>PRKT01000257.1:352294-377528 GCA_003671525.1 Saccostrea glomerata | reverse complement strand
GGGGAATAATGATTTTTCTTAAGCATTTATGACTTCACTAGAACATTTATTTTATAACGTCTATGTAATTTAGTGAAAACTTTTCCAAACATTAAGAATATAAAAATGTTATATATATAATGTTGGTGACTTCAAACTTTTAGGATTCAAACTTGATCTGTAAACTCATCACGATATATTTACATACCAAAAACAGCTCAATATCTGCAAGCGTTAATGAAAAAAGTGCGGAAAACCAATTGGGAGATACAGATGGACAGACGGACTCAGAGGAAACCTCTTGTCCCCTCCGGTTTCACCGACAAGGGACTAATTGATATTTATAACAGTATGAATTGAAATCCTCCTCTTATACTACACATACTTGTTTGTCTTTAATATTTCTTGTTTTTTTTAACACGTTCAAAATTTGAAATTATAGATAACTTAACTCTGCTTCACCTATCACGTTTTATACACAAAAATACTTCTACATCATCGATTGATATTTAAAAAATATTTTCGATGTACCTTCGTATTTTTATTTTTCATAATTTTTACAAATTATATTTTATTTTGAATGTGATCATCGACATGTATAAAATATTTGTATCATTTCATTCTTTATGATAAAAACACAAAAAGTACATGTGTATAGATTAAAAACTTAAGCATATTCACGAGGTGGCGTATTTTTAAGCCAAATTTAAGTCTTGAATTTTTGTGCCTTTTTAGTGAAACCAAAATTTTAGTTTTGCCTAAGTTTCTCCCCCCTTTTTCGTGCAACTCAACTAAGCCCCCATTGTGCGCTAGTAACTTATTAAATCAGGACTATGATTACGCCTGGTCGTAAGCGTTTTTTGTAAGAAGAAGCCCACTGATGATTTAGAGGTCAGTGTTTTCTCTGTTCCTGATTTATATTTTTTAAGTGATTTCTGAGGTTGAAGACTGTTCGTTATCTCCATATTTCATCACTTTGTTTTCTTGTATAAAACTTTTTCCAGCTGAGGAATTTGGCGATAGAAAAGTTATGGAGTTTTGGTCCGGGAACGAGAAGCGAATTGTGCGCTATTACTTATTAAATCAGGACTATGATTACGCCTGGTCGTAAGCGGTTTTTGTAAGACAAATCCCTCTAATGTTTTAGAGGTCCGTGTTTTCTCTGTTCCTAATTTATATTGTTTTAAATGATTTCTGAGGTTGAAGACTGTTCGTTATCTTCATATTTCACCACTTCGTTTTCTTAAATTAATTATTTCCAGCTGAGGAATTTGGCGATAGAAAAGTTATGGGGTTTTGGTCCGGGAAAGAGAAGCTAACCAAAACCTCCGGGTCACGAAGCAAGTGCCCTTCTATTATGCTTCTGTCACAAAGGAGTTTAGTATATTCATGAAAGGATAGGATAATATTTCAACAAAGACGGGCATATAAAATGCATGATTAGATAACTGGCTTTTGTTAATTATGTTAACATAATAATTTTATGCATAAACGTATATCCTACATTAATTGTAAGACAAAATTAAAACAATAAAAAATATTTTCTTGATCTATATTTACATTTTGAAATAGGTTTGCTTTCTGAGTAATGTCTATATTAGTCGCTAAGAGGAAACCTATGTCAGTCTCCTCCAATACATACGTTTTTAAAAGGTATTGATATAAAATCATGACTTCCGCAATACGAGGAATTGTAAAACGTCTCAGGTCTGTGTTATAACAATAGTTCAAAGGATGCAATAGCAAAAAAAAACAAATATTATAAGGAAATTAATTGATGAGCAAAAGTATTTCTTGATAGAAACAGGACTTTTGACATTTTTTATTTAGAATTAAACAATAAACTGGTTATTTATTTGTAAAAAAAAAAAAATTAAGAAATGAAAATTAGCGACAGTGTATATAAAAAGATTAAATTGCGATGACTATTATTAACTTTATTAAATACTTAACTACCGTGAAACGATGTTTACTCTTGGTATTAAAATATCCAGCAAAAGCAAATTTATGCAAAATTAATTTGGTTCTTTTTACAAGGCTAATCTAAATTCATGTAAATATACTGCCTTTATTGAAAGTCATAAATATGTAACATTTGTGAAATATGGACAATTTATATTTACATAATGATTTTTTTCCTTAATTATTTTTAAATCAATCACTGAAAGTATGTGCCAGTACCCCCAGGTACTTTTGTAATAAATATATATTGACATAAAATATTAATGAAAAATCATGACTTCCGAAACGGGGATTACAAAACTTTGTTTTGATCTCTATTTCACGGGATACAATTTAACTAAAATATACCACACGGGAAAATTTGAATGAACACAGGCCTAGGTCTTCTACGGTTTGAGCCCCCCTCCCCTCCCTCACGCCCCCACTGACAAATTATCATTGACTCCATGCTTCTCAACCTCGGCAGTGACTTCCTTCGCTTATTTATGGTTCTTAATTTGAAAGCGATATGAATTAAATTATAAATATCTAAACAAACAAAATTACATGTGACACAGAAAAAAGCTTAGGACAGCTCAAAAAAAGCTCTGGATATCCTCTTCCAAACGACTGCCTAAAATGGCAAGACTTATTTTTTTTGTAACATTTTTTGTGAATATGTTACCTATTTATCATCCTGACTGGAGAGGGCCAACAAGATATTTCAAAGTTGGCGTTATTTATGATGTTTGTGGTATTACCGTGGATAAAATATACAGGTAGTGGCGCAACATTTTCCCTCCCGTCTTGTTCTCTTCATTTAACCCTGTTTCCCTCATTTCAATTAACTATAAATGTGTATATTCAAGATATTGTTTTGCCTTCCAATAGTCTACCTGTGTGCGAAGTTGAATTGAAATCAGACTATAACTGTGAGATAGGTAGCATTTTTAAAGCATTTCACAGAAATTTCTATTTTTATTAACGACGGCAACACCGTTCATCGAAATCAAAAAACCGATAAATAGAATTATGTATCTGAGTATAGTGTACTTTTGTGCAAAGTCATATTGAAATCAAACCAAAACTGTAGGAGGAGCAGTATTTATAAAAACTGTTACAGACTGACGGACGCATAACTATCGCATAAGCTCTTCTGGTCCCTGACCAGTAGAGCTAAAAATACGAATATTTTACGATCTAATTTAACAGGAAACTGACCCCCCCCCCAAAAAAAAAAAAACTGTGTATAAAAATAATGACAGTAAAATAGTTTCTGATATCGCCTCTTCCTTGATGAACGATTGGATACTTGATCATATATTCCAAAGTAAGAACATTTTAGTTGATAGATTTTTCTCTTGCCAAATTTATTAAATAATTAAATTTGTTACTCATATGGGACATTAATATTAAAGGGCTTAAAATGAAGGCGTTCATGACCATTAAAATGATGTTTTTAAATGTGTCAGGTTTTTCTGAACATTATACCTAGGTGTCAACGTCTCATCTTAAAAAAATACCTGTTACTTCAGAACATATAATATTTCAGCAAAAATCAGATCTTGTTTCATATAAAATCGAACGGAAGACAAACTCGTTGCTCGCAAAGAATTTTATTATAAAGTGTTTTGCGACATTAAATTAAGGTAGGACCAAACAGATAGGTCAAATTTTTCCTCAAGTTAAATGTATTTGAAACTTTGATATATTTTTCTTGGATACAAAATCTCTCTTTTTATATAATATGAAAGAAATTCAACCGCACATTTTTTGCCCACATAGTCTGAAATATGGCCTATCAGACCCCTCTAAGAAGGCTGTGAAATCGGACATTCGATTTGAGAATGAGTCTTATTTTAGAATTTTGATCTATTCTAAATGTTTGTAATACTTTTAATAAGGATATCCTTTTTGTTACTTTAAATTAGTGAGTCACATTGATATTGGAAAATTTGGGTAAAATATTAAGTAAAATAGAACATGCATTGTGTAAGAGACTGAAAATTCATATGTAAATATCCGACAGTTTAAGTTTCCTTACGAGAAAATGTATGATTCAATTTTTACAAAAAATCAACAGAATGATACAAATAGATCTTAAAATAAAATTTGTAAAAATAAAGAAAATTGAACAGGTGGTTTCAGATATTTTGGCGATTAAAAAAAAATTAATGGCAAAAAAACTAAAAGACTCTGTAGATGACATCACAATATTTGACCTTTGACCTCTTGATATGACCTTGACCTTTATAGTACATAAAAATTGAGATTTTTTATATATATGTCCAAATATCACCCCTCTATTTATGGAACAGAAGTTGCACTGCATTTTATAACAGACTGTTACATGCTTGTTTATTGCACTTAAATAGCTTCAACTCATTCAAAAATGTAAGCTCCCTAATGACCAATATATAGGATTCTCTGATTTTTTCACAAAATATAACGCAAATATGCCAAAACTTATTACTTTTCTTTCAGGGATCGTTCATTGTTTTTATTATAGTAATATTATTTTTTTTCTTCCAGTACTTTTTGAGAAATGCGTTAAAACAGAATCCACGGGTGTTTTGTCCTACCTTAATAGAGCATTAAATTAGAGAATAACAATCTTCTAATATGGTATTTGCAACTGTTAATGCTGATTTAAGGGTCGCAAACTGAGTTTTACCGGTGACGCCTAAGCGGGGCCATTAAAACGAATGTTTGCGACCGTTAAATCAGCATAACGGCCAAAAATACCAAATTAGGAGATAGTTATTTCCATTCTTATGCAACCTATGCATTTTGTTTGTTTGATGATTACGTCCTTTTAGTTCTGAGCCAGTGGGAGTGGTTGGTACCATTTTGGGTGAATAAACTTAATGGTGATATATTTTAAGGTAAACACCTACCTCGTAGTGGGCAAATGTATGAAAGCATCAAATCTGTTGTGGCTCCAATGCTGGAGGCGGAGTTATTTCCCTTAATTTGTTTTAATTTGGTATCTTGAGCTAAGTATTTGCAACCTCCAAAATTTATGTCACAGTCGCCAACCGTAATAGAAAATTCTACATGTACTAGACTGATTGTGAAATTAGTCAAAAATATGAGGATGGCAGGATTTAAGGAACATTATCTGAGTAAGTGGCTGTATGTCTAACAAAAATGCATATTTCTTTAAAGATGTATTCAACACTTACCTCATTATTCTGTTTAACGAGCAAGATAAGCGACAACATAATATATTTTAAGACAAATGATCGTGCACATGTATTGCTCAATTTTTTATGTCAAAAATGTGAATCAAATCTCTAGTTTTTGATAGAAGCTAGAGCACACAAGTGTCCATCATTACCATGATTAAGCTTTATATTAAATAAATAAAACATTTTACATAAAGGCTCTACTTGAGACCTGACATATTCACAATGTTTCATTACCAATTATGTTCATTATCAATGTCCTCCGTGTTTTCATCCTCACTCAGTTCATTGTCTTTTTTGTGATGTGATTCTCGATTTTCACATTTAGCAAGTTAACACGTATCAGTAGAGTTAAGTCCATTTATCATACACAGACATTCCGAAAATGTACATTTTTTGCACAGTTACAGGCTAACAAATCAAGTAATGCCTCACGAGCTGGCTGAAGGTCCATCCAATGCACTACTCAATACTGTACACCTTCTTCCATCTTCCAACCTCTTCCGACTGGACTATGTACTTCAGGATACTGCCAAAAACACCTTTGTCTAATTACTGTCTAATAAATTGCTCTCAGGTAATGCTTCTTCAAACAGTCTAAGCAAGGTGAAGCTAGTATCTCCCCCTTTTTAGCAAACAATAGGTCGGATCTTTGATCCTTAACCTTTCTGGATGATGCCTTTGGAGCTTATAGACGACAAATAAATGCTTCTAACTTGGTCATTTAATCTTTGCTACCATTCATCAGTTTCAATGCACTTGCTTTCCTTTCCCGGCAAATGCACTTAAAGTATCCAGTGAAGGAGTGCAACTAAACTAGTTCCCGACATGCTTCATTTTCGATGCAGGGGGCAAGTTTGTTTATGACAACCAGACTAGTGCAAATTTTTCTCCCACATTCCATAAACATCGGAACTCCAACCTTGTCACTGAATGTCAATGCCATACCGAGAACATCAGCGCCCTCTGAACAGAACTGTGTGGTACTAAAGCCATATCTTGCTGCATGAAGAAGGAAGCGTCGATCTGCTTCTTAACAGGATAATTTATTAATTATTATTATGAGAGTTGTTAAATTTAACAAAAATTTTGTTGCAATAATTAAAAAAAAATCTTTGAAATCTTTTAAAATGCTGTATTATAAAATATCTTCTTCTATAGCTTTTAGCTCTACTGGTCAGAGACCAGAAGAGCTAATGCGATAGTAATGCGTTCGGCGTCCGTCCGTCTGTCTGTCTGTAAGCAATTTTTCAAAATGCTACTCCTCCTACATTTTAGGTCTGATTTCAATGTAACTTGGTACACAAGTAGACTACACTAAGATTCATTATTCTGTTTATCAGTTCTTTGATTTCAAAGAACAGTGTTGCCGTGGTTACTTAAAATGAATATTTCTGTGAAATTCTTTCAAAATGCTACTCCTCCTACAGTTTTGGTCTGATTTCAAGATAACTTGGTACACAAGTAGACTACACTAAAGTTCATAATTCTGTGTATCGGATTTTGATTTCAATGAACACTGTTGCCGTGGTTACTAAAAATAGACATTTCTGTGAAATTCTTTCAAATAGACTAGCTACTTCCCTACAGTTTTTGTTTGATTTCAATATATAACTTTTGATTTCGATGAACTGTGTTGCCGTTGCTTACCATTCATTATGTAAATCGAGATTTGACTTTTAGGTTCGTTGTTGGTTTAAGTCTTTACACACAGCATGTTGATTTTATGCTCCAATCAAGGCCTTAAGGTTACACATATGTACCTATTTGTTACTCATAATCTATTTTTTTCAGAATGTACATAAATGTGGAACGTCTTAGAAATTTAGAAATTAACTATGCAGTTTACACATTTTAAGCTTGTTAACTAAAATATTATTTATTACTTTTTCTTTAAGTCGTATATAATGGTAATGTCTATTGTCTATTTTTTTTTCTTGATATTTATTTTTCAAATTTTTTTTTGTATATATAATAAAACATGCCATGGCATACAAAATAAATCAATAAATAAAATTCAAGGGAGTGAGGTCATTTATATGTATCTTTACTGTTTAAAACTTGAGATCTGAATTTCACGATTTTCAAAACTATCCTTAATATTCTATTAAGATATTAAACTCAAATAATTTTATGTTTTGCATCTGTAACAACGGGTACAGGGTTTCATTATCTCCTAAACACTTCCAATAATTGTTTGTATGGATCAGAAAAAGTATTCTATAATTCCGGGGAAGTAATATGTCCGTCAAAATTCTCTGGTACCATGATAAATTATTATCATTCCAATTGTCTTTCAACAATATTTTAAGGACATTTACATGCTTCTTCATTAGACACAAGAAATTGATAAATTTTGAATAATTATGACATTCGGTGGTCTTTAAACATTTTTTTGCGGAATAAATAATGCATAACTTTCTTTTACAGATTTATGCTACTTAATTCTCAATAATATCTGGGAAATATGGATCACGTTCCTCGACTTTCAGAGGCGGTCTATGTGGGACTGTGTCATAAGATAGGGAGTCCTACAGAAGTGAGGATCAGGAGAGAAGTTATGGACACTGAGGAGATGGTGATGAAACCTGTGAGTATCATGAGAGGATATGACAGAATGTTGAGTGGAAGTCAACGTGAGGGATTTAGACTGAGAACTTCAGATCAAGATTGGATGATATGGCCTCTACGCCACAATGTCATCTGCCATCCCTCTCAGATCAGTCTCTACCGTATCCCACAACACACTGTGATTCTGATGGAGTGTGATGATGTACCACCGGGATTTACCAGACTTAATCTGATGAGTCCTTCATGTAATAGATTAGTAAGATCGTCCTGCGTTTTGATGAATGGTAAAGTTTATATATCTAGTACATTATTCCGCGATACCAATTTAAGAGATGTCAATGACAGGTATGGCGTCTCTCCTTTTCCTCATGGACCATGTTCTACATACATTATTGGCCAAGATAATGAAACTGACTTTGCTTTTTGTTTCCAATCACATCACTGGCCTTCATTAGCTCTCCCTTGGATACAGAGATGTCGTCAACAAGATTGGCCATCCGAATTTGTTCTTTCAAAAATATTCAGCAGAGGTTTCCACGTCGTTCCTATCGGTACCACACCTGGAAATGGAGAGGAATGGAGAATATCATTCTCTCTAGCAGAACAACTACTTGTGTATTCAATGAATCACTGTCAGTTTTTGTGTTACGGTCTTGTCAAACTATTTCTAAAAGAAGTTATTAATATGCAAAATAGTACAAATATTTTATGTTCATATTTCATGAAAACACTTGTATTCTGGGTAATTCAGAATGTTCATTCCTTGATCTGGACACCTGATAACTTGTTATTTTGTTTCTGGAATTGTTTTAAATTATTGTTACACTGGGTACATATTGGAAAATGTCCGAACTTCTTCATTCCTCAAAACAACATGTTAAGAGTGAAAGTCGCTGGTTCTGTACAAACAACATTGTTTAGTCAGTTGTATGATTTGTATTGTAAGGGGATACCATGTCTTCTGTTAAGTCAAACCCTGAGACCTTACCTCAGTCGGACTATTTTATACAGAACGTTGAGAGTATGTACAGACGAGAGTAGTATCATATTTTCTAGCACAGAGTTAGATATCAGCTTCTTTAAAGAGCTAAAGACAGTTAAGCATATCCATACAATTGAAGAATTCCAAGTTTATTTGAAACACATATGGAACATAATTATTGGAAATTTAACAACAACACACCAGATTGTTACTCTACAATTTTTAACATCAAGTATTTTACGTAACGTTGCCTTCTTGATTCCTCTTAATAAAAATCGCAATAAGGTGTATTACAAAGTTAATAAAATATCTACGTTGCTGAAGGTGTCTTGCACGTTTGGTTTTGTGTCTGACATTCTGTATCTTGCTATGTACTTCTACAGAGCACGTAGGTATGAACTTTCACTCAGTATTTTACAAAGAGCACAGGAGAGAATGTCACCACACTATATAATATATAATGCTATAAATGTAAATATGTACATGTACATACAGTGCATTGGTTGGATGCCCCTGGATAAAAAAAAAAGAACAGCTGTAGTTGAAGAAATACCTTTAGTCAATAGTTACAATTATATTGATGAATTAGTGGTAGAACAGAAGATCGGTAAGAAGCATGGTTACCCATTTATATTGATTCCACCTCTAGTAATGTTACACATGTTGTTAATACTGACTCACCACAGACTGGGTGACATAGTCAGGTCACAACAATCTCTACAGGATCTACACACTCTGCTGCTCTATGATGACCGGGTTAATGTACCTACTCATTACAGAGATATTTCATGGCAAATACTAGGAATCTGTCGGCAGATCTGTGGGGATTATTTGGGAGCACTGGAATGTTATAAATCTTCGTTACAACAAATAAATTATCACAGGATTCAGGAAGCTTCAATGTTTAGAATTAACACAATTACTCATTAAGATGTGCAATTGTTTTCATATGTAATATATCCAATGGATATAAATGTTATGTTATTTATGTAATTTCAGATGATGATCCTGAGGTACAGTGTTCCTTAGTTTAATTTTATGTAATTTTTTTCGCTCATTTATGAGATAAAAGGTATATCGTACAGAATGAAATTGACAATTTGAATCTTATTTCCATGTCGATATTTTCAGAATATAATGATAAAGACTTTCGAAATATATAGGAAAACAATGTGTATTTTTTTTTAATTTTTAACTAACCTGAATGGAAAAAAACTTTTTCCTGATCAACTGTTGTCCTGTGTTGTCTTTTCAAGAACCTTTCTACTGGAAAACTGCAGATGGAAGCTTTTTAAGAATTCAAAGTATAATATCTAAATAATTCAGATCACGTTCTGTGGATATGGTTGGAATATTTTACTTCGTTACAGATTAAAAGCGCTTTGAATAAATTTCACAAGGCATAATTTTAAGCTCTACTGGGCAGAGACCAGAAAAGCTTATGCGATAGTAATGCGTCCGGTATCCGTCCGTCTGTCTCTCTGTCCGTCTGTTAACAATTTTCAAAATGCTACTCCTCCTACAGTTTTGGTCCGATTTCAATATTATTTGGCACACAAAGAGAATACACTAAGATACATAATTCTGTGTATCGGTTTTTGATTTCAATGAACAGTGTTGCCGTGGTTACTTAAAATGAATATTTCTGTGAAATTCTTTCAAAATGCTACTCCTCCTACAGTTTTGGTCCGATTTCAATATAACTTGGCACACAAGTAGACTACACTAAGACACATACCGGTAATTCTGTGCATCGATTTTTGATTTTGATAACTGTTGTTGCCATGGTTACTGAAAATAGAAATTTCTTTAAAATTCTTTTAAGATACTATTTCTCCTACAGTTTTGGTCTGATTTCAATATTACTTGGCACACAAGCAGAATCCACTAAGATGCATAATTCTGTGCATAGGTTTTTGATTTCGATGAACGGTGTTTCCGTGGTTACTAAAAATAGAAATTTCTGTGAAATTCTTCAAAATGCTACTTCTCCTACAGTTTTGGCCTAATTTCAATATAACTTGGCACAAAGTAGACTATACTAAGATACATAATTCTCTGCATCGGTTCTTGCTTTCATGAGTGGGAAGGATCATTTTCTATTTATTGCTGTTGCAATGGTCCCGGAGGTACACTCGCTCTCTCTTGATTTGTAGGTGTTCTGTTCAGACGTGTATCTGTAAGTGATTGTGATATTGATTATCGGTTAGCCAATAAAAGTACAGAATTTATTCTCATGTGTTTTCTCCTTGCCATCACAGCAGGTATGTAGTCGAGGAGAAATACTATACTGTTTTCAAGTTTCAAGTCGCAACTGCTCTTTTTCTCTTCCTTTTTTTTAATTATAAACCAGTAGAGCTACAGTCTCGAGAGAGACTTCTGGTTCATACTGCATTGTAACAGAGCGTTGTGGCTCAGGGGCGTGTTGTTAATGAATAATTATTGCTGAATGATACCAAATGTTTTCCACTGTCTATCTGATATTTTATTGAAGTTTTCTTTTGTTTTCAGTTTGACCCAGTGTAAGCTGACGTTCTTTCACTTTTCCTTTTTGTATACATAAGCCTAGCTAGATTTTACGGAACATCATAGTATGTTACCGGCCCCTAGCTCTGAATACTTGTAATACAAATGATAACAGGGTCACTGCTCTTATTTCAAAAGGAAAACATTGTAGAAATTACTTTCCCTAATTAATCATTTTGATATAAATAAAACTGTAGGAAAGCGCAATGCGTTGGACATATTGATAAACATTCACCTTGAGGACGGTCGACAAACATATAAAAAGATTATTGAGACTAATACTAAAACCAACCCGAGTTCTTTGGATAAGGGTCAGTAGTTTCTGAATAAAGTGAAACCTAAAGCTGTTCTTTTTGTTAACACCTAGTAGGAAATATGTATTCCAAATTGTTGACTATGTTGCATTAAGTTGTCATAGGGAGTAACGTTTCTAATTAAAGTCACAATACGTGGATACGTTCATCTCCAGACCAAAACACAAACAGCTCACTAGTCTATGTATATATATTTAAATAATGATTCTTCAAATGGAATTATGGCATGGTATATATATCATCAATGGTGGTCTACAATAAATATTAATACCTTACGTACCGTTCATTCACACATTAAATATTTAACTGAAATTTTTATCAAGTATTTAATTCATAATTTAATTTACTGATTATAAAATAGTTTAATTAAAATAACTTACCATGTAGACAGAATTTATACATTCCTATTAAATTAGGATAGGTTACAAACGTAAGTCCGTAGTAACGTATGTCTCTGCGAGGGTTTTCATAAGAAGTGAATAAAAATATTATTTCATGCAAGGGTTAATAAAATTCGCGCCAGCCATGCGCAGTGACTGGAAAAACCAGTCAAACACACCCATACGCATCCCATACTCACCGTATGACATCAGAGGTCATGAACTTACAAACCATGAATGAATGAATGAAAGAAATGACGCATGCGCAAATTAAACCATAGTAAATAGTAAATAATGATCCTGTGACATTCTCCCTGTGTAAGAGGAAAATGTCTCCTGACATTTTAACTAAAATAAAAAATAATATGCAAATAACTATGATATGAAAAATATTAAACCAAACAATCTAATTAGCATTATAATCCTTTGTCACAATACTAAAGGTATCTTGTTATGTATCATAACCATCAAATCATAAAACTCTACTGTTACCTATATTGTAACCATTTAAAGTCATAATAATATATACAATAAAGTCCATATACCTCTTGGCATCTACTGTTAAAGTCATAATAACTAAACTCTATCAGTGACATTCTTCCTGTGTCACTAACGCTTACACATACCAAACTTGGTGATCTCCCACATACCAACTACCGTACCTGTCAGGAGCATTCTTAACTCTAGTGGAAGTATCAGGCCTAGTCCGATCTCTACTACGTGTACTTACTCTGTATAACTCCTCATCACTGGATGATGAGCTATCATCCGAGTCAGTCTGTAACGTACACTGCCTCCTAGTCTGCTTTTCTTGTTTCTGTGGTAGTCCTTCATTGGTATCTGAAATATACATAAATGGTAATAATAAATTTCTGTGTAGGGTTTTGATCTTTCCTTTACCTGAATCTTTTTGAACTTTGTACACTGGAATTTCTTCATTTGGAATTTCCACAATCTTGTAAGGTTCTTTTTCCCATTTGTCTGATAATTTTCTTCCTGTTTTAACTAATACTCTCACTAATACTTTGTCTCCTATCTCTAACTTGGAATTTCTAACTTTGTTGTCATATTGCTGCTTGTATCTCTCCGTGTTCTTGTTGATGTTCGTCCTCGCAACTTTGTATGCAAAATCTAACCGCTTCTTTAACTTGTCAACATAATCCTCCCTACTCTTGTGCTTCTCAGATAACTCGTCAATTCCTAAGTACGCATCTATAGCGAGTCTGGGATGGCAGCCAAACATCAAATAGTGCGGTGAGTAACCCGTGGTCTCATGTTTTGTGGCGTTATATGCCTGCACTAATGGTTTGATGTATGCCTTCCAGTCCTCCTTCTGATACTCCTCAAGAGTTCCAAGCATCTTCAGTAGAGTCTGATTAAAACGCTCCACATTCCCATTCCCCATTCCCCATAAGGGGTGGTCCTGCTCTTACGCACACCTGCGATGTTACATAATTCTCTAACAAGCCTACTTTCAAAGTTCCTGCCTTGGTCGCTGTGTATTCGCTGTGGGAAACCATAGTAACTGAAGAAATTCTCATATAGGGCTCTTGCTGTTGTGGACGCTTTCTGGTTCCTCGTTGGTACCGCCACTGCATACTTCGAAAAATGATAGGTTATTACGAGTATATCCTCAACGTTTCCCTTTGATTTCTCTAGAGAAAGAAAATCAATACATACCAGTTCCATTGGCCGTGATGCTTTGATGGTGATGAGCTTTGATCTAGGTTGTTCTCTGGTCTTAGTTCGGATACATCGTCCACAATGCTCAACTCTCTCTTTGATATCCATATTCATTCCTGGCCAATAAAAACGCCTTCTGACAAGCCAACTGGTCTTTTCTCTCCCCTAATGTCCTAAATCGTCATGTAAACCTTTAAACACTACTCCTACCATACTTCTTGGTAATACAAGTTGCCTAACCTCCATTCCGTCAATAAGGGTATTTCTAAATAATACACCTTTCCTAATCTCGAAACTTTTCCTCTCTCTAAGATACTTCTTAACCTCAACTGTCTCTAAATCAACATTCTCCGAATCAAACCTTTCCCCTGTTGTTATCAGGTACTTCACCTTACTTATGACTGGATCCTCATCCTGCTTCTCTCTCCAGTTTATGGTACTCAGTTCCTGTGATTCTGTCACTGTCACGATTTAGCTGGCCATTGTCTGTAATGAGCAAACTCTCCGCTAGTGGAAGTTGTTCCCGGTCTATGAGTGCTGCTTGACAGACTGCTTTGACAGCTTCGGGAAATATCTGGAGATGATATGGACGTCTGGATAACCCATCTGCATCTTGATTTAATTTCCCAGATCTGTAATATATCTTGAAATTGTAATTGCTCAAAGCTGCAAGCCAACGATGATCCATGGCATCGAGTTTCGCTGAAGTTGTGACATAAGTCAATGGATTATTATCCGTTCTAACTTCAAAAGAATTGTTGTATAAATAGTCTTTAAACTTGTCGACTACTGCCCACTTTAAACACAAAAACTCAAGTTCATGTGCTGGATACAACTTTTCACTTTTTCTTAAACCACGACTGCCATATGCAATAACACGTTCTAAACCATTCTGGTTCTGATAGAGAACAGCTCCTAAACCCTCAGTGGAGGCATCAATATTCAAGATTAATGGTTTAGAAAAATCTGCATAGCCGAGAATAGAGGGATTGGTCAACTTACTGATAAGTGTCTCAAAAGCAAATTGTTGTTCCTTACCCTATAACCATGGTACTTTCTTTCTGTTTCCTTGGTTCTTTCCCTTTGCTGTTGGGTGTCCTACCAGTAACTCATTCAGCGGTTGAACGACTCTGGCATAGTCTCTGATAAAGCGCCGGTAATACCCATAAAACCTACAAATGAGCGTAATTCTTTAATATTCTTTGGTACTGGCCATGACCTAAGTGCTTCAATCTTATCTGGGTCGGTTTTGATACCGTCCTCCGAAACAATGTGACCTAAGTACTTTACTTCACTCATGAAGAATTCACATTTGGATGGTTTTAACTTTAAGTGATGTTTTCAAGTTTCTCAAAAACTCCCTCTAATCTTTTAATATGTTCATCAAAAGACTGAGAAAACACTAAAATGTCATCTAAAAATATGAGACATTCCCTCAAATGTGAATCACCCATACAGGTTTCCATTAAACGTTGGAAAGTGGCCGGGGCATTGGTTAGGCGAAATGCCATCCGATTGCATTCATAAAACCCTAAAGGTCCCAACGAAAAAGCTGTTTTATGCTTATACTCTTCTTTAATCTCAACTTGCCAGTATTCTGATCTTAAATCATGTTTGGTAAAGTCTTTACTCCCAATCAAAGTATCAATAGTCTCGTCAACTCTAGGTAAGGTATAAGCATCTTTTATGGTTTTGTTGTTAAGTTTTCTAAGATCAATACAGAATCTTAATGACCCATCAGATTTCTTAACTAACACTACATTTGAAGAGTAAGGGCTTTGTGATTTACGTATAGCACCTGCCTCAAGCATTTCCCTCAAATGTTGTCTTACCTCTTGGTACATCCCAGGTGAAATTCTTCTGTAGGATCTCATGCTTAACCAAATCTGTTTTACCTATATCTGTAAATGATGTTGAGAAAATATGCTTCCACTTATTCAACAACTCTGCTGTCCTTGTCATTTCCTCACCTGTAAGATTTTGTTTGTTTATCTTGGCACCTAAAGACTCAATGAAAATATCTGAGTTACCTCCCTTGGTTTCTGAAGACTCGTTCTCAGACTCAGGTTTCCATGAATCGACTACCTTGACAGGGCTAACTGAACAAATAACAGACTTTGGTAAGATCTTAATAGTCTGTGCTGACAAATTACAAACTCTTACTGGTACTCTAAATGTGCTACAGTCCCTGAAACGTTCTACTTTCCCATTTTTCCGTTCGCTCACCGTTCGTTCAGCGTTCGTTCACCGTTAGTTCACCGTGCGTTCACCGTTCGCTCTTCGTTCACAGTATTACGTTCACCGTTCACCGTGCGCTCGCGTTCACCGTTCACAAAACGTTCACCGTTCGCTCTTCGTTCCGTTTACTTTGCGTTCACCTTGCGTTCACCGTTCACTTATCGTTCAGTCTTCATTGTCATTCGGAACTCAGAAGTGAAAGGACTTATCTTTTTGATGGTAAGGATTCACATGTTTTTTATTTAAATAACTTAGATATCGTGTTTGAAGAATAATTATTTCATTGCAAAATTATCTATGATATTTATATTTCTATTATTATAACTCAGCTGTTACTTATTTCATGAAATTTCCCTGGAAAATAATACATTAAATTCCTACATGTATGTAGAACAATGCTAAAATATTAACTTTTAAAAAGGTCAATGTACAAATGCTTCACGCACGGCATCAATTTGTTGTAATTCTAAACAGGACAAATTATTAATGGATGTATAATAATAATCCAAGTCTTTTACAGGACAATAATGCATAAAAAAATATTTCTACAGTAACACGTATTTTGACTACATGTAGGTTTGAGAATTATGAACAGTACTGCAAATATTTAGTTAATTAAATATCGTTAGAGCTAATTAAATTGATGGTGTGGTTTTAAATTTTAGAAAAGACCAAAATGTTTAAAATAGTCTATTATTAGAGAAGGAAAATTCCTTCCTTCACAGTACCTAAACATATGTTTAAATATATGTTTGCCATTCAGTATCATTAAGACCCCCCCCCCACCTCCCGGTGTCTTTTTTCCCGAAATAAAATCCTTATTGAGTTTTTTTAGTATATTTTAATCAATATTTTATTTGTATTGTAACACAAGAAAATCAGTCTTGAAACCAACATCAAACAGTCATTAAACAATAGTATTTTACAATAAACTTGTGCGGACAGTAGTAATTCAAACTGGCAGGGAATATGTTTCAAATTCAATTTAAAACTTAATCCAATTATTTTTTTTCTGCAGGAATGCCAAAATCAAATCTAGAAATGATAGGGAAAAATATTAAAACTTCTTGGAATACTAAGTGACTCTTTGCCTTTGGTATGTTCGGTGAAACGCATTTTCCACACCTCCACTGCGTCGAATTATTTTGATTGACAGGACAGGCACGCTACTTACACACTGTATGAACTTGATGATGGAAAATAAAAGCTAATGATTACGGTCAAATGGATTTGTTAATCTAAAAAAAAAAGATTGGCTTTACTGCTTGGAATATTTAAGAAAAATAATTAGAATTTTTATTTGATACATGTACTACAGATACCTGAGAATCGAGGGGGTTATCTCTCTCTCTCTCTCTCTCTCTCTCTCTCTGTTCAATAAAAAACTATGACAGTAAATTACTTATTTAGTTTTGAAAATTTAATCTATACAAATAATTTGAATGCCTCTTCCCAACATCTTGACCGAGTATAATCACGGTCGGGAAATGTCTACAGATACATGAAGAAGTTAGCTAAAATAATCGTCATAAAAGAAAACAAAAGGCACGTAAATATAGAATATTTTGCATTAGAATTTAAAATAAAATGAGAGTTTTATACAGTACGATAACAGTCAATGTCAACAGATAATTGTGAATTAAAAAAAATCCGTTATTTTACTCAGAATCGCTTTGGCACGGAAATACATGTACATGTATGGTTGTTTCAACCGCGTACAATGTAATTTATTCATTCTATAAGTAGTAGTTTTATCATCAGAAGTCCACATTATTTTATTAGTGAAAAGAATAAGTATATTTACTATATAAATAGATTAATTATATATTTTATCTACTCGCGTTTGGAAACAAATACACATGTTTTACGGCAATAAAATCGTGTTACAAAAATATCGATTAAAACATAGGTACATATATGCACAGAACAAAAATATTTTTAATGTTTATTCATTTATTTATTTATTTATTTATTTATTTATTGTTTATTTATATTTAAGCACATGAAATTAGAATTATAGAATAATAGAATAATCTCAATGCAAGGAAAAGATCGGAGGCATTCCGAATAAATCGTTCATCTTGTGTTCACCGTTCGTTCACCGTTCACTTTGCGCTCGCGTTCGCGCTCCGTTCGCGTTCTGCGTTCAATCACCGTTCACCGTTCACACATCGTTCACCAAGTTGCGTTCAGCGTTCGCACATGGTTCACCCACCGTTCGCTCTGCGTTCGCTCACCGTTCGTTCACCGTTCGTTCACCGTTCAGGTGGGAAAGTAGAACGTTTCAGGGACTGTACCTACCTTAGATTTAAGGTTAACAACTCTAGGACAAATAACTAAGCTCCCTGGCTGAGATGTATCTGACAGCTCAGTCATTGCAGTTTCTAAGTCATAAGATTTTCTGACTAACCCTGTTATCATCTTGACCTCTTTTGGACCTTAGCTAATTGGAAAATGGTTCGTTGTTTTTACCTTCAAAGCAGTGTCACACATACCTTTGAATGCTAAGTTCCAAACTTCAGGTATTTCTGAAACATTTTCCATCTGACTAAAAATCTCTTTACAATTTCTGATAACATTGGTGCCAATGATTAAAGGAAACTCAGAACCACCCTTTTTATCTGATGACTGACTCACCAATATAGGGGCAAAAATTGTCTTCTGACTCATGAATGGAATTTCTAACTCGCCCTCAATATACCCAGAAAAAGGAAGTGAGTGCCCACCTGCACCATAAACATCTAACTGAAAATCTTCCAATTTCCTAAGCTCGGGCTTTGGTTCTAAAGAATCATAAAATTGTTTTGACATACAAGTTATCATTGAACCTGTGTCTACCAATGCATCTGTTTCTCTGTCACATAACTTTACCTTACATTGGTTAACATGTCCAACCATTCTAGTGATCAATTTTTCAGGTTCTGGGCTATGACCTTTGACCTCCTCAGTTTGCCCTATAACGGAAGAGGTTACCCTTTTGGGTCATTCTCTCCCTTCTTACTATACTCACCTTGACCTTGAGGCTTTTGGTGAGACTGACCTCTAAAATTGCCTCTAAAATTTCTACCATAACCTCTACTAAAGCCTCTACCCCTACTAAAACCTCTGTTTTCTTTGTATTGACTAAGTGGACTGTTAGAAGAAGTGTCTCTATTTTGTTGAGTCTCTAAGTTACTCAATCTCCTAGACGTATCTTGATAACTGGATGACTGAGAGTTAATGCTACGTTCTAACCTTTCCATCTTTCATTTGAAATCAAGACTCTAAGTTCCTTCTTCATGTCTTCTTGACTCTCTGTTACTTCTGCTCTCTCTGCATGAACTGCTGCTGACTTGGATTTAGATTGCCGAGTACTTGCGTGAGCTTCCTCCTGCTGCACTTTTCGGATTTCCCTAAGAAGATATTGAAAATCTTTAATAGAGTCATACAAATGTCTGGTTGAATTTTTCAATGACTGACTAGCTAAACCTGTCCAGAATTTGTTTCTTAACATGGCAACTTTAGCTATTTCGTCTATGAACCCAAACTGTATAGCTTTGCAAATAGTTTCTTCAATACGAGAAGCATACATTACAATTGACTCATTCTCTTTTTGGAAATCACTGTAAAAGGATTGCATAAGATTTTCATTGGTTGCAACATTACCAAAGAAACCATCTAACTTGTGCATTATGTCAGATAAACATGCATTCTCACCTAAAGGAACAAGCATTGAACGAGCTAACTCTTTTAAAGACCTTCTAACTGCTTCTAACAACACATGTTCTGAATATTGTCCACTCTTTCTTAAGCACTTTAACTGCAAAGCTCCAGACCTCATATTTTACTTCACCTTTCTGGGGTTCATCTGTCCCACTGAAGATAGGTAATTTGGGAACACTCAATTGACTGGTAATAAGTGAAACATTGGGATTACCTGGATTTGGAGTTTCAGGGAGTGGGCTTAAAAACTCAGTCTTAGGCTTAGTCTTATGCACAGCATCATAAATAGCTTTCATTCTAGGCCCAAACTGACCCGTTGGGGTACTGAAGGTAAATTTGTTTCCCGTAACTTTATCAGGACCTGCTTTAGGAGTACTAGCTTTAAGTAAATTGTACTCTTCCATTGTCACTACCCTATAATAAGGATTTTTATTCACCTTTTCAATGTGTTCAAGAATGTCATCAGCATCCTCTTCTTCCTTATCTAAATGGTTTTCTGGTGTTTTACCCTCACCAGTAGCCATGGTGAAAATAACCACACTCAGAATTAAAAATTAAAATTTTTAAAAAATTAAAAAAAAAGATTTTCTAAAACAACAAAACATGAACTACTCACCGTGTTTTTCCTGGAAAACCGTTCTTTGATTTCGCATAAATTTCCGAACGTTCAACACAGTCGAGCCATATTCGAAGTGCGGAATGGGATTTTAATATCTGTGGTATCCAAACACCTGAATATCTTTCAAAATAAACAGTCAATATCAATCAGTCAAAAATTCTGCTAAACCAAAGTATTAACTCTTGACACACTGATTATTTATACCAAGAGCAAAACTGTTCTAAACTTAGCAATTCAGATTGCAAGTACTGTCTATATATCAAGTACTAGTCTACTCTGTTATGCACTAATAATAAGCTATATTTAGACTGAATATCTCCTTGAAATAAATTGCCTTAAAATTGTAAAACCGCTATGCGCTAAATATGAAATGATATGATATGGAAATGAGAATGAAACTGACCTGAATTCACAATACAACTGACTTACTTACTCTCTTCCGAATTTTCTCTGCTGCGCTGTAGCTGTTAAGTGTTAGTCAAACTGAATAACTACATGCAGTGAGGGATTGTTAGATAACACACAGTTAATTTTAAATGTCTTCAGGTCAATGTGTTTATATAATCTTTGAAAATACTTTAGAAAATAAAGTTTACGCGAAATTTACCTGCTCTCATGCAACTGCAACACACTTTCGTACATGAAACATGACAAATGAAAACAAAATGGAATTGACAACAAAATACAACAATTCAAAATGAAAATATGAAACAGTTCCGAAATACACGGATTGTTTATCTCATAAATGTCCGCGAACCGCGTTTGAGATCTCACAGTTGTGCACAAGTCGACAATGTCCAGGATTCATGGGCGCATCCATCTTGGTTATGACGTCACACATCCGGAAGTACAGTAGTAAAGAAAATGTTCCCGGGGAAACTGGTTTTCTCCGCTCTAGCTAACGGTAATTTCGTTGAATCGTAGTAAACTGGTTTTACAAGTATAGTAGTGCACTGTAAGGAATGGAATCACACAATAAGCAAATGAATCAATGGAATTATAAAAACACAGAAAACTCTTCTTTCACAATAGCCACCACGGATCATCCCTCGAAGAATTATTCATTAGGAACGTTTGCGCTGGAGACCAAACTGTTGGGCGCCATTGTCATAGGGTGTAACTTTTCTTATAAGTCACAATACGTGAATTCGTATTTCTCCAAAACACAAACAGCTCAGATAAATTGTTTAATTATGTCTTAATATGATTCATCACTTCAAGTGGAATTATGGCATGGTATATATATCATCAATGGTGGTCTACAATAAATATGAATACCTTACGTACCATTCATTCACACATTAAATATTTAACTGAAATTTATATCATTATTCAATTCAGAATTTAATTTACTGATTATAAAATAGTTTAATTGAAATAACTTACCATGTAGACAGAATTTATACAGTCCTATTTAATTAAGGATAGGTTACATACGACGTAAGTCCGTAGTAACGTCTGTCTCTGCGAGGGTTTTCATAAGAAGTGATAAAAATATTATTTCATGCAAGGGTTAATAAAATTCGCGCCAGCCATGCGCAGTGACTGGAAAAACCAGTCAAACGCACCCATACGCATTCCATACTCACCGTATGACATCAGAGGTCATGAACTCTCACACCATGTTTGGATGAATAAATGAATGAAATGACGCATGCGCAAATTAAACCATAGTAGACATAGTAAATAATGATCCTGTGACATATATCTGAAATGTTAACAGTGACATGTGTTGGGGACTTATGTCCGAAAAGTCTTTGTGCGAAATTTTCAAAACTTTGACATTTCTTTCATGGCCACTTGCTCTTAACTTTGAGGTATTAAAAACAATACCTTTATATGCTTATTTTTACATAGTAGCACGTGCAAAAACAGTAAGAAGTGCTAAAAATAGATTATTTTTAAACATTGTTGTTCTACCCCAAATATGCACTTAAAATAGTCAAAAATGTCAAATCACATTCAAAATCAACAGGTATTAAAATTATTTGACTTGTATCTTTAGAATGAAGGCAAATTCACTGTAATTCATCTCGCATGAAAAATCATAATTGAGCACAAAGTAAGTATTACTCAATTTTTCTTGTCATATTTTTTACAATTCCAACATGCATAAAAGGTAATATCTTAAAAAGTCTTTGTGTGAAAATGTTTTTTTTTTCCATATTTTTTGAAAGAAATGAATAATCTCTTTATTTTCATGAAGAAAAAAGTATACCTTTATGATAAAATAAACGAGAAATATGAAGTTATCCTTTATTTTTGTACTCTTGTGTCATTAATATTGACCTTTCTGCACTAATACAAGGGTGAGTAAGCACTGACAAACAACTGAATATAAAAATAAATTGCGGAAAACAAGTATTTTGTTTTGAATAGTAATAATTTACACTCTTTTAATCTTTTCATTTTGATTCTATGCAATCATTTCCCCCCCCCCCCTTCCCCGTCAACAACCAACACTTACATGTATAAGAATTACTTTATACAATTTAATTTAAATGTACTAATCAAAAAGCAAATATATGTAAAAGGACATTTCTTCATTTTGTCATAGTTTTATTGAGAAAATACAATTCATGGTAAAAAAAAGAAAAGAAGTAAAAACATATTTCCCTGCTATCTTTGCTGAATGTTATGTTATCTTTTTACATTTATAACAGCATAATGTCGAGGAATTTTTTCACAACTGAAATTGATATGAATTATCTTCCAAAAGAAGAGATTTCTAATATTAACAAACTCCATTTATCAAATAAAACTGCAATTAATGATGTACAAATTTTCTTTTTGTAAATTTTGTACGTTATTGATTATTAACAATGTTAAGCCTATATCACAGTTGCAAAAGTCTACAGGTAAAAACAAACGTTGCTATTGTGGCGTCACATAACGCTGCTTTGACGTAGAATGACATAGGTCCCCCATAGGTCCCCCCTTAAGCTATATCAAATCTAAAATACAAAGTTTGGAATATTTAAATATATTCTATATATTTAACGAGGCCCAATCTAGTTGAGTAATTTTTAATCTGTATGGTGGAATATGCTGATTTTAATTATGGATACATCTAATCACATAAGCAATATATTAATGTGAAAATAACATAATGTTCCCTTTATTGTAGTGAAATGGGGACCGTCTCAAAATATGATGCATTTTATTAGAATTTTGTATGAAATACCTATAATTATATAGGAAAAATTGCCATTTTTTAAAGTTTTTTTGATATAAAAAAAATTACAGAGGGTGGAAAATTCTGTAATTTTCATATAATATTCGTAATTCTATTCTCTTTTAAAATTCATAAAGAAAATGGGGTGTTGCCTTTGAAAATATGAACTGGGGGCGTCTCAAAATCTGTATTGTGCGAAAATGTAACAAAGGTAAAGGAGTAAAATGGCATGAAATGGATTTTAAAACAAGATGTGTTTGTGAAACACTATGCGCCCGGCAGCAACAAAGTTCGAAAAAAGCTATTTTTAGCATATAGGTCACAGTCAAGGTCCCAAGGTCATTGACCTTGGTGTCATTTCAAAGAACTTGATTAGTAAAATATGCATACTTAATGTATAGTCTCTATCTTTTATGGTTCAAAAGTTATGGCGAAGGTTAAATTTTGCAGAAAAAAAAACTATTTTTAGCATATAGGCCACAGTCAAGGTCACAAGGTCATTGACCTTGGTGTCATTTGAAAGAGCTTAATTAGTGGAGTATGCATATCAAATATAAAGTCTCTATCTTTCATGGTTCAAAAGTTATGGCGAAAGTTAAAGTTTGGGGACAAACAAACAGACAGACAGACAGACAGACAGACAGACAGACAGACAGGACAAAAACAATATACGCCTCGGATCTATCGATCCGGGCGCAACTATTTTAGCATATAGGCCACAGTCAAGGTCACAAGGTCATTGACCTTGGTGTCATTTGAAAGAGCTTAATTAGTGGAGTATGCATATCAAATATAAAGTCTCTATCTTTCATGGTTCAAAAGTTATGGCGAAAGTTAAAGTTTGGGGACAAACAAACAGACAGACAGACAGACAGACGGACAGACAGACAGACAGACAGACAGACAGACAGACAGGACAAAAACAATATACGCCTCGGATCTATCGATCCGGGCGCATAAAAAAGTTAATGACAAAATGATGAGATTGTCAACAAACTTTATCAATATTTGTGAACAATTTTAAACATATATGTGTTACATGTTAACATTTATTTAAAAGTTATTTAATGTATTGATGAAATCATTATAATTATAGCATGAAAAGGGGTCATCTCAAAGGAAACTGCAACACAACATAGAGAGCTAAAATTAGCTAAAATCAAAAATAAATAAGATAATGATATCAGCAACAATTTCATTTATTTATTAAAACATGTACACTGTATTCATAATCATTTTCAGGCATCTTATAATTTCTTATTTTATGTTTTGGGATTTATTCAAAATTATGTATGTATGTATGACTATCAGTATATGGTACATAACCTCTGTGCACATGCGCAATTACTCTCTTTTTTGTTTCAAATGTTTATCAACATGGTATAAAAACAGATGTACATTTCACTAATACATGCAAGTTCAAAATTTGAAAATTTGATTATCACACCAATCTTAATGAACAATGTATCTTGGAAAATTCTTCAGAAAAAAGATTTGTTACAGTCTCATAATTAAACAATACCCTATAAAATGGTGTCAGTTATTCTTATGGTACAAATATTTTTTGATGAAAAATTCCAAATATACAATCATGATATACATTTTTATATTATATATTTGGCGTCTCATGGTCATACATACATGTAAACCCGATGACATATTAGCTGAATTAAATTTTGTTCAAATAATTGTCAATCTGATAAAAATCAGATCCAAGTTGCTGCTTTTCAATGATATGTCGTACAATGTGAAATCAAACACTGATAATTTAACAAATACATGTGAATATAAATAAATTCTAAGAAAATCAGCAATATTAGATCATTGAAATTTTATAATAATGCATATTCTAGCCTTTCCAGCAATCGTCATTTGGACAAATATACTGCACAACAATGACATGAAAAGAACTTACAAAACATGTCACATCTGTATG
>PRKT01000257.1:287514-349799 GCA_003671525.1 Saccostrea glomerata | reverse complement strand
AATTCGGCACCTCTCTCAAATTAATTTTCATTTTTTACGTAAAGTTACTATAAAACCCTAATTGTTCAACACATTTTCATCAGTTTTGTGACGTCAACCAGGCTATTGTGACGTCTACTTCTCTCGGGAGTTTTCGTTCAACGAACGAGAACTATATTGCAGGAAAATACACTAGGTGTTCCGAAGAGGTGGAATATGATGAAAAGCGTGCCGACAGCCGGGAAATATGAAGTTTTACGGCCCGATCACGTGACAACTTAGAACCAATCAGATAACGCGTTGTTTAGAATATTTATAATGAGGTATAATAAAAATCTAGAATATATGTGTACATACCTGACAGACTGTTATAGCATTTGCCTGACCCCCTCCTCTGGAAAGCACCATCTGCTGAAGCTGTAATTCCTGTGGACTCTGTGCTGTCTACAAATAAAAACCAATCATTTGAAACTTACTCAACATTTAGTGTAGATATTATAAATCCATGTAAGATTTTAACTGTCTAAAGAAAGTAAGAATTTTGGTGTACAGTCCAAAGTATTTCAAGAATCATGCATGGCCTGCTATAGCATCACTAAGGATATGAATGAAGAGTGGTCAACTACTCATTTGAATACAAGTTTAATACACATAAATAGTTTGTGCATTCTGCATTTGACAGCAAGAAAAAAACCACATCTACGGTTAATAAGACTTCAAAGAAAAGCAATTATCACTGACTATTGTTTATCATAATAAGTTTTAAAGTACAGTTTCATGAGCTTATAAAAATGTTATATATGCTTTTAATTGAAACAAATTCAATCATAAAGAAGTTTTATTTATTCAGAGAATTTCAGAAAAATAGGTCAAAAATCAAGGTTAAGTGGACTGTGATGCTTGTATTTTTAATAATTGTCTAATAATTTAATTTTTGTTGTAAAACGTCATTTGATTAACAATTGTTACAGTATCCATTTTGTATAACATAACTTACCTATGTCACAATGAGTTACGTCAAAAATGTATTACTCCGCTTGACCTTATAGTGACATCATAAGTGATTGATTTGTTCAACACATTCAAATTACACAGTTGAGTTTTGAAAAAATGCAAATCTCCTACAGATTTAAGACTTCAGTACCTTACTATTTTTCATAAATCAGTTACATATGTAAATATAAATAATAAGGTACCAATGTCCATTTGTTGATCAGTTTTATTGGGATGTAAAACAGGTTTTCACATGATCAGATCTTTCATAAGGCTTTATGGGATTTGATCAACCCGGTTTACATCCCGATACTACTCTAAAAAATGATACCTTATTTCTTAAATAAAATATAAATACAAGAAATTAAATATCATTTTTGAGAGTTTCATTGGGTTAATGACAGGAAATAGGTTTATGATCAAATCTACTATAAAGCCCTTCAGATGTGACCGACTTCATGTCATATCTCAATGAAACTCTAAAAAATGATAGCTTATTTCTTAGATAAACTTTGAATTGTTTGACTTTAAATTATCTATAAAAAAAAAATTTGACTTCATATAATTTACATTTGGAATAAAAGATATGAAAACTATGTCATTGTACAAACATGCTTACTTATGGATGATAATTGTCCTTCTTCAAGTAGAGCTTTGCTGGTAGATTCATTAGCTAGATGTTCAATCACTGGCCCCACTTCGCTACATCTTCTTCTTATCAAGCCCTCACTGATATTAGGTAAGTTAAGTGATGTTAAAAGGTTGTTCAGCTGGACTGGGCCAATTCCGCTATGGTACATGCCTTAAATTTTAAATTAAAAAATGCAGATGTACACTAAACTTCATGGAATTATGCTGTGTATATAAAATCATGTTGTGCATTTCTGGTTTATAAAATTTTGCTTTCTATAATAAAATCTTAAAAATGTTTTTAAATGTTTATGGGAATAAATCAAGGAGACTTCAGTGAAAAGAGAGATTAATATTTGACAGTAGTCACAGTACCCAGTTACATATATGCCCCTTCCAACACAGAAAAAAACAATGGTGAATGCCTTGAATTTAATCGAACTTAATACTTGTGATCTGAATTGATGTTGTAAATTATATATCAAAACGTGTAAATCAAAACAATAAAGTCATACATACCAGTTGCAACTTTGGTGTTGACATCAAATATTTTTTGTCCTTGGGATGAAGCATGTGTTTTCCCCATGGCAACTCTCACAAACCTGAGACAGCTGGAACACCTGACAACCAGGTGTCCACAAATACCTGCCGGCAACACCCCAATAGCATCTTTAAAGTGCAGTGTAATCTCCCCGCAGTCGAAACACACCATGTTATCAAATAGTGTCTGGAGATCTACCACATGTCGAGCTGCATTTAATTCTTTCAATTTTCCAGAGAAATGTAAATCATTAATTTCATCAAACGAACCAGTTGACTGTGTATATGAATGATCAAGTAACAGTTTGCTGCCAGCAGCTTGTATATCAGTGGTATCAAATGAAGGCAAATTCTTATCAAAAACAAAAGGTGTAACGGCTTCTCGGGACTGATCACATTCTTCACCTGTTCTGTGTATATTTTCTAGTTGTTTTCTATAACGTTTAACTTGAGTCTCTTTTAAAAATCTACCTTTCTTCGACCTATTCACCATCTTCGACTCGAAGCGCGGCAACTGTCAGATCGTCTGGTATCGAGTGTACACATTACCGTAAATTGGGTTGAAGTCGTAAAATTATTTTATAACGTACGGGCCTGTTTAAAACTACTAAGAAAACTATTTTCGTTTTAAAAAGTAATATACATTCATGAAACATTTCTCGATTTGTGTCGAATTCATTTATTTCTTCATAATTGTAAGTCAATATTATACGCCTACCGGAAATCGCTCGAGTTGCGCAGAGGTAAAATATGTGAACTAGATCGGGCCTCGTTAAGGTTGAGTATTAAAATCATTGTATCAAATTAAAAGGAATTTAATTGCTTGTTTGCTTCTGTATTTTCAGTAAAAAATGGTTCTTTTAAAAGGATTTGAATATCATTTTATTTATCCCTTTGTTTGTATCTCTTTCTACCAGCTATCTGTCACTGTTTGTCTCTTAAACATCCGTGGCTTAAAGACGTTCCCTTCACTAAATAGAAAACACAGTAAAACTTCTACAATTTTCATTTATATATAAATATTTTGCCAAGTGATAACTCATTGTTCAGGAAAGGTGGATGTGTGTTTCTCTTAGATATTACAAGCGATTTCTAAATTTTATATCATTAAGGGTTGCAACTGTAACGCTAAATGATACACAAGTGTGTATCATTAAGCGTCGAACATGTCGATATTTGCTTGTTTCATTAAGCGTCGGTGTTGCACTGCATTTGTGACGCTTAATGATATAATTCTGTCATTAAGCGGCGATTTAGCATTAGCAGTTGATAATGTCAGCTATTAATGCAATAATTTATTTCATTAAGCGTTGCAATTGCAACGCTTAATGCTATTTGTATCATTGAGCGGCGTTTTATAATTAGAGGTTGCTAATGCTAAGTGTATTGTAATGATAAACAATGGTGCCTCTTTAAAAATTGTGCATTTCAAACTAGGCTCATGGTTTAAAATAGTCAAACCAAATTCAGTTGTTGGAAAGTTGTTACATGCTACTCAGGTGACCTATAAGGCCCGTGGGCCTCTTGTTCAAAAGAAGAAACACGTGCAAGGCACTGATATTTATTTCCTAAGTACTAGTACTCCAGAACTATCAAAATGTAGCCTTTGTATAAAAGACATATAAATAACGTTTTTTTTAGCTTGAAATATTACTTTTCCCTCTAGGCAAGCAATTAATATTTTAAATATCCGTATAAATTTCTCACATTATTCTTGCACGATTCACTATTACTAATTCTTGAGTTTATCTACACCATCTGTTGTTTACAGTAAGTACGTATGGCAAAAAAGAAGCAAGGAATGGAACAATATTATCTTGTGATTAATACTGTCGCCTTTTCATTTCAAACTAAATAATTCAAACACTTGTGACATTTCATCTTTGTATAATCAACATAGCTTAAAACTGGTCCATAAATGCATCTAGTTTTCTATTAATTAATCAATACTTGTTTCACATTTTAGCGGATAATATTCTGATATGTTTTATTGGCCGTCGGATTTTGACATTGTGTTATGAAATAGAAAGCCAGATTATTATACCTCTAGTTATACATGAGTGGAGAAGATGATATTAATACCCAGTAAACACAATAGGATACAGGAAACTAGACTTTAATTTTTCATTGGCTTATTACTATTTAATATTGATCAAACAATTTCACATATTGGTTTAACTGCAGAGGAAGTAAAAACATGTTTCTAAAGGAAAAAATAATGATGTTATAAATTATTACCGGCCGCCAGGAGTCGTTCGGTGATATGATATGAAAGTTTGAAGTCGCTGTTCGTTTCTGCGGAGTTAGAACAATTTAAATAAAAAAAATATTTAACATTAATATAATAGTATATATTAAAAAGAGCGTCTAAATGTTTAACAAGAACGCACAATAAACATATAATTGAAAATGTTTTATACAGAATGAAGTAAATATTTCATCCAAACCTGATTGAGAAACTTTGACATGTTTGAAGTACGGAGAAAATTAGGACATGTGTTGGGCATATAGTCTAAAGCAAAGACCGCGTTAGGTTTCTCTATTTAATCAAAATTTGTTGTACGTTTTTATTTTAAAATGACGTGTAAACATGTAAATATATAAACATTTTCAATAATATAATTAAATGCCAATTCATCAAAAGACCTAGCAGGCTACAGAATATTACAAGATATGGCCCTAGCAGACAAGGATAACTCACGTTTTACAATGTGCCAAGAATTTTCCCGCTACAACTCAAAGAAATGTAGTGGGGGATCTAGAGGGAGTTTAGTTTTTTCCTCTAACAGAGAGCAAGGAGTCCCACATATTTGTTGAGTTTTTATTAAATTAAAACTACACTGCATATCTATTTGTAGATAACATTAAACTTTAGTTTTAAACTTTTGATGTAAATTCCTCCTACTTATACAGGCCCACGGTTTGTTGACGCAGAGGACCAGGGGTACTTTGCTTATATATACATGTAAAACTGAACATGCATTATATAATTAAGAAAATCATGCAATGTCGTGCACAAGCGTTTAATGTCACAAGGATATATATTAACAGATAAATATAAGATATTTTTAAAAACAGATCACCATTTCAGTCTTTAGTTGCTTCATATGATAAGAGGAACAATTAATTGGTTTGCGGCCGATTTTTGACGCTTGCGTCAATATATGTTTCTTGTTACATTTTGGGTGAAACAGCTTATTCACTGCTAATTTGCTTGTCGAATAATTATAATTTCAATTCATCTGCAAACACACTATTTCAAGCCTAAATCTAATTCATCAAAAAATTATTTCAAGTTAAAATATAATTCTATGGATATACAATGTCTTAATCTAATTTATCCATGCATACACCATTCAACGTCTTTAATATACTTTTTAGGTCACTTAAGTAAACTCAGGTGACCTATTGCTATCCATTTTTGTCTGTCGTTGTACGTCGTGCGTTAACATTTGAACATTCTCAGGTTCTTCTCTGAAACCTCTGAACCCATTTCAACCAATTTTGGCATATAGCATCTATGGGTGAGGGGGAACAAAAATTGTCGAATTTCATGGTCCCTGCCCCGGGGCCTCGAGAGTTGGGTGGGGCAAAAACCACTAAAACTAGTGCAATCTTTGAAAATCTTCTTCTTCACTCCTGGACATAAAACAGTCAAAGTGTTGGTATTATTGTAATCTGCATTGCGTCCTCTACCAAAATGTGAAAATCATGACCGAAGGGTCAGGGATTCTAGTGCTAGGGCGAGGCTAAATAAATTATATAGTGAAAATGCATTATTTCTTTGCTTGTCGTAAAAGGCGACTAAATGGAGCGGTCTTTCGGATGAGACAGTTTAAACCGAGGCCCCGTGTCACAGCAGGTGTGGCACGATAAAGATCCCTCCCTGCTCAAAGGCCGTAAGTGCCGAGCATAGGCCTAAATTTGCAGCCCGGCAATGGTGACGTCGCCGTATCAGTGAAATATTCTTGAGAGGGACGTTAAACAGTATACAATCAATCAACCATTATTTCTTTGAAAATCTTCTTCTCTGCTCCAGAGCATTAAATAAGCTACCGTTTACGAAGTTCATAGTTGAAATGAAAATGATTTCTGCTTCCAAATTATGAATTCATGGCCCCAGGGTCAGGGGTTCTAGTGCTAAGACGGGGCTATATAATATAGTGAAAATGCATAAATTCTTTGAAATTCTTCTTCTCTGCTCCTGGGTATTAAATATAAACTAACCAAGTACATAATTATGTTGAATAAGGCTGCATTTTCCAAAATTGTGAATTTTATGTTACCTGAGTTGGGGGTTCTGGAGTTAGGGTGTTGCTCTATTGATTCTATATTAAAAATGCAATTAGATTCTTTAAAAATCTTCTTTTTTGCACTTGGATATTATGCCAATGAGCTATGGTAATAGTTATGAGGAAGAAGGATGCCTCTTTAAATTGAGATTTGTGAATTTCAGGCTTCTTGTGCTAGGGTGGGCCTCTAGTGTTTATATCGTAAAAATACATGAATTTCTTGAAAATCTTTTTATTTGCTCCTGGATATGATGCCAATGATCTTAGTACATATTTACATGTATGATTAAGAAAACTGCGCTTTCTGTCATCAGTACAGGGTCATTTTATGCATAAAGTGAACCTAGCTGCAGATATGTAGCTCTACGAAAAATATACATTGACAGACTGGAGAGCTAAAGTGCCACCAATTAAAAAGAAACTATATTTATTGAATAAAAAAAAGTGCGCACGGTTCTAGATTAACTCTTCCGAATTCTAACCCCAATAGCAAAAAAAAAAAAAACCTAGAATTTTAAAGATCCCTTAATCCTCAATCAAGTACTTTCGTAGTTTACATCCTTAAGAAGCGCGTTGGACCAAATTATCTTAGAAACCGAACCTGGAACCCCCTCTCCCCTTTAAAAAATAGCTTGATCCACCCCTGAATAATGAACCCTGAATTATGACTTGTTAATCAAAGATTGATAATGTATTTGCACTACAGTTACATGTGTATTGTACCATGTGTTTGAGGGGTGGAGAACACGTAGTAAATTATGTTTGGGTCATCTGATAGGCCTCCTTACCGTCCGCCAGGAGGCGGTCGGTAATTTGATATGAAAGTTTGCGGAGTTAACAATTTAAATTAAAAAAAATTAACATTCATCACCATATCACCGGCGAATCAATATTAAACAAAGATTGTCTAAATGTTTAGCAAAAAGCACAATGATCATAAAATTAAATTTGATAAATAATGGGGTAAATATTTCCTCAAATCCTGGTTGACAAACTCTGACATAACTGAAGTGCGGAGAAATGCACGAGTGTTCTAAAGCGTAGTCTAAAACAAAGCTCGCATTGTATTTCAACAATTATACTTTCTGTTTTAAAACAGGATTTGCTGTATTCATTTAAAATGAAGTGTATATTTAAACATTTCTTATGGATATTTTTCAAAAATATGATGAAATATTGATTTCTAAAAAGCACAGAATCTTAAGCTTACGACATGTTGGACCAGGAGACTAGGATAAAGCGCGTTTTACAATGTGCCAAACATTTCCCGCCACATCTAGAGACAAAGAGATTGAAAGGGAAAAAATGTAGTGGTGTAACTAGAAGGAGTTGGGGGATGTTAACATCAATTATCCTCTAAAAGAGAGCGAAGAGTCCCATATATTATATATTTGTTGTGTTTTTATTTAAGTAAAACTATAGCTAAGTTTAAACTTTAGTTTTGTACTTTTTATGTATAAAACTACTTAATTATATTTATAAACAGCAAACTTTCACCGTTTGTACCAAACTCAGTGCAGAGACGCAGAGGACTATGGACAGTTTAATTGCTTATACATGTAATATTGTACATGCATTAAGCATGAAGAAAATCGGCATTGTCGCATGCATTTTTTTCATATCACTAGAATATTTTAACAGATAAAATGTAAGATATGTTAAAAAACAGATAATGCAAATTTAAGTTTCTGAAAGGAACAATTTTAAAATTAGTTTGAAGCCGATTTTTGATGTTTGCGTCAGAATGTTTCTTGTCTATTAATTATTTACATACACGTGAACATTATCCATTATTTAAACATTAAAGATTTTTGTAACAATATCAAATTCATAGAAGACAGACAAGCCTGTTTTCTCTAGTAAAAATCCGCACCAGATTAAATTTTACTGTGAGTTTAACAGTGCATTTATTACTAACAATCATAAAGTGCATTTTGTGATTTTTTTTTCATTTTACAAAAGGAAGGCTATCAGTGTCGAATCTGATAGACAAGAGCATGCTCTACGTATGAACAACTTCTAAAACGAGGTAAATTATGGACAAGCAAGTTGATAAAACAAAATATCAGCAGTCTCGCTTCAAGTCATCATTTCGTAAGTTCGATGGTCGATACAATGATCTTGTCAGCAAATACAATTTATCATTAAGTCAAATGCTGACTGACGTTTTTGTCAAATGCTGACTGACGTCTGCTCTTATTTCGTATTGTTTATGGACTTTGAGACTGAATACTGCTCGTTATCTCCATATCTTCTCTTCAACCCGATCAGAATAATTACTACTCTTTTTTTCCATTTCCGTTTTAGGTCTAGACCTTGACATTTTAGCTAGAAATATTACCTGTCAGGAAAATAAAGTATCTTTAAATTTGTCTTAATTTACTAGTGAATTTTGCTGTTTTGACACACAGCTTTGGCTAGGCGGAAAGTGTGGATCATTTAGAGGTAGGAGTGTTTTATGCGCAAAATGAAGAATTGAATTATACAAAATAAATGCCTTCAATATATGTTTTTTGTGTATGAACAAATCATCAATAAGTATATACATGTACGCACCAGTTTTCCCGATTTAATGTGAAAAACTAAGGATTAAAACTTAAAACCCAGAATGTTTCAAATGCTTACAGGAAACTATGAAACCCTACTCGTTCAAGTACTCTATATTCTGAACAAATTATGCATCCATTAGAAACATACCTTTAACAAGTTTTTGACCTGCCACTCATGCAGAAAACCAGCACATAAAAGGCGCATCGTATGATTTAGAGATCTGTGGAAACAAATGATTTATTTGTGGGAACCATTTAGATTCCGAGCGAACGAATAGTTTTAACTGAGAGAACGGATTACAATCCGAAATATCTGATTGTGTATTTTAATAAATTAATATCTGAGAGAACGAATAATTAATTGTTGGGATCAATTTACATTCCTAGGGAACGAATTGTTTAAACCGAGAGAAAGAGTTACAATCTGAGATAACGGATTGTGTAATTGTAGAGAGCGAATTCATTTTAACATTGTAAATCGGAGAGAACAGAATGTATAATTCGAGATTTCGGTTTACTTTTTTTTTTCTATTTTTGAGAATCTTCCTGGTCTTCGTAGTGTTGACATTTGGTTTTGCATCTCTAGAATTTTATAGCAATGCAAAACGTGTAATTCATGTTAAATGTGTTGAAAGATCCAGTTAGTCTTATACTTGAATTATCTGATGTCATAATTCATCACAAAGTTTATGACTTATAAGAATATTTTAAATAGCAATGATGATTAATTTAATATACGTACTACATAAAAAAGAATATCAGAATTTGTTATCATTCTATTAATGAATTGAGGAAGTTTTTCTCAATGTTAACGTGTAATATTTTTTGTCTTTAATAGATAATTTTTTGAAAATAACATTAATTTTTTTGTGTTGTACTTAAAAGGTACATGGAATCAAGATTTAAGGTTTCTTCAAAGGTCAACATGTCTAAAAATTTATTTTTACAATAGCCCCAAAACTATGTTAGGTATAAAGTTAAAACTTTCAATTCTTATAAATTTTCCATTGATTAACAGAAAGAAAGTATCACTTGATAAAAAAATACATAAAAAGATTATTAATTGAGAAAAATTCTTCTAAAAAATGCATATTTTTAAAAAAAAAAATACACCTAATTAATTCATCGCTCTTAGTGAAAACCATTATTGCAGAAACAAAATATGTTTATCAATAAAGGGCAAGTTGGACTTGGATAGCCTCTGGAAAGTTGTTTTCCCTGTTTATTTTGTCCAAAGCTTAAGACTTGAAAGTAAAAGTACATTGCAAATGGCAGATTCTATAGGGTTTTGTCTTTTTCAATAACAGCCTTTCAGAGACCATTCACGTCCAACTTGTCCTTCAAGGATTAACATATATTATTTGTGCAATGATGGTTTTCACAAAAAAACACAGAATAAAGCAGGTGCATTTTTCATTAAATATGCACATTTTCTGATAAAATTTTTCTCAAAAAATCTTTTTAAAAATATTTCTCATCAAGTGACATTTTCTATGTATTAATCAATAATGTATTAATAAACTGTAAAAGTTTTTACTGTATACCACACATAGTTTTGGAGCTATTGTAAAAATATTTTTTTATGCATATGGACCTTTGACGAAACTTTAAAATTATAACTAAATTATATAATAAATGTATTTTTATATTTATATGAAGCAGAATTTATGCAAAATCTTATGCGTGACTCAAGAGACTGCTCTAACAGAATGGCGACTTTTGTACGTACTTTATGCTATGGCCTGATTGTCCATATGTGTTGGGATGTCTTAGGTAGTTTCAATTGCATTCATGGATGCTCTAGCACATGTGTGCAGGATGCTTAGTAGTTGTGATCTGATATCAACTGAAAATATACTGTGAATCATTAGTATTTCAATGTGCATTTAAAATAACTGTTAAATTATTAAAAATCATTTAAAATATTTTTTATGTCGGTCATGTGTCATCAAATCTGTTTAAAATAATAAATCTCGATTTTTTTTTCATTTCAGTTCCACACAACTCTGTTAATACCCTTTTAAAGATTTTTTAGTAAAATATTCTCAATTAAGTTAAACCCCACCCACCCACCATCCAAAGACAAGATGTTTTACAATTCTTTTTTACATTTTTGTACATTCGGGAGCAAAGAAATCCATTTCATTTCATTTTCTTCATTCCATGAAGAATATGCAGTATCCCTGTCCTTCATACCATCCTAAAGTGACAAGAGCAGATATGATCTTTCTGACCTCTTGGTTGACGATCAGCTTGTCTAAAAATACTAGGTCTTATTTTAAAGTTCTAAGAGCTTTGTCCTAATTTTTTTTATTTAAGTCATAATGTATCCGTTGGTACACATATTTGAATATATTTTAAGTAAAACAATGCAATACATCCTAATATTTATAAAATTTATCAGAGATTTAGAACAGCAAAAATGGGGTCACGGAAAAACGTCAAATTCGACTAATTTACTTATTTTTACTTAATAGTATATAATTATCTTCTTTTACTTATAAAGGAATTTTTCGATTTGCAATTTCATGCTTAGGACCACTAATCATTTCCATCCAATAAAAATCGATATTATAGTGATAGTTTAAAAAAATACGTCAATCACTTTCTCGTAATAGCGCAAGGCTCTCGCATTTAAACTCTTCGACTGACACTTCAATTTTCAAATTCTTGCAGGATCCCACTTGTTTGTTCTAAACACATAGTACAAAATGAGATATCTGTGTGTTATTTGTCTGATTGTTGTCTTCTTTACGGTGTCTCATGGTTCCTTTATTTCCCGGAAATTCTCAGCAAAACTGGAATTTGATAACAAAATATCAAATGATGGACTATTAGGAGAATTCAGCTCTCAGTCGTTAATCCATTGTGGCCTGAATTGTCAAAGAGAGTGTACATGTAGCCTCTTTGCTTACAGTACAATATTGAGAAACTGTCGGATGCACAGGAGGAACTTCACTTCCGGAATATCAGAGGAGACCGGATGGATATACTTTTCTCATCATTGTATGTATTACTTTCTCTAACAAATCATGAATATTGATTATAAGTAAAATGTCTCACTGCTTATAATTGCATTTGAAAGTGGTCAAAACGATTCATTGGCTTTTAAGGTGCATAAACACAGATTTGAAGTAGATTTTTATTTGTGTATAATATCAAGACTTAAATATTGCAATAGCATTTCACATAAAACTATTTTAAATCTTAGTTCATCTACTTCAAATTTTTGGATGCGTTTGACACATCCTTGAACTTTCACAATTTTTTAAATTCTCAACTCTTTACACCTTACTGTTATGCAACATATATTTCATGTTCACGTCATAGAAATATGTGATTACCATTTCCCTGCAAGCTTTTTATAGCGTTGTACAACTTCCTGTAAGTTAAGCGTAAATAAGGTCACCTGAGTCACTCAGGTGACCTATTGCTATCCGTTTTCGTCGTGCGTCGTATTTTAACATTTGAACATTTTCAGCTTCTTCTCTGAAACTACTAATCCAATTTCAACCAAATTTTGTTTACAGCCTCTACGGATGTAGGGGAACAAAAATGGTGAATTTCATGGTCCCTGCCTCCGTGGGGCCTGAAGGTGGGACCAAAACCATGAAAATTAATGAAATCTTTAAAAATCTTGAGCATTGAGTCCTCTACCCAAGTTGTGAAATTCATTGCCCCAGGAACAGGAGTTCCAGTGCTAGTGCAAGGCTAAAAAGATCATATAGTACATTAATTCTTTGAAAATCTTCTCTGCTCCTTGGTATTAAATAAATTAAGTACATAGTTATGATGAGCAAGAGTGCCTCTTCCAAAATTGTGAATTTTATGACCCCATGGTCAAGTGTTCTGGTGTTAGGGCGTGTCTCTATTGATTATTAAGCGAAAATGCATTAATTCTTTGAAAATCTTCTTCTCTGCTCCTGGGTATTAAATACACTAACTTAGTATATAGTTATAATGAGCAAGAGTGCTTCAACTAAATTTGAGAATTTCATGGCCCCTGTATCAGGGGTTTTGCCATTTCATGATTTGGTACATGTATAAGGGGGGTGGGTGGGCTCTTTTGATTATATTGTGAAAACAAATTAATTCTTTAAAAATCTTTTTCCTTGCTCAAGAGTATTTTGCCAATGATCTAAATATACGAGGGTTGTCCCAAAATGTTGTAGATAGGGAAAACAGTTTTGTTTCTCTTTGCTTTATTAAATTTCTTTCTTTGTCATAGCATAGAGTAACATTTTATGATCATGCACTTCAAGTTTCATGATGATATCACATCATATAAGAAAATTATGAAAAATTAAAGAAAGAATATAAGTATACACCGGCGCACGAAAGCAAGCGTAAATTACGTCTCTTATAACGTCATGATCTCTTTGTCTGCTTCACTCGCGGGTATATTTACATTCAATAATTTTTTTTTAAGTGATAGACCACTCTTGATTAAGGGACTTATTTAAATTCACTACTGTCCTTTTGTTTTTTTTACTTTTTTTTTTAAAGCAGATTCAAATTTCAGTCGAAATTTAGTTGAAAGATCGTCTTACATTGTAGGCAGCAGAGAATACACATTGTTTGACGTCGTTCGCGGTCCTGATTGTTCCCAAATGTCTGCATTTATCAAACAGTACTCTACTTCTTACATGCCGTAATTAACTATTTTTGGTATAGAGAGAAAACTTGTATTGAATATCATGCCATTTAGAAATAACTTCTTTATTAAAATGTGGTGTGTAATGTCACTTTTGTACTCTTTTTTTCCCGTCTCTGATGTATATTAACCATATCCAACACAATTTTTTACATCTCGATGCGCCGACTACGCGTTTGACGACGTCATTTTCATCATACTCAATTTCAACGATACTATTAAAACCATGATACCAATCGTCTGTTTCTAATGATATTTATATGAAATTTTGACATAATATTAAGATTTTTATTCTGGTTTCAGTGATTTTAAAATTGAGTTCAATGTATTACATAGTTCTAAAGAAATAAAAGCAAATGTAATAGTTATATGCGTAAATTATTCCGAATTTTGTCCATGCGCCGACAGGCCTTATCGGCCTTCATAAAAATCGTCATAACATTATTAATATCAAAGATATGTATTTTAAAATTCACAATTTTAAAGAACATTGACTATATTATGTCTATGCAAAATTTGGTAAGTATTGGTAGCATGCTTAAAAAATTATAAACATTTTACTATGTTCAAGACGACCCCCCCCCTTCTGAAACACACAGCCAGGTAGAATACACAGATACGAGGGTTGTCCCAAAAAGTCGTAGACAGGGAAAACAGTTTTGTTTCTCTTTGATTTATTAAATTTCTTTCTTTGTCATAGCATAAAGTAACATTTTATGATCATGCACTTCAAGTTTCATGATGATATCACATCATATTAGAAAATTATGAAAAATTAAAGAAAGAATATAAGTGTACACCGGCGCACGAAAGCAAGCGGAAATTACGTCTGTTATAACGTCATGATCTCTTTGTCTGCTTCACTCGCGGGTATATATTTACAATGTACATTCAATAATTTTTTTTTAAGTGATAGACCACTCTTGATTAAGGGACTTATTTAAATTCACTACTGTCCGTTTGTTTTTTTACTTTTTTTAAGCAGATTCAAAATTCAGTCGAAATTTAGTTGAAAGATTGTCTTACATTGCAAAGTCCGTCGGACGGGACGTTAAATGGTGCCCCGTGTCAAGGATGACAACCCCCTTGGCACGCAAAAGATCGTTTCTCTGGAGTTCGAAAAAGAGTAGGCTCATTGGGGGCCGCCAGAGAAACCAAAAACTTTACTTATCCATTAACCTTATAGTCCGCCGAAATATGGCTGAAAAATTGCCGACTCGGCGTTAAACAATATAAAATCAATCAATCAATCTTACATTGCAGGCAGAGAGAGTACTTATTAGTCACATTGTTTGACGTCGTTCGCGGTCCTGATTGTTCCCAAATGTCTGCGTTTATCAAACAGTACTCTACCTCTTACATGCCGTAATTAACTATTTTTGGTATAGAGAGAAAACTTTCATTGAATATCATGCCATTTAGAAATAACTTCTTTATTAAAATGTGGTGTGTAATGTCACTTTTGTACTCTTTTTTCCCGTCTCTGATGTATATTAACCATATCCAACACAATTTTTTTACATCTCGGTGCGCCGACTACGCGTTTGACGACGTCATTTTCATCATACTCAATTTCAACGATACTATGAAAACCATTATACCAATCGTCTGTTTCTAATGATATTTATATGAAATTTGGACATAAAATTACGATTTTTATTCTGGTTTCAGTGATTTAAAATTGAGTTCAATGTATTACATAGTTCTAAAGAAATAAAAGCAAATGTAATAGTTATATGCGTAAATTAATCCGAATTTAGTCCATGCGCCGACAGGCCTTATCGGCCTTCATATAAATTGTCATTATATTATTAACATGAAAGATATGTATTTTAAAATTCACAATTTTAAAGAACATTGACTATATTATGTCTATGCAAAATTTGGTAAGTATTGGTAGCATGCTTAAAAAATTATAAACATTGTCTACGACTTTTTGGGACAACCCTCGTATATAATTCTGATGGGGAAAAAGTGAATCAAGCAAAATGGTTAATTTTATACCCCTTAGTCAGGGGTATTTGGGTGGGGGGGATGGTAGGTTTTGTTCATAGTTTGAAAATAAATTAATGCTTTGGAAACTGCTCTTTGGTATTAACTTTTTATGATGAAATAAAATTATGATTAAATATAGAAAAATTTGAAAAAGTGGCCCCAGGGTCAGTGGTTCCTTTGGGATGGGATGCATAATTGGTTATAAAGTGGAAGTGCATTCTCTCTTTATTACTCTGATATACCTCTGATTAATATATAAATACAAGTAACTAGAGTAAGCATGCAGAGTCTATCATTATGATAAGCAATATTGCCTCTTTCAAAATTGTGAATTTCATGGCCTATGGTTTATAACACGAACCAAATTTAATTGTTTGAAAGTTGTAGCATGATACCCAGGTGACCTATAAGGCCCCATGGGCTTCTTGTTTAAATTTTATGAGATTTCAGCAAGTATTAAATAGAATGCATTTTGTAATTAATTCAGGATAAAATAAAATTCATTAAGTGCGTGAAAATGTGTAATTGTGGAGAAACGGTATGTGCGTGACCTTGCGTTAGAAATATGAAATATATTTCTGTCTTAGTTCATACTATCAGATTGACTTTGTGTTTTTACTTTTTAGTTCCTGTATACACCTGTGTATCTACTCCTTTGTTCCTGTATACACATGTGTATATACTCCTTAGTTCATGTATACACCTGTGTATCTGTTTGTTAAGTTCCTGTATACACCTGTGTTTCTACTTCCTAGTTCCTGTATACACCTGTGTATCTACTTCTTTTGACCTGTATTCACCTGTGTATCTACTTCTTTTGACCTGTATTCACCTGTGTATCTATCTCTTTTGACCTGTATTCTCCTGTGTATTTACTTCTTTTGACCTGTATTCACCTGTGTATTTACTTATTTTTACCTGTAGATTCACCTGTGTATCTACTTCTTTTGACCTGTATCCTCCTGTGTATTTACTTCTTTTGACCTGTATTCACCTGTGTATCTACTTATTTTTACCTGTAGATTCACCTGTGTATCTACTTCTTTTGACCTGTATTCTCCTGTGTATCTATTTCCTAGTTCCTTATACACCTTTGTATCTACTCCTTAGTTCCTGTATTCACCGGTACCTGTGTTAGCAAATGCTCACAAGTATTTTTACCTCTTAGTTCGTTAAATGTGTAATTACATGCATAAAGATGAATGTCAGCATATGTTTTGTCCGTTTCAGATCTTCCCGTGGATTGTGAGGACATTCGTCATAATGGTCACCATGGTACAGGAGTTTACGAAATTTATCCCTTTGGTATGAACTCTCGCCCTGTCCGAGTGTTCTGCGACATGACAACTCTGGGTGGAGGATGGACGGTATGTAGTTCATTTAGAAACTGTTAACTAGAATCATTGATTTTGTGGTCCAACAGCCAAGTGTGAAACCTGTGGTGCAATAGCTAAGTGTGAAACCTGTGGTCAAATAGCTAAGTGTGAAACCTGTGGTCAAATAGCTAAGTGTGAAACCTGTGGTCTAATAGCTAAGTGTGAAACCTGTGGTCAAATAGCTAAGTGTGAAACCTGTGGTCTAATAGCTTAGTGTGAAACCTGTGGTCTAATACTAAATAGCTAAGTGTGATACCTGTAGTCCAAAGATAACTGTGATACCTGCGGTCCAATTAAGCAAAGAATTCATATTTTTGGATGTCTTCGGTTTTATAACACACCTGGCCGTGCCGAAAAATTGAATACCGCGCGTACGCGCGGTATGATAATTTGTCGGCACGGCCAGGTGTGTTATAGGACCGAAGACATCCCAAAATATGAATTTAATACTTATATTTACATTCTTTAATGTTTCCTCTTCATAATTGTTTATTTCGATAATCTTTTATGTGAATTTAATGCCCTTCAAAACTGGTTTGCTTTATAGACGTAAGAGCCGTTTGTGACTTCGTAAAGTTAAATAACGCAAACGAACATTGCGAGGAAAAAATGTGACAAATTAATTTTAAATGCACATTTGTAGTATTTTTACGATAATTCAACAGGGTCAATATTCTATAATTAAATTGTGTCAAACAATGTACATTTTTGTGTTCATAATGTATGAAAATGCATTAAGTTCCTACTGTACTGTGTATTCTAACGCGCGGTGACAAGGTTTCGCGTGTGTTATAGAGATTTGAAAGTTATGGATTTATAATGGATTTCTTGAAAAAATTACACTGAATGTAAATATTAGCTAAGTCTGATACTTGTCGAATAGCTAAGTGTGATATCTGTTTCAAGCAAATGTTCTACACAGTAATTGAAAAATTACTGTTTGTGTACTTTAAAAAGCGGGCTTCACATTTCAGCGGAGACAATAATGCGCTAATGCATGAATACCTCTAAGAAATCATTTGCAAATATACATTACACAAAAGGCTACTTTATGATTACGCAAACATTTCAATACCCAGTTATATCACTAAATTTTAAATACGCGTAATTATGTACTCGTACAGTAATTATGTAACTGACCAGTCAGTAAGGGCCATGCTCAGGGGTTGAAATCGAAGAGTGCAGCTTAGGAAGGACATACGCAAAGTACCTTACCTACTGATACTTTTTCAAGATATTCTAAATTTAAACTTATAATAGCATTGCATGTTCTTAGACAAAAAATCATCATGCCTTACCAGGGGTTTTGAAAAGATATCAAATTTTGAAAATTTTTGAATTATTCAAAGAAAAATGTACAAAAATTACAAAACATAAACTCCAGATTTTTATTCAATGAAAATTGTTTTAGGAGAGGTCTACAAATCTATATATAGACATTAAAAATATTGCACACAGGTCCTTCATTTAGTGGAACTCTTCAACTTCAGGGAAGAACCCACTAAAGTTCAAACTACGTTGCGTATGACTGCCAGATTATAAAAACTGCAGCAAAAGTCTCTGTCGAGACTGAAGCTTTACTGGTTTATACTTCTAACAAAGGAAGAGAAGAGTAGCAGTTGGGACCTCAAACTTTACAACAGCAATAAATAGAATATCGAGCCTTGATTAAGTCACTCTTTCTGGCAATATAGCAATAAGACCACAACTGTAATGTAGGATTAGCTTTTAATAAAATTTTACAGAATTATCAATGTGAGTCACCATGGCAACATCATTCATGAAAAAATATTTTAAAAGACAGTTATGTATCTTAGTGTAGTCTACCTGCATTGCAGCCACATTGCATTATAATCAGACTAAAACTGTTTTTGGATCGAAATTAAAAAAAAACTGATGCACAGTATATTTTGTCTGTTTTAGTTAACTTGTGTGCCAAGTTATATTTAAATCAGACAGAAACTGTTAAAGTAGTAGCATTTTGAAAAAAAAGAATGTCACCATACAGACAGACGGACGCATTACAATCGCATACGCTCTTCTGGTCTCTGACCAGTAGAGCTAAAATTAGGTAAAAGCAACTCGGGGGACGTAAATAGGAGAAATTTTGTTGACGGAGGAATGACAGACGGAGGTATAGACAGATAGAGTTATTATTAAACGACATGGACAAATCCTTTTAGAACTTTTATTGTTTTTGTTTATCTTTTCAAGGCCATTCAAAAACGAATAGACGGGTCTGTGTCCTTTGAAAAGAATTGGGCTGACTATAAGGATGGTTTTGGTGTACCTGAGCGGGATGTTTGGATAGGTAAATTCGAATCTTTTATGCGCTGCAGATTTCTTTAAATGATCATTGTACTTTCAGATTTGACGTAATTTTTATACAAGCTTATACAAATTCAACAATTCTCGTTAACCGCTTGTAACTTAACTATACAATTAATTTGATAAAGGAACAAATGCTTACTTTATAAGACTATTTTTTTAATATAACAATTCAATATCTACATATGAAATTTAGTAAAGGATAAGTTATCGAACATAAAGCGTTCGAGTATTACATACTTCTTCTCTCGAAAATTTAACAATTACAAAATTCAATTTAAACAGGAAATGACGCCATCCATCAGCTGACAAAGGGAAAGAACTCCTCCCTCTACATCTCCATCACACTTGTGAATGGTACAACACTGTACCAGTTGTACAATCAATTCTCCATTTCTGATGAGGCAGACAAGTATCAACTATTTTTGGCCGAACCTGCTACGGGAACTTTAGGTAAGTGAAAAGTGGAACGTGTACTTTACAAACCAGAGAGAGAGGGAGAGAGAGGAAAGAGAGAGATAAAAATAAATACAAACACTGGTCTATATTAATACCGGTTTACATTCCACACTGTCTTAAATCTTATGTTGAAAACGAAAAAAAAATCAAAAGTAACAAATAAAAATAGCATAAATTAAACAACTGAGTTCATCTACTGAGTATCCCCTGTGGGATAAGGAGGTTAAGCTAGTACACATCCAGGAAAACTCATCCCTATCCCTCCCTTGATCTGGAAGAAACCAGCTCAAGAAATGCGTAATCTGTGTGTCTTTTAAAGTGCCGAGTCGTTACACAAGCAATGCAAAAACTTAGCAGCGATTCGAGTTACAGCTACGTATGATGCATTGTGTTTGTTAATATTTATTGAACCACAAATAACACATCAAGCAGTCAATACCTCAAAATGTTCTTTATTTATAGGAAAACGTATTCGCTCGGCTAGTCACAGTCCGTTGTCTCGAATCATTTGCTTACGCTATCCACATAATCATTTTGGGACACTCACTGGTTTCTTCCATCAATTCCTCTTTTAACAGGGTCCCTTCTTGTCCCTCTTCTTTCACTTGGAAAACGTCAGTCAGCATTAACTCAATTATAAATTGTATTTGCTGACAAGGTCAGGTCACTATCCTCCAATGATCCATAGAAATTAAGAAATGAGGATTTTAAACGAGACTGCTGAAATTCTTGTTTCATCAACTTGTTTGTTAATAATTTACCTCGTTTTAGAATATGCTCTTGCGTCTAGAATAAACTGAAGTATATAAAATCTGTATGAGGTTATATTGCTGCATTAGTAAGGGAAGTTGACGATAGAGCTTAGTTCAAGCGGGGGGTATTATCTAATACAAGGAGCTTGTTGACTTAAATCTTGGGTAGTGTGTCATACTTTCAATGTTATTTATACCCCGCGACAGTGTATATACTGTAAACCAACTAGTGTATACAGGGTTATTTTCACCTCGTGTTATTTTCGCCTTTTTGAACTTGTGAACAATTTTGCCCCGTTTATTAAATTCGCCCAGTCATAGTTCTGTTTAAGAAATTATGCGATGTAATTTGAATTCGCCCCGTTTTAAATTCGCCCAATCAAGGAGAGAGCGAAAGGGGCGAAAATAAAACGGGAGCGAAAATTTCCCCTGCATATATTATTATTCGGGTCATATTTTATTCGCGATTCGTCAGTTAAAAATCAATTCGCGACGATTGAATTTCTGCGATTGAGCAAACATTTTCTACAAATGCTTAGCAAAATGAATGGTTCGCGGCGTTTAATATTCGCGAATTTAAAAAGATCGCAGCACTCAAGGATATTTCTCGCAGGTGAATAAAAATTGGTTTACAGTACTAGTCGGGATGTCTGTCTGTCTGTCTGTAAAGCTTTGAGGTACCCATCTCTTATCCACAGCTCCTCTCATACCAACGAATGAAATTTTATGAAAATTTCACAGAATCATAACTACACATTGCCATTGTGCACCTCCTATTTTTTTCTTTTTGAAGACACATTTTTTTGGGTTTCCCCAATATCATTAATAATTTTATTTATAAATAAATACATTATATATTAAATTAATATTTCCGTTTTTATTTTATAGTTACATCTCTTTTTCCGTCCGACTTGTTTACGTGTATGAGCAAAACATACATTTTGCCATGATTATCTTAAAGGAGTCGTGGGTACTAAGTATTATTAAGTGAAGCTCACAGTACATGTACCTCTATTTTTTATTCTACAGGGGACGCAATGTATAAAACGAGAAGATCTGCCGCTGATCTTTCTGGGATGGCATTCAGCACCCCAGACAGAAAAAATGACAGATGTGGTTATGACTGTGCTTCTTACTGGCAATTAGGATGGTGGATGAATTGCTGCTACGACGCCTGTCTCAACGGTCTCTGGTCTGTGAAAGGCTGGTCGGACCCATGGTATCCTCTAGTAACATCCGGGACATCTGTGGCAGGGACGATGATGCTGATAAAACGTCACTAGGTAAACATTAAACAACAGTGATTGTTAATAAGTACAGTATTTATAAATACAGCAAAGGCGGATCCAGGGCCAGCACTCCCCCCCCCCCCCCCCCCCCTTGAATTTCTTATTTGAAATTTTGTTTGTACTATCCTAATATATCGAAGGAAAAATGATTTATAAGAATCTCTCCCATTTTCAAGAAGTTTTTCCCCGGATCCCAACGAAGGCTTTGCCCTGGACCCACAAGGGGCTTCTATGCAACCCTAAGACCCCCGACCTTCTACCGTGTCCTCCCGTTTTTAAATTCCTCCCAGTATTTATATTATTACTAAGTTCAGTATTAAATTATTTATAAGTAGAGTATTTATATTATTTATAATTACAGTATTTATATTCATATTATTCATGTATTCCTTATTTATGCATAATTAATTTGTATTAAGTACTTATCTACATTTAAATGATGTCCATAAACATTAAATATCATTTTGTGAGCTTGGAATTTCATACCATTTTTTAAAGAATGATATATACATGTATACTAATGATTTAAATTTTTCTAAAAAAATTCTTGTTTTATTTGTTCATGCTCAGCAAATTCGGATTAAAAGAAGAGACCCACATTTCGGGGCACCGTGAATGAATGAGGACAAGGTTCTGCTTATAGTGGCACTTTTCCCTTTGTGTTAATCACTGCATTTGTTAAAACGTATTGGTTGAAAAAAGTTGTGAATTCCCTCCTCGATATTACGACATTATAGATTACTTTCGTATGTTCAACATTAAATGATGTTTTCTTATGCTGTGAAGTGTTGTAAATAAACTATAAACTAAAAATATATGTTGTTGTTTTCAAATACTAAAAGATGTATAAACTGATATAGATGCAAACCTATAGTTTTTTGTTCTGAAATAATGGAACACTTCTAGGTTAATATATGCTTTGACCTACTGGACAGGTACAGATATTGGTTCATTCTTAAGAAAAAGCTTATCGTTACCCGTTCCTGTCGCTGACTTTAGGCTACATGCATGTTATGTTTGTTTCTCATGTATCGCTTTAGTTCTGATTGCATTCAATTTCCAGAGGAATAAGCTGATATACTCTGCAGTATCTCTAACCATAAGTACAAGTCCCTCATAAAATATAGAGATTTCTGAAAGTGAACTTAAATTGATTAAATGTATCTATGTAAGAATTGAAGAAGCTTTTAGGGCGCGAAGCACCCAAATGAAATATCTATATTGTGTGAATTGATAATGGCTTTATCCAACTAGTTGAAATGGTGTATATATTCGCGAGGCTTGCCGAGCGAATATACATCATTTCAACGAGTTTGAAAAAGCCAATATCAAATAACACAATTATAGATGTTCTAATTATCTCATACGACTCTCTTTTGAACAAAACTTTGAGACTTCCCCTGCAAAAAAACATTAATGATTTCCAATTCAAATCGCATAACTTCATGATGTAGGACCGTTGATGCTGACATGCCTTGAAATAAAGTAGATCGTGTTCAAAATTTTGAATTTTTGCTATCTGTGTATTTGAAAACATTATATGACAATTGCTGGATTTTTACATGCAACGAACTTTTGACTGAAAGTTGTAAGGACCATGGGATCGTGAAAATAAACTCTTTGTTTGGTGGAAATACAAAACGTTCTAGGCGGGGATACTTGAAGAAATATTGTTCATCCATGGTAATTTACACCTACATTATTATGTAAGCATACATAGTAGAATAAAAGAAAACATTATTGAAAATGTTAAAGGAATCTTAACAAAAATTGAACTGCTAGGCTAATATTTCTCCGAAAACGATTTAAAGGAGGGGCGGGGTCCCTTTCGTCTTTACGATGCCAATACAGCTCCTGTACCTAGTTCTTGATAAAATAAGACACTTCTTCGATATATACGAGTCTTTTACTTGGTTTTAACGACATTATTGTTCTTTACCTTTCATTTTATAAGGGCAAGAAATTTTACGAATAAAAGTTTCAGTTAAACAAAGGATCGTTTCAAAACCGGAAGTGCTATTGATAAAAAAGTATCTACACGTGGATAAAGCATAGGTTTATCCATCGGGCTTTATCATCGACACGTATGAGATAATTGAGAAGTTATTAATGATATATTTATTATCGAACAGATCAACATGTAATGTTCGTCTGACATTTTGAGAAACCTTATAAAAGAAAAACAAAACTATCGCCTTTTTCCATAAATTGATGAAATATAGCAATATTAGAAACCCTTTTTGGAGCCCCTAGAGCGAGTAAAACGAGTTTTAGCTCACCTGAGCCGAAAGCTCAAATGAGCTTTTCTGATCACATTTTGTCCTTCGACTGTCCGTCCGCTATTTTTTCACATTGTCGACTTCTTTTCAAGAACCAATGGGCCAATTAACCAAACTTGGTAGAAAGCAACCTTGGGTGGAGGGGAGTTTGAATTGTAAAAATAAAGGGCCAAGTTCCCTTACAAAGGGAGATAATCATGAAAAGACAAAAATAGGGTCGGTCAATAAAAAATCTTCTACTCAAGAAACACTGGGCCAGAAAAGCTGAAATCTATGTTGAAGCATCCTTAGCCTTAGGTAGTGTAGATCACCTCCGGGGGAAGGGCGGAGCCACAGTAGGAAATCCAGGTTTTACAAAGAATATATGCAAATCTCTTGTGAAGAACATAGCATGCAGTTATTACTTTGCAAGCACATTTTATATCCAAGCAGGGTAGGCTTGTTAGTCTTTTGAATCTACACTTTAGAAGGCAAAAGACTCTTTCAACATTCTGACGTGATGTTGATGTCTCTGGGGGGCAGTTAACCTTCCATTATCACGGAAAGGGGTCATCAGGTAAGGCTTCAGTGGGTAGGCTGAATCTCCTGTAATGATTTGAAAAAAAGTCTCTTGTATATGTATACATTAAAAATTATTAAAATAAGTAAACCATGCATAATAACCAACTAATATAGTTACTATTTTCTTTGTTAACCCCAATAAGTTTAATAAGTGTAATGTCTCCTGCTACCTTCCACCCTGTTATATGTAACGTTCTGTTGGTGATAAACGGGTGAACTTCCCCAAGGGGAAGATCCACAGGAAGAAACAAGACCTTTCAGTTCAAACTGAAAGGCGGCTTTCAGTAACTTTTCAGTGGCCATTCAGCCACTGAATGGCACATACGTTTCAGTGACCTTTCAGTCACATTTCAGATACCTTTCAGTCACCATTCAGCGGACACATTTCCGTCAACTTTCAGTGGCCTTTCCATCAACTTTCAGAGACCTTTCCATCAACTTTCAGTGACCTTTCCGTCGTCTTTCAGTGACCTTTCCGTCGACTTTCAGTGACCTTTCTGTCGTCTTTCAGTCACCATTCCTTCGACTTTCAGTGACCTTTCTTTCGTCTTTCAGTGACCTTTCCGCCACCTTTCAGTGATATTTAAGTCTCAATTTAGCAATTTTTTCACTAGCGTATTATTTTATAATCAGATATTTTTCCTTAACAAGGAAGCAATATTTTGAATAAAGATTTATTATTCAATCTTAAATAATTGTGTTTTTTTTACTTATCGTGATCAAATTCGGGTACCTTAAAATATGTCTAAGTAATTATTATTTTTAATTACAAGAATAAATAAATCGTTTATACATGCCTCTTGTAGAAAAAATATATATAGAGGAGATTTTAGCTTTCTAAATGATATTGCTTTAATAAAATCATTCTACTAAGTTTCTAGATAGAGAATTTACAACGATCTTAAATCTTTGACACAGGAACAGGTGCCCGTCTCTGATAATAATTAATAATAATAATTATACATCTCCAATCGGGATGATGACAATTAAATTGTCATCATCCCGATAGGAGATGTGTAATTAATTAGTCTGTCCCCAAAATCCGCGCAACTAACATAGAATATACAAAAGATATACAAGATATATACACATCGCAGCTCCTCGATACAACAGGTGAACTGATTGTTCCATCGATTTTTTTAAATTAGTTGATTTTAAATCCTTATTACTCAACAAGAAGTCGTAGCGCAATTGATAAGGTCGCGGACTCCTTAGCAGGAGACCAGGGTTCGACCCTGGGTATGGGAACAATTTTTTTTTTCTTGTATTAATTTTTTTCCTATTTTTTTTTATTCAGAATTAGATACATTTAATGATATTGTACCAGGAAAAAGTTAAATAAAATTTTTAGGTAAAAAAATAAGCCAATTATTCAATAAAAAGATTAAACTGAATGATCACGGAAAGTTCACTGAAATGTATGTGCCATTCAGTCGACTGAATGGTAACTGAATGATCACGGAAAGGTCACGGGAAAGGGTCTTTTCAGTGACCTTTCAGTGACCATTCAGCCACCATCAGTCGACTGAATGGTGGATTTTCATCCTGTGAGAGGTAAGGTTCTCGAGCCGATCGGTATCAGCACTGGAAAGTCTATCGACATCTGAAGGAGGAGGAGAAGATCCCATAACCAAGGTTGCGTTTGCCCTGTCTGTGTTACGATCACAACTTGGCACTTCTCCTTCCTAACTTTCGCTAGGCAAGGCATGATGAAGCAAAAAAGGAGGAAAGTGTGACCCAGAATGTTCCTCCAATTCTGTAGCATCGCATCTGATGCCTGTAAATGAGGGTCTTTCTTCCAGCTGAAATAATATTTGTTTAAATGGGCATTGTCCTGTCTGCAACAGGATCTACTGAACAAGGACCTATTATCCTCTTAAGATGACTGAATATCTGTGGATCTAATTTCAAGGAACTCGTGTCATTGAAATGACGACTCTCCTAGTCATCCTATGAATTCATTTATCCTGGTAAAATGGTTGTCTGATCGCAGTATTACGTGCTCTTGATGATTTTTGACTGAAAGCATTGAATTTTTAAAAACGCTGATTTGAGCTCTACATGTTATATGTTTTTGTGCTACCCTTTTCGTGTTGTAACCAAAAACCGCCATTTTTTGTACTCTGGCAAATTCCACACCATCCTAACAGTCTTGCATCTGATTTAACTATGATATTTGGCTGGGGCGGGCTAAACCTCTCCCATTTCATACGGTGAACAAATTAAATAACGTCAGAGGACCCATACCCTTACCCGTTTTGCCTATTCTCTTTGCCTCGCTCCATAAAATAGAAAGTGGCCCTAAAGGATCAAAATTCTCAACTGTGTATCGACTTTTTTTTCTTTAATTTGGCATTCCATTTTTTCCCTTTATAATATTTGTTTTGAAAAATCTATCCAAAAACTAACTCTGAAGCTTTTTTTTTGAATTAGGACAAATCTTTGCAATATTTTGCCTTTCATTTTTATTTGATAAATTTGTTGCGTACTAACTTACAAATTTTAGTATCTTTTTTGTGGTTTATGGTGTAAATTCTGTGCTATCAGCAGAACTCAAAATAAATCAAAATCTGACCCAGAAACAGAGCTTGAGGAGGAGCTAGAGGAACCAGAAATAGAGGAGCTGGAACTAGAATCATCAGAGGACCTGGGGCCCGTTAACAAAAGAACTACTCCTCTTACAATGATTCAAAAATATTAAAAAATATTTTAAAAATAATTTAATAACACGTTTAATCTAACAATTTTGAACAGAATCATTACTTTTACAAAATTTTACAATCAACGTAAAGTTTTTGGTCTTAATCGTAAATTCTTTTTTAAAAACGGGCCCCTGTTCCTTTTACATTTCTTTGCTCTCGAATGTGTTCTGCTTATGTTGGAAACGTCGCCAGGCTTACTTTTCTCTTTCCGAATTTGCTCGGAGGACAACTGCCGCCGATAATCATCGTCTGTTTTGTCCGCCACAAAAATATGCTCATTTTAAGAGTCCTCCGTCTCTTCTACCATACTATAAAGAGAGTAAACAGATTAGATTTCTGATATTTTTAGTATCGCGTACTGTATAGATAGAAAATATATTAAGTAAAACGTCAAGAGATAGGTTTTAAAAATTGACAGAAACTTAAATCCACGTCGGCCATCCGGACGGAACCTCTCATCATAAAATTTTGTTTTAATATGGTTGAAACGACGTCATCGACAAAACATAATTATATTCAAGCAACTTAAGAATACTGAGTAAGTAACTTAAGAACAAGTGATTATAAGAATACATTTAGTTCATTGATTTAAAATAGGTTTATACGCTTTTTGAAAGAAGTGCACAATTTCGAATACACTACAGTTGAATAAGAAGTGGGAAAAAACACTATTTTGTGATGGAATATGGATATTTCTCTTTATGACGTTGTTGTAATTCTAGCGCCGTTGGACTAGTCTGTGCGGCATCTACTGTAAAATCACATATTTTCGTGGGGTCAAATTTTCGTGGTTTGAGGAAAATTTCTTGGTTTCGTGGATCAAGAATTATTGAGTACTTATGTGTGTGACATTTTACATTTCGTGGTGGATATGAATTCGTTGGTCTCATCATACCATGAAAACAACGAAAATTAAACCCCCACGAAAATTTGTGATTTCACAGTATCTGAGTATATGAACTATTGGTACTGATGTCTCCCTTAAATTATCGTGTATTATTTTGAATTTAAAGATTTAAATTAATTTTGATCTATGCACATAATTATTGGTACTGTGGCATAAAAAAAAGAAAAAGTAGCGTCTATGGACATGATATAAATTAAAAATGAAAATAAATGTAATGAAACGTCAGACTTGGCCATGCAGCTTGCATATACAAAGTATCTACACCTATAACGAATGTAAAATAGTGCAAATGTTGTTTTGACTTGATATATTTACTGAATTATCTTTTATGTTAAAATTTTATCCTACAAATTTTACGATGTAGACTTTATTAAGAAATTTGTAGCATTTGTATAAGAACTTTATGGACCTTCAAAAACGTAGATTTGTTGCAAATTTTTCGCACTATTTCAGTTTATTGCGAGAAAAATATTTCTTTCTTTCTTTCATTGGTAAACAGTCACAATATTTGCATTAACATTGTCATACATCAATAAAAAGCTTGTTTTCATACAGACGTTCATTCATGACGACATACTACCGTAATATAACGTCAGGATGAAAATATACTTTTATACAAAAAATGTAGAAAATAAAGATATTTCTCCGAGAAATTGAGCGAGAACTAAAAAATAATCTTTTTTTTTAAAAAAGAAGATCGATTCTGTATTTACATTATACATTCCTTGCGTTGAGTAATATTAAATTCGTCTGCTTAATTTTTCCATCATGAGCAAGTTTTTGAAATGCGTTTTCTGGTTGAAAGACGCACCTTACTATCTACTAGTAATTCATTGAAAAATAGCTTCACATTTTCTCATCAATAGAGTGCATTCAAAATACTTTTAGAACATCACCACGCAGACGTATCTAAAACAATTCAGGAGGAGAAATATGAAACCAAAGTATTTAACAATTTTTCAGCATATGTTTACACACTGACAGCAACCTGCGATCAACCTGAAGTTATTCAACTTATCAGAGACGCAGCTTTCATAACAATCTGGTATATGTTTTAAACATAAGTTAGAATTGAAATATTAATGTACTAATGTATAGTTTTGAGAAATTACTAATTGTTATAATTAGTTAACATGAAAATTGTCAGAAATATCGTAAAACGGATACTTTTGAAGAGTTTGAAATCTGACAAGAGAATTAAAACAGAAAGAAAGATAAGTAACTTATAAGTAACGTTTAAATCAACTTTTAGGTTCCAGAGAGTTTGACCTATATGTTTAACGCAAGAGACCGTATCACACTGAGGATTCTGTTTAGCACAAAGGCTTGTTAAAATATTAAGATACTTAGGACATATATGACAAGACTTCCATTTCGAATGCCTGGTATATGGGGATACAACAATCAGAAGGATTCGGCCGAGAACGAAAATTGCGCCAATATCTCCGAGACATGGAGCACGTCTCTACCAGTAGACCACATGCACAAAGGAATTTTTGAATGTTCAAAACAAATTCAACAAGGAAGAACATGAATAGCATAATATTTATGTGGCTTTTGTTACTAAGGTGAACAAAATGCGTTTGTGTAGAAATCCTGCATTTATTTTAAGTTACATAAAACCTAACATTTTGATGATAAATATATAGATACTGAGACGTATTTTCTTCCTTTCCTGGCACTAGAAAACTAAAGGAATTCTCTACCAGTGCCCCCTGGTACTTCCGTTTAATCAGTTATAAAAATAAAATCCTGACTTCCTGATTAATGTTAAGATGTTTTAATATGTATTCTAATAATATTACTTGGAATACAACAGGGGTGCGTTCAACAGCGTAGCTGCTACTTAGCCGCTACGTAAAGCTATGCTCTTGAACGGACGGCTAACCTAGCTGCTACGTATGGAGAGCTAGCATAAATATTTAATGCTACGTCCCAAATCAAAGATGGTTTCCTTGGTTACAAATTTGCAGCATTCAAGATTTTTACAAAAAGGAGGGCTATTTCCTATATCTTAGTGAATTAAATGTTAATTTGAATATATATATATCGCCTGAAATAAACTTAATTTGTTCCAGTAATAAGTTTTTAATTATAAATCTTTATTCAAAATATAACACTTAGCAGCTAGGTTAGCTGTTTGTTCAATAGAGATAGATATCTACCACTTAGCTGCTAAGCTTTCCGATACGCTGTTGAACGCACCCCAGTAGTGAATTTATTTACAAGGAAAATTAAAAAAAAAATAAATTCATGGTAGATGTGTGTAAAAATGTTTTACTTTAAGGGGGTCGACTATAGTTTCTATTGCGCAATATTTCGCGCATCATGGTAAAATGAAGCGAATTTATTGTTTAAATGCAATTTTTTTGCTTAATTATTAAAATTAAAACAAAATTAAGAAATTTTAGGTAAAAAAATTTAATTACAATTTGATATAACTGATTTTTTCACCGATTTTGCAATTGATAGGTAGGTTGACGTCGCTGCAGTGTCTTTTTGACGTTATGATAATCTGCAGCTCTTAAAAAAGGGGTAATAAAAATATTATTACAGAAAAAGTAATAAACATATGCTCTTGAAATTTAACACATAGAAATTTGAGAATATCTCCAATATTTTTATTATGTTTTCTTGTGAATCCATTGTTTACGTCATATTTTGTTATACTCTATAAAAATAGTAAAATTTGCTAATTTTTTGCATTTTGAGATGCCCCCTCTCTTAAGAAGACGGTAGAATTTTGTGTTTCTTACACATATTGTATCATATAGTATTACTCATAAAATATTATAGTTTGAACAAAATGTCTATTGAAGTATTTGTATAATTTGCTGTAAAGTGCTAAAAATTGGCATTTTCCTATATAATCCTATAGTAAACGTACCTGTAATTTGAGACGGTCCCTCAAAAATACCTGGACTGTAGATTTTCCCCAAACTTTGCATGTACACTGAAGTTAATGTAAGTTATATATGGTATAACAATGAAGAGTTTCGCTATTGTAGTTTTCACACAATAAAACTATAGTCGGCCCCCTTAAAAAGAAAAATTAAATGTTTGACACATTTGTTTGAAATAATTAAGAATAAATTGATAAAGAATAAGCAAAGTGTACATTAAAAGAATTGAATATTTGAACAACTTAATGCGCCAAACTATCGAAGCTACTATTATTTCTACTAAATGTAAAAAAAAAGAAGCTAAGTTAATGATGCCGTAAGGCTTGATTATTTGCATCAGAGCAAAAAAGACTTATTCTAAGCGATTTTAAGTTTCTATTTGAAAACTTACCATATAATTACATTCAAAATTTAATCAGGTAATAAAAAAACAGATCTAAACATAACTTTTACTTATTTTAAATTTCACTAATTTAATCTGCCATTTTGGTTTGCAAGATAAGTCGGTCTAACGCGCTTCGTACAAATGTCAACTCTTAGAGTTCTTAATAGAGGAGTAACAAATTAAATTTAATCTAGCTTTTTGCAATTGAGGTAAGAATTTAGAGAAGAAATCCAGAACCGAGCGCACTTTTTTGTGCGCAATAAATATACAATTTTCTCAGTAGTTGGCACTGTAGCTCTACGGTCTGTCAATAGCTCGTTAATTTATTTAGGATACATTGGACAGATAGATGACTTCCATTTCGAATGCCTGGTATATGGGGATACAACAATCAAGAGGTTTATGAAAAAGAACAAGAATTGTTCCAATATCTCCGAGACACGATGCACAAGGAAATTTTACATGTTAAAAAAACATCAACAAGGAAGAACATCAATAGCATTATAAAATTCGTGACTTTTGTTACTACTATTAGGTGAACAACATAAGTTTGTTTAGAAATCCCGCATTTATTTTGAGTAACGAAAAACCTAACATGTTGGTGATATATATTTAGATATTGAGATGTATTTTCTTCCTTGTAAATGTCTAACCCTGTCACAAGAAGACTAGCGGAATTCTCTACCAGTACCCCCTGGTACATCTGTTTTTATCAGTTATTAAAATAAAATCCTGACTTCATGTTTAATGTCAAGATGTTTTAGTATGTATTCTAAAAATATTACACGGAATAAAACAGTAGTGGATTTGTTTACAATGAAAATTGATAAAAAAAACAGTATTTCGTAGTTGAAATGTTTGACATCTTTTTTCTCTAAAATTAATAAAATGCTCGACACATTTGTTTCAAAAATTCTATTAGAAATTGATAAAAAAAAAATAGTGTACATTAAAAGAATTGGACATTTGACCAACTTAATGGGCGATAAACTATCGTAGCTACTATTACTTCTACTAAATGTAAAAAATAAAGATCGTTATTTAAAGAATGACTCTAATTCTTGGCCAAGTTATTCCATGATAACCTGGTTTGGGTCAGTTTACGCTTTATAATCCGCGAAGTGGATTATAAACAAGAGGCCCATGGGCCTTATAGGTCACCTGAGCATCATGCAACAACTTTCAAATGATTGAATTTGGTTCATGTTTTAAGCTAGATGCTATGGCATTCACAATTTTGAAATAGGCACCATTGCTAATCATAATTATACACTTAGCAATTGTTTAGTTTGTTTACTTAAAATGGATAAGCAGGGTAGGGGAACAAAAAAGTATGTCAACTAATCAGTAATATTTTTATTACATTATTACAATTTATTGCATTTTCTCTATATAATCAATAGAGCCCCGCCTTAACACCAGAACCCCTGACCCAGGGGACAAAAAAATTCACAATTTTGGTAGAGGCACTCTTGCTCATCATAACTATGAACTTAATTAGTTTATTTAATACCAAGGAGCTGAAAAGAAGATTTTCAAAGAATTAATGCATTTTCACTATATAATCAATAGAGCCCCGCCCTAACACCAGAACCCCTGACCCTGGGGCCATGAATTTCATAATTTTGGTAGAGGACTCAATGCTGTTTACAATAATACCAACAGTTAGACTGCTTGATGTCCGGGAGTAAAGAAGAAGAATTTTAAAGATTGCACTAATTTTAGTGGTTTTTGCCCCACCCCCAGGCCCCAGTGGGGCAGGGACCACGAAATTCACAATTTTTGTTCCCTTTCACCCATAGATGCTATATGCCAAAATTGGTTGAAATTGGTTCAGTGGTTTCAGAGAAGAAGCTGAAAATGTTTTTAAATGTTAACGCACGACGCACGACAGACGACGGACGACGACGGACAAAAACAGATAGCGTTAACTGACCCAAACCAGGTTATCATCGAATAATTTGGCCAAGAATTAGAGTCATTCCTTATAATTCAATTTTAAAATATTTAAACAACTGTTGGTGTAAAATTGTGTTGCTTTTTATGAGTTCAAATTTTCCGCTCAATAATACATCCCTAGTAACGGAAGTGCTATGAAACAAGGGGAGGTAATAACTGATATACAGATCTAGCAGCCATGATGTTTGTTTACACGAGGTAAGATCGAGCTACTGTTTGAAGTTAAAGGTACACTTATTAAATATGGAATTCCCCATGAATCCCAAGGACTTGAAAAGAGGGGATTGTATGGATACATATGATTCAGCTTGTTGTCAAGGGGATGCGTCCCCATACCAAACCAGGTTATTAAGATATAATTTGCGTTCCTTTTTGGAAATCAACCAATGAGAGAATACAATACAAACAAAATTAAATTATAAATGTGTAAAGGCTTGAATGATTGCATCAGAACAAATATAGATTTATTCTAAGTAAGTTTAAGTTTCTATTTGAAAATTTTCCATATAATTGCAGTAAATTCGCGAGGAAAATTTAATCAGGTATTATAATAACTGATCTAAACATAACCTATATCTATTGAAAATTTCGCCTATTTATTCTGCCATTTTCGTTTGTAAGATAATTTGGTCTAACGCGCTTCGTACAAATGTTAACTCTTATAGTTCTTGATAGAGGAGTAAGGAATTATATTTAATCTAGTTTTTTTGCAATTGAGGTAAGAATTTAGAAGAATAAATTCAGAACTGAACCGAGCGCACTTTTTTGTGAAATAAAATTACAATTTTTTCAATGGTTGGCACTGTAGCTCTCCTGTCTGTAAATAGCTCGTTGACTTATTTAGGATATATTGGACATATAAATGACTTCCATTTCGAATGACTGTTATATGGGGATACAACAATCAAGAGGCTTTGGACCGAAAACAAGAATTGTTTCAATATCTCCGAAACACGGAGCACGTCTCTATCAGTAGGCTTTATGCACAAGTAAATTTTTGAATGTTAAAAAAAAATTCAACAAGGAAGAACATCAAAAGCATTTTGAAATATGTTACTTTTGTTTCTTGTATTAGGTGAACAACATAAGTTTGTGTAGAAATTCTGTATTTATTTAGAGTAACGAAAAACCTAACATTTTGTTGATATATATTTAGATATTGAAATGTTTTTTCTTCCTTGGAAATGTCTAACCCTGTCACTAGAAGACTAAAGGAATTCTCTGCCAGTACCCACTGCTACCTCTGTGTTTATCAGTTATTAAAATAAAATCCTGACTTCCTGTTTAATGTAAAGATGATTTAGTATGTATTCTAATAATATTACATGGAATAAAACTGTAGTGGATTTATTTACAAGAAAAATTGAAAAACTTTTTTTTTCTCGGTAGAAATGTTTGACATCTTTTTTCTTTAAGGGGGCCGACTATAGTTTCCATTGCGCAATATTTCGCGCATAATAGAAAAATGAAGCGTATCTACTGTTTTAATGCAACTTTTTTCGCTTAATTTTTAAAATTAAACAAAATTAAGAAATTATAGGTATAAAAATGTATTTACAATTTGATATAACTGATTTTTTAACCGATTTTGTAATTGATAGGTAGGTTGACGTCGTTGCAGGGTGTTTTTGACGTTATGATAAATTGTAGCTCTTAAAGAAAGGGGTAATAAAAATATTATTAAAGAAAAAGTAATAAACATACGCTCTTGAAATTTAAAACCTAGAAATTTGAGAATATCTCCAATATTTTCATCATGTTTTCACGTGAACCAAATGTGTACGTCATATTTTGTAATACTCTATAAAAATAGAAAAATTTGCTAATTTTTTGCATTTTGAGATGCCCCCTCTGGTAACAGGACGGTAGAATTTTGTGTTTCTTATATATATTGTATGATATAGTATTACTCATCAAATATTATAGTTTGAACAAAATGTCTATTGTAGTATTTGTATAATTTGCTTTAAAGTGCTAAAAATTGGCATTTTCCTATATAATCCTATAGTAAATGTACCTGTATTTTGAGACGGCCCCTAAAAAATACCTTGACGTTGGATTTACCCAAAACTTTGCATGTACACTGATGTTCATGTAAGTTATATATGGTATAAAAATGAAGAGTTTTGCTATTGTAGTTTTCACACAAAAAAACTATAGTCGGCCCCCTTAAAGATAACCAAATGCTTGATACGTTTGTGTTAAAAATTAAATAATAAATTGGAAAGAAATTAAAAATAGTGTATATTTGACAAACTTAGAGCGCAATAATTTATCGCAGCAATTTTTATCTCTACCACTAAATGTAGAAAAAAAGTTAATGCTGTCTAAAATAAGGTTTGATTGCATCAGAACATATTGGACTTATTCTTAGTTAGTTTAAATTTCTAGTTGAAAACTAAGGATATCATTACATTTAATTCGCGAGGAGTATTTAATCAGGTATTATAATAACAGATCTAAACATAACCTTTATCTATTGTAAATGTTTATTGATACACTGATAGCCCCCCCCCCCTTCCGTCCCACACACATCTTGTATCATCGGACTTCAGTAATGCATACATAATTTAGGTTTCAAAAGGAATAGTTTTTTCCGAATACTTTTCATTTTTTGCTGGTGAAGGTGTTTGCAGGCAAGTCGTGAATTCTTTTTAAGGAGATACGCAATACCAGGGTGGTTTGAAAGATATCAATTGACATGATTTCTTGGGGATTCTAATGAAACTATATGAAAAATACCAGACATATGTTCTAAAGGTTTCTTTCAACAAATATTTTTTTAGAAGAAGTGTTCACCACCATATACAGACATAAAAAAATTGCACACAGTTCTTTTGAGAAATGGAACTTTTCAACTCCATGGAAAAAAGACAAAAAATTCACACTACAATGCATGTGTTCTGAAGGTTGCCTCCCACCTTTCTTTCAAAAATGACAATGATTGACTGAATAACGCACGATAAAGACAAATGAATGTGAATCACGTGTTTGACACATCAATTTCCGTACAAGTGATAAACAAAATTAATGAAAGCCTTTTTTGTTGCATAAATCAATTTATCGTATCTTACTGTAAATGAACATTGATTGTAGCAACAGGGATATTACTAAAGTAGCAACAAATAAATGATAACTGCAACTAGCTGCAGAAGTGTAGCGTTATGGTTTTATATATTTAGTGTTTGACCATAATGCTACAGATCCAGTAATGCAAAAAATATGCAATTTACGGCGCAAGAATATTTGCGAATTTCTCCACTTTCCGACATTGGTAAATCGTCTATCTTTCCCTGCTTAATTCGAAACACATTTTGAAATAAATCAGTAATCTGTATATTTTATATACTTATCAACACTATTCAGTCGTCTCTAGAAGGGAGACACTTTCTTGAATTAGAATTTTCTGCAATCCCTCAGACAATTCAAATCAAGCCAGTGTATCGCCTGTAGACTACTAAGTGTTGATTGATTGATTGAATGTAGTTTAACGTCCCTCTCGAGAATTTTTTATTCATATGGAGACGCTGCCACTTGCCGGTGTAGGGCTACAAATTTTGTCCTATGCTCGGCACTCAGGGCCTTTGAGCAGTGAGGGATCTTTTTCGTGCCAGCACCTACTGCGACACGGGGCCTCGGTTTATTATGTTCTCATCCGAAGGACCGGTCTCCACGTCCCGCAGTAGGATTTGAACCCGCGACATAAGGATTGACTCCTTACTTCGCGACTCTAGAGCAGACGCTCTAACCACAGCACCACGCGGGCGAAAAGTGTTGAGAGGAGGATACAATAAAGTTGAAAAAGTAGAAATTCATTCAAACAGTGTGCAAATAATCTTGCGCCGTAAATTGCACATTTTTGGCATAATTAATCTTAAGTCATATAACTTTTAATTTGTGTATACATATGTTAACAAAAAATGATATCAGACACTGAAAAAAGATTTCTATGATGTAAATGTAGAATGAACAATTAAATGTGCTTTGAATTACATTCTAAAGTTGTGGAAGATTTGCCTCTGATTGTTTTCATAAATTTCTTTGTTTTTTTTTTATTTTAACTATGATAAATTTAATTAAATATGTTCATTTTTTAAGTATAATTTTGATTCCAATATATGAATAAGAAGGTTATAAATCTTCTTCAATATAATTCCTCGCACAAATGACATCAGATTCAAACTTAGAATTATTCAATTCTAAAATTTTATTTTTATTCCTTTTATGAGCCATTTTAAACACTGTCAGGAAGCAGAAAGGAGATATAAAAAACCCGGTTAATTAGCTTCTGAATTCACTTTTTTCCTGGATGTATGATCGGATATTTGATCATATTGCTCAAGGTAAGAAATGATACAACCGTTATTTTATCCCCTATAAAATCAATGCATGTAGCCTGTGAATTATTAGCTTCCATGAGTGTTATACAAAGGAACAACTGTTTTGATGCAACATTAAGATGGTATTTCGGGTTTTTTCTTTTTATTATATTTATTGAGCTTATCAAATCAAAATTTTGTTCGGCGTCCATCTGTAGACGCTGCACATTATAGAATTCTCAAGAATCAATTTACCAATTAAAAAACTATCAAATATATGGTAACTATCAATGAGTGATAGGAATTCTTCGAAGTTGAAATATAAGTAATTAGCGAAAACTAAATGGTATTTTTAAAAATCTTCTGATGGAGAATCGATGTGGAGACATCAAAGGTTTAGTAGATTCAAATTTTTCAAATCAAGATCCTTCATGGTAAGGTGGTCCAAAATAGGCAGCCAGATTATGCATCGGAATATACAGGTATAAATCTTTACAATGCTGATAAAAAGAATATAAAGTAAGATATTAGTCATATTCATAGTTTAGTGTTTTTTGTGCAGATTATTCATAACCCCGAAGATAGAATTGGGCAATCAAAGTTTTACAAAGAGATATATAAAAGGAAAGATTTAAATATTTTTTCTTCAAAGAACCATCGGGCCAGAAGATTAAAAAAATTTAAAGCTTTGTTCATAATGTAGATAAAGGAGGATCTCTACACATGTGAAGTATAATCGATTTTTTGTGCATGCATTTGTTTCTTATAATAGGCTCAATATCTGATGAATAAGGTTCCAGCGTATTTTTTTTTTTTTTGGAAATTTTTAAAATATTTAAATGTTTTTGTTAAAACCCCTTTATTCTATATTTTTTTAAAGCTAAGTGCTTCAAATTTCCATTCAAAGATCAATGTTATCTTTTTTTAATTTTCATTAACGACATCTTTTTGTTTTCATTTCAAGAATTTACTTGTGTGGAATTTTATGTTTTCCAAGAAAGTAAAATGGAATTTTTAAATTACTTAATATTTCAAAATATTGATTAAAAATATACAAATTTCTCTATTACACATATATAATTCATGCACTATACGTCTAGGTGAACAGGTTCAATGAGCATACGACTTTTTACCACATTTAATGTGCACTTAATTAAATGACTGTGACAGCACTATAAACTTATGTTCAAGACACTTAATGTACTCTAATCGAGTTTTTATTCCGCTTCAAAACGCATATATATTGCACTGCTCTACACAGAACTATATAATTTTTCTGTTTCACATCTGCGCAGAGTAAACATTGAGTCAATCGCTCAATGGTGAGGTCTCCATATCAGTGAAATATTCTGGAGAGGGACGTTAAACAGTATACAATCAATCAATCAATTAAATTCTAGTGTTGATAATTGTTTTCTCTTTCCATTTTCAAAGTCGCTTCATTGATCAATTTACAAAACTCAAATATTTGGTTTCAATGATTTATTTATGATTTATTCTTTTATATTTTTCATAGGTAAAGTCTTAACATCTATTATTAAAGGTACTATCTAACAAGAGGCCCAGGGACAACAGCGCTCACCTGAGCACATCGGGCTTGAATTTACCCCCCCCCCTCCAGGCGTTCATCATTTGAACAAACTAGAATGTTCACTACCTGAGGATGATTCCATATAAATATCACTAATCATAGCTTTGAAGTACTTGAAAAGAAGATTTTACAAGGTTCCCTATATATCCCTATGTAGAACTTGGGTCGGCCAGTTTAGCCCCATCCTAGCCCCGGGGGTCATGATTTGAACAAACTTGAATCTGCACTACCTGAGGATGATTCCACATGAGTTTCATCTTTCCTGGCCCAGTGGTTCTGGAGAAGGATTTTTAAAGATATTTCCTATATATTCCTATGTAAAACTTGGGTCGACCATTTTGGCCCCACCCTTGCCCCAGGGGTCATGATTTGAACAAAATTGAATCTGCACTACCTGAGGATGCTTCCACATGAGTTTCATCTTTCCTGGCCCAGTGGTTCTGGAGAAGAAGATTTTTCCTATATATTCCTATGTAAAACTTGGGTCGGCCATTTTGGCCCCACCCTTGCCACGGGGGTCATGATTTGAACAAATTTGAATCTACACTACCTGGGGATGATTCCACATGAGTTTCATCTTTCCTGGCCCAGTGGTTCTGGAGAAGAAGATTTTTAAAGATTTTTCCTATATATTCCTATGTAAAACTTGGGTGGGCCATTTTGGCCCCACCCTTGCCCTGGGGGTCATGATTTGAACAAAATTGAATCTACACTACCGGGGATGCTTGAGTTTTATCTTTCCTGTCCAAGTGGTTCTTGAGAAGAAGTTTTTAAAGATTTTTCTTATATATTCCTATGTAAAACTTGGGTCGGCCATTTTGGCCCCACCCTTGCCCCGGGGGTCATGATTTGAACAAACTTGAATCTACACTACCTGAGGATGCTTTCACATGAGTTTCATCTTTCCTGGCCCAGCGGTTCTTGAGAAGAAGATTTTTTAAATATGTCATTAATTTTCAACAAATTCATGATTATCTCTCCTTGGAAAAGGGCGTGGCCCTTCATTTGAACAAACTTGAATCCCCTTTACCCAATGATACTTTGTGCCAAGTTTGGTTGAAATTGGCATAGTTGTTCTTAAGAAGAAGTTGAAAATGTGAAAAGTTTACAGACAGACGGACAGACAGACGGACAGACAGACAGACGGACGCCGGACAAAATGTGATCAGAAAAGCTCACTTCAGCCTTCGGCTCAGGTGAGCTAAAAATGAAAACAACTTAAAATGTCGGATATAAACACTAAAAAATGTCTCAAATGAAAAGTTGATTATTACAAACAAGAGGCCCAGGGGCCACAGCGCTCACCTGAGCACAACGGGCTTGAATTTAACTCCCCCCCCAGGTGTTCATCATTTGAACAAACTAGAATCTTAACTACCTGAGGATGATTCCATATAAATAACACTAATCGTAGCTTTGAAGTACTTGAAAAGAAGATTTAAAAGGTTTCCCTATTTATCCCTATGTAAAACTTGGGTGGGCCATTTTGGCTCCACCCTAGCCCCAGGGGTCATGATATGAACAAATTTGAATCTACACTACCTGAGGATGATTCCACATGAATTTCATCTTTCCTGGCCCAGTGGTTCTGTAGAAGAAGATTTTTAAAGATTTTTCCTATATATTCCTATGTAAAACTTGGGTCGGCCATTTTAGCCCCACCCTTGCCCCAGGGGTCATGATTTGAAGAAACTTGAATCTACACTACCTGAGGATGCTTTCACATGAATTTCATCTTTCCTGGCCCAGTGGTTCTTGAGAAGAAGATTTTTAAAAAAAATTCATATATATTCCTATGTAAAACTTGGGTCGGCCATTTTGGCCCCACCCTTGCCCCAGGGGTCATGATTTGAACAAACTTTAATCTACACTACCTGCGGATGATTCCACATGAGTTTCATCTTTCCTGGCCCAGTGGTTCTTGAGAAGAAGATTTTTAAAGATTTTTCCTATATATTCCTATGTAAAATTATGGTCGGCCATTTTGGCCCCACCCTTGCCCCAGGGGTCCTGATTTGAACAAACTTGAATCTACACTACCTGAGGATGATTCCACATGAGTTTCATCTTTCCTTGCCCAGTGGTTCATGAGAAGAAGATTTTTAAAGATTTTTCCTATATAATTCTATGTAAAACTTGGGTCGGCCATTTTGGCCCCACCCTTGCCCCGGAGGTCATGATTTGAACAAAGAACTATATGCGGTATATTGCATATATTTGCCCCCATAAAAGTCAAATTTTGAAAGCTTCTTGAAATGTGCTGAATTCAAACAATTGTATGAGAAATATAACTTAACAGAAAATATTATAGTGTCAAAGCAGTGTATTCACAATTTTTGTTTTTATGACGTCACAAACTAGTCCGGTTTTATATCCTTTTTCAGAAAGAGGATAAAATGGACAAAATTTCAACAATTTTAGCTTTAAAATTAATAGAGCGCAAGTTTGTTCAGGAACAATATTGACATATTTCATTAATATTATCATTCTACACATTATATCAAAATATTGATTCTGAACACACATGCGCTCGGTGACTTTTACTCAAAATATCGACGAAATATGAACATTTTTCTGTGAAATTCATAAAAAAATGAAATTTACGTCATGTTTGTGACGTCATTACGTACATATGGCGTCATTACTTATGAAAATATTCAATGCTTTGAAGTCAGCATATACTCCCCTGTTTAAGAACTTAATTAAATATATCTCCATCAAAGTTTGATTTGGGGGGCAAATATTGGTTATTACCGGATAAAGTTCTTTGAATCTACACTACCTGAGGATAATTCCACATGAGTTTCATCTTTCCTGGCCCAGTGGTTCTTGAGAAGAAGATTTTTGAAGATTTTTCCTATATATTCCTATGTTAAACTTTGGTCGGCCATTTTGGCCCCACCCTTGCCTCGGGGGTCATGATTTGAACAAACTGGAATCTACACTACCTGGGGATGATTCCACATGAGTTTCATCTTTCCTGGCCCAGTGGTTCTTGAGAAGAAGATTTTTTAAAAATGCCATTAATTTTTAACAAATTCATGATTATCTCCCCTTGGTAAAGGGCGTGGCCCTTCATTTGAACAAACTTGATTCCCCTTTACATAAGAATACTTTGTGCCAAATTTGGTTAAAATTGGCCCAATGGTTCTTGAGAAGAAGATGAAAATGTGAAAAGTTAACGACGACGACAACGACGACGACTACGACAACGACAGACAACGGACAAATTTTGATCAGAAAAGCTCACTAGAGCCTTCGGCTCAGGTGAGATAAAAAAGAAAAGAAAAATCTGGAAATAAAATGCACCCCCAAGATACCCACTAGCCGTATTTCACCATATTCGTTTCAGATAACATTATTTATTGTAAAGGTGTACGTGTACATGACTTGTATGTACTCAAATGAGCTCGATACACTTGAGCGAACCTTCGTCCGGTTGTCGACTCGTACTCTTTTCTTATATTGGGGATACATGGACTTAACGGAAAGGTTTAAAAAACAGAAGTAGAAACTAGTAAACTAATTGTTCAGAGAACAATAAAACGTCTTTCCACCTTTTTCCGTGTCATTTGGGTTGAAAAAATGAAGAAAAACACCAGAAAAACGCCAAAAAATCAAAAATCCAAAATAAAAAAAAATGCTTCCAGGAGGACTCGATCCCTGGACCGTCGGATTAGCAGTCGAGCGCTCTAACCACTAGACCACGGGTTCCGTTGAAATTATCTTGTATTATTGTCGAGTTAAAGTTACCGGGGTTTCATTGACCAGTCAAGAAGTTCCAGTTAATAAACTTCTGACAAGCTCCTGGGTGTAAATGTGAGTTTGAAGGGGATTGATTTCGAGTTAAAATGTAAGGGATATTGTCTGATTACAATTATAATATTGTTATTAACGGGTATACATGCAAATTTGATAATCATTTAAAACTATTTGAATTGAATTAGTAGTTACCAGCATAAATTTAACTTGAAACATGCATCTCAGGAAAAAAAAAGGTGTCATTGAGAGCGTGGAAATTTATTTGACAGGAAAAATTGCTATTTTCGAGATTCATTCCATAAATATTAAATCAAAATAAAATTGAAATAAATTCCACATACTGAAGAAAGCAAGAATATTTGGTATTAAAATGTTGTAGTAGAGCAGGAGAATCAAATTATTTTAACAACAATAGAAAAAATAGCCAATACAAGCTTTAATTTATTTTTATACTCAGCAACAATTAAATTTCAGAAGGAAAAAAAAAGGTAGATTTTGCCGATTTTCACTAGAATTTAATTGTACTTAAGAGACTCACCGTAAAACTCTCAGGGCACTTTCTTTGAGGTGTCTTGTACATGCTAAACTGGATTTTATGTTCATCTTTGGTTCCGTTTGACTTGTACAAAAGTTTTTCAGGCAGCTATTGATATTTTTTTTTAGAGAATGGGGGGGGGGGGGTTATAATATAAATATTAGTCTTTATTAAAGTAAGAGTTGTAAATACCTCCACGTACTTAAGATTGATTGTGACCTTTGGGTCAAAGGTCAAGGTCAAAGGTCATGGTCATCCAAAAAAAAAAAAACCACTTATTGAGTTGAACTTTACATTTGAAGTTCAATCTAGGTGAAGGTAATGAAGATATCTTTTTAACTTGTGACAAAAGGTCAAGGTCAAAGGTCAAGTTCAAATTTGAAGGTCAAAGGTCAAGGTCATTTACAAGAAAAACCATATATAATCAAATTTGATAAATGACCTTGACCTTATCTTCAAGGTCAAAGGTTGAAATCTCTCATGCATTGTCCCCATGCCTTTACAACTTGTCGCTAAAAAGTTTTTAGTTCTTCGTAAACATCAGAAACTGTAAGGGGCAATAACTACTAGAAATGGTTGACGAATCCTTTCACAAGGAATAGATTCTAGAGTCTACTAAATTAGTCGTAGACATTGTTGAAGATTTCGAACGTCTGCAGTTTACGGTTTCAGAAGGGTAGTGATAACAAGGGTTTACACTGAAAGGGGCATTAACTTTTAGAGGAGTCAATCTTAGGGGACAAGCATGAAATCTCTGAAATGATTTTAAGAGTACATATTAAAGATGCAAAGATGTTTAAAATTTGTTGAAGAACGAAGGAGCTACAAAAAAACTTATTTTTTTTATATTTTGAATGACCTTGACCTACTTTTCAAAATCAAAGGTCATAAGATCTCATGCAGTTGGTCCCATATCTTTACCACTTGTCGTTTAAAAGTTTTAATTTTTTTTTTAAGCTTTAAAACTTTCAGGGGCAATAACTACTCGAAGGAGTTTAGGAATTCTTTCGTACTTCCCAATTTGGAGAACCGACTAAATTAGTCGAAGACATTGGTGAAGCACGCGTACCTCTATGGTTTATGGTTTCGGAGGAGTAGCGATAACAAGCAATTTTTGCTAAAGAAGCAATAACTTCGGAAGGGGTCATAGTTCATATGCGTTGGTCAAATCTGTTTCTTACTTTTAATGACCTTTACGATGAACAAAAAGTCCCTTCTATAAATGTCGAAACAAAAAATCAGCGGAAGAAAAATAATAGAAATTTACAGAAGAAAAGCAATAAGTCTTTCCGCAGAAAGGTAGAAAGACTTAATAAACACTATGAAAAGAAGTGGTTTAAGGAATCACAGTCTAGTTTTGAGAGTATGCCAGGACATCAACAATAGTAGGAAACATGGGATAATTTGCATAACGGGCGAAGCCCGTTATGCTAAAATTAACTAGGCAGTATACGCATTTTAAGCTTGTTAACTGAAATGTTATTTGATACTTTTTTCTTTTAATTGTATATAACATGTATAATGGTAATGCCTATTGTCTAATGTTTTTTTCTTGATATGTGTTTATTTTTTAATACATTTTCGTAGATTCCGTGTAATAAAACATGCCACTGCATAGGAAAACAAATAAAATTCAAGTGAGTGCGGTCATTGATATGTAGCCCTACTGTTAAAAAACCTGAGCTGTGAATTTCATGATTCACAAAACTATCCTAAATATTCTATAAAGATTTTAAGCTATAATAATTCAATGTTTTGCACCTATATTAAATAAAACAGGTACATAATTTCATTTTTCCTTAACACGCTAATAATTGTTTGTATGGATCAGAAAAAAGTATCCTATAATTTCGGGGAAGATTTAAGTCCGTCAAAGTTTTCTGGTACCATGATAAATTATTATCATTCCAATTGTCTTTCAACAATATTTTGTGAACATTTACATGCTTCTCCATTACACATAAGAACTTGATAAATTTTAAAGAATTATTACATCGGTGGTCTTCAAACATTTTCATTGTGGAATAAATAACGCATCACTTTCTTTTACAGATTTATGCTACTTAATTCTCAATAATATCTGGGAAATATGGATCACATTCCGCGACTTTCAGATGCGGTCTATGTGGGACTGTGTCATGAGATAGGGAGCCCTACAGAAGTGAGAATCAGAAGAGAAGTTATGGACACTGAGGAGGAGGTACATAGACCTGTGAATATAATGAGGGGATTTGAGATAATGATGAGTGGGAGTAGACGTGAGGGATTCAGACTGAAAACTTCAGATGAAGATTGGATGTTTTGGCCTCCATGTCACAAGGTGATATGTGATCTCTCTCAGATCAGTCTCTACCGTATTCCACAACACACTGTGATTTTAATGGAATGCGATGATCGACCACCGGGGTTTACCAGACTTGAATTAATTAGTCCATCATATGTTCCTAATGTTACATTTTCCTGTGTATTTATGAATGACGAAGTTTATATTTCTAGTACATTATTTCGCGATAAATATTTGCAACATCTTAGATCCAGTGCTGCCTTTTTTGCCTCTTCTTTCAATCATGGGCCTTGCGCTACATACGTTGCTGTAGATAAGGAAGCAGACGTTGCATTCTGTGTACAGTCACAACACTGGCCGACAAAAGCACTGCCATGGATACAAAGATGTCGACAACAAGGTTGGCCGTCTGAGGTAGTCATATCAGATATATTAAGAGCAGGATTCCATGTTGTTCCTATCGGCAGCACACCAGATGATACAATGGAATGGAGAATCTCATTTTCGAAAGCCGAACAAAACCTTGTGTATTCAATGAATCACTGTCAGTTTTTGTGTTATGGTCTCTTTAAAATTTTTCTTAAAGAAGTTATAAATTTTAAAAATAATACTCCTATTCTATGTTCATATTTCATAAAAACATGTATCTTTTGGTTAATTCAGAATGGAAATTCCTTGACTTGGTCACCCGATAATTTATTGTCTTTTTTCTGGGAATGCTTTAAATTACTAATACACTGGGTACATATTGGAGAATGTCCAAATTTTTTTATTCCAGAAAACAACATGTTTAGAGTGAAAGTCACAGGTTCTGTACAAGCTTTAACCTTCAGTCATTTGTATGATTTGTATCGTAAGGGTATATCATGTTTACTATTGAGTAAAACTTTGAGTCCTTACCTCATTGAGGTTATTTTATACAAAACATTGAGGGTCTGTACAGACGAAAGTAGCTTCAAAACAAGCACAGTGTTTGAATTAAAGTTTTTACAGGAATTAAAAATGTTAGATTCGAGAACTCTATGTATTAAGGAGCTCTTATTTCACATGACGCATATAAAGCCAATCCTTCGTAGAAACTTAACACCATATCAGATATTGACATTACAGTTTCTGACCTCAGGTGATTTACGGAACACTGTCTTTCTTATCCATTCGCACTTACATGTATATCGCAATAAGGATTATTACAAAGTGAATAAAGTTACTTTTTTTCTTAAATTATCGTGCAGGTTTGGTTGTGTGTCAGACATTCTGTTTCTTGCTATGTACTTGTACGGAGATTGTAGATATGAACACTCACTACATTATTTGCAGGAAGAACAGGAGAGATTGTTACAGTCAAATACCGGTATAATGTATAATCAATATGCATTTCTGGACAGACAGTGCATGACTGAGATGCCTTTGGGTAAAAAATTAAAGACAGTTGTAATAAAAGATATTAGCTTGTTCTATAAGCATATTTACATTAGAGAACTAGAGTTGGAACAGCGGATCAGTAACAAGAATGACATGCCAGTATTAATTATCCCGCCTCTAGTGATGTTACACATGTTGTTTACACTGAATCACCACAAGCTGCGTGACACAGTCAGGTCACAACAATCTCTACAGGATCTACACACTCTGCTGCTCTATGACAGCGATAATGTACCTGCTGAATCCAGAGATATTTCATGGCAAATACTAGGTATCTGTCGACAGATCTGTGGGGATTATTTGGGAGCACTGGAATGTTATCAATCTTCGTTACAACAAAAACAATATCACAAGATTCAGGAAGCTACAATGTTTAGAATTAAGGCACTTACTCATGAAGATGTGTAATTGTTTTAATATGTAATATTCAATAGATATAAATGTTATGTTATTTATGTAATTTCAGATGATGAACGTGAGGTACAGTGTTCCTCAGTTTAATATTATGTAATGATTTTCGCTCATTTATGAAATAAAAGGTACAGAATAAAATTGACAATTTGAATCTTATATCCATGTCGATATTTTCAGAATATAACGATGAAGACTATCGAAATATATAGGAAAAACATGTGTTTTTTTTTTTTTTAATTTTTTAGCTAACCTGAATGAAGAAACTTCTTCCTGATCAACAGTTGTCCTGTGTTGTCTTCTCAAGAACCTTTCTACTAGAAAACTGCAGATGGAAGCTTTCTAAGAATTCAAAGTATAATATTTAAATAATTCAAATCACGCTCTCTTTTAGTACGGTTAGATCTAAGTTTTACATTGGAATATTTTACTCGGTCCCAGATTAAAAGCACTTTGAATAAATTTTACAAGGCATAATTTTTAGTTCTACTGGTCAGAGACCAGAAAAGTGTAACGTGTTTATCTAAACAATAGCGTTCTTTAAAAGGGATATATGATTTTCCCTGTACTCTATCTGAGTAAAAATTATTAGAAGATATGATAATTTTCCTTTACTCTTCCTGAGTATAATGATTCTGTATATTATTCAAAAATTAATAAACTATCAGAGGCTTTACCGAGGGTTATATAATTATTTAAATGTGACTGGGTAGCTTCACCGCGTATTCTTGGTAAAAGGGTTCCTATCAATATAGAGAATCAGGCGCCTCGATCTTATTAGACCTACTACCTCCTGCCTCTCAAATTATTCCCCTTATACCTTACCGCTGATGGACTTATCTATTCCTACCCTAGCCTTACGTTTTCCTGTCGTCTTCTTCGCCGTCTGATCACTTCAAAGCAATTCCCCGCATCTGCCAATTGCACTGACTTATATACCCTTGGAACAATTTATTTTCAAGGGTTGTCAGGTCATTCCACTCTATAGGGGTGTTCTCTTACGTTTCAAAAGCTTATGCGATAGTAATGCGTCCGGCGTCCGTCCGTCTGTCTTTAAACACAATTTTTCAATATGCTACTTCTCCTACAGTTTTGGTCCGATTTTATTATAACTTGGCACACAAGTAGACTACATTATGATTCATAATTCTGTGCGTCGGTTTTTAATTTCAATGAATGGTGTTGCCGAGGTTACTAAAAATAGAAATTTATGTGAAATTCTTTCAAAATGCTACTCCTCCTACAGTTTTGGTCCGATTTTTATCTAACTTGGCACATTAGTAATATACACTGAGATACATAATTCTATACATCGGTTTTTGATTTCGATGAACGGTGTTGCCATGGTTACTAAAAATAGAAATTTCTTTGAAACACTTTCAAAATGCTACTCCTCCTACAGTTTTGGTCTGATTTCAATATAATTTGGCACAAAATAGTCTATACAAAGATACATAATTCTCTGTATCGGTTTTTGCTTTGATGAGTGGGAGGATCATTTTTCTGTTTATTGCTGTTGTAATGGTCCTGGAGGTGCAGGGTACGAATTGCCCTTTAACCTCCGGTCACGTGTTTCTCTTCTGACTCGAGTGTGACGTAGCACACTCGCTCTCTCTTGATTTGTATGCTGTTCTGTTCAGTCGTGTATCTGTAAGTGGTTGTTTGATTACATTAGGCGGCGGTTAGCCGATAAACGTGCAGAATTTATTCTCATAGTGTTTTCTCCTGTTTATCAGCCATCACAGCAGGTATGTAGTCGAGGAGAAATACTATACTGTTTTAAAGTTTCAAGTCGCAACTGCTCCTTTTCTCTTCCTTTGTTTTAAGTATAAACCAGTAGAGCTACAGTCCCGAAAGAGACTTCTTGTTCAAACTGCATTGTAACAGAGCGTTGTGGCTCAGGGACGTGTGGTTAAAGAATAGTTATTGCTGAATTATTCCAAATGTTTTCCACGGTCTATCTGATATTTTATTGAAGTTAGGGACTTTTGTTTTGTTTTCAGTTTACCCAGTGTAGGCTGACGTTCTTTCCCTTTTCCTTTTTGAATACATATGCCTAGCTAGAAATTACGAAACATCATAGTATGTTACCGGCCCCTAGCTGTGAATACTTCTGATACAAATGTATCTTACGTCATTTTTACAGGGTCACTGCTCTTATTTCAAAAGGAAAACATAGAAATTAATTTCCCCAATTAATCATTTTAATATACATAAAACTGTAGGAAAGCGCAATGCGTTGGCCATATTGCCAAATATTCATCCTGAGGACGGTCGACAGTCATATAAAAAGATTATTGAGACTAATACTTAAACCAAACCGAGTTCTTTGGTTAAAGGTCAGTAGTTTCTGAATAAAGTGAAACCTAAAGCTGTTTTGTTAACACCTGGTAGGAGATATTTATTCAAAAATGTTGACTATGTTGCATTAACTGATAAATAAATAAGAGAAAAATAGATTGTTTGTTAACAATGAGTCAATATATATTTTGGGACCCTTCACATTCCCCCTTCTTCAATGTAAAACAACGTCGTGTGTTAAGAAAATAAAATAAAGCATGGCGAGAAAATTATGTCATAATATAAGAATTATTTCATTTTTAAAAACCAGAACAGTATTACAATAGTTTGTTGATGTTATGTTTACTTATTGCATCATCTAGCTGAATTAAAATAAGCCTTTTTTGTCTTTTGTTAGGCCCCTTTTTCAAGGCAATAAAGACTACCTCCAGTTTTCTTTTCCTGTTAAAAAAAGGAATGGAAATTTCACGATATATGTGAAAAACGAAACATTTCATCATTTATTTTTTTTTCATATGTCAATTCCTTAGTTTATTGAGGAGTTTTAGTACGCAATAGTGTATAAAAGCACGAAAATTGGTCCTTTTTTTTGAAAGTGCCCCATTTTACTACAATAAAGACAAGGTAACAAAATTTCATTCTAATTTTTCTGAGCATAATACATACAAATATATTTCCAAGAATTAATTTTTTATCATTCCATTTTCGTAATTTCCAACAAGATTGGGTCTCGTTAATACCCAGAAGTAGATCAGAGTAAAAAAGAGAAAATTCACTTCCACTTTATAACCAGTTGTGCACCCCATCCCAAAGGAACCACTCACCCTGGAGCCATGAAATTCACAAGTTTGAAGGAGGCACTCTTGCTCATCATAACTATGTTCTTAGTTATAGTTTTTCTGATACCCAGGAGCAGAGAAGAAAATTTTCAAAAAAGAAATGCGTTTTTACTATATAATCAATAGAACCCCGCCCTAAGACTAGATACCCTGACCCTGGGGCCAAAAAAAAAAACAATTCTGAAAGAGGCACTCTTGCTCATCATAACTATGTACTTATTTAGTTTATTTAATACTCAGGAGGAGAGAAGAAGATTTTTTTCAAAGAAATAATGTATTTTCACTACATAATCTATAAAGCCCCACCCTAGCACTAGAACCCTTGACCCTGGGGCCATGAATTTCGCAATTTTGGTAGAGGACCCAATGTTCTTTACATTCATGCTAAGAGTTTGCTTTCTTGATGTCCACGAGTAAAGAAGATTTTTTAAGATTTCATTAATTTTAGTGGTTTTGGCCCCTCCCCTCATGCCCCAAGGGATAGGGACCATGAAATCCACAATTTTTGTTCCCCTTCACCATAGATGCTGTATACCAAATTTGGTTGAAATTGGTTCAGTGGTTTTAGAGAAGATGAAAATATTCAAATGTTAACACACGACGGACGACGACGGACGAAAACAGATAATAATTGGTCACCTCAGTAACTCAGGTGACCTAAAAACACAAACCAATCACAGCTGATTCAATGTGAGGTGTCAAATAAATGTAACAAAATGCCAATGTAACACGAGACAGACTACTTTTAGTTACTTTTCACTAACACAGACCTGCCTACCCTTCCGTTTTTTGGCGTAATTCTTCCCCTTTTTACCACAAAATTACGCTATTACGCCACTTATATTAATTTGAAGCTTTTGATGTTTTGGTTAAAATTCCATTACGAACGTCTAAATTTAGAGAAATGAAATTTAGACGTTCTTATAAAAGTAATTCAAAGAGGACTAGTTCGATAATGTACATAATATAACTAGTATTTACATGTTAACTGGTATGGCGAAGATTCGGAAGAAGATGAGAAGGCACCACTTACGTTAACTATTAAACGATATTTAAAACGTTTTATGCTCAACTAGGTTTGTTGTAACATTGCTTAGCACAAGATAAAGAAATGTGAGTGTGAAAAAGATAAAACACAATGTTATAATGTACGATCTGTTTTAACATTCAAACGCAAGCCTTCAATTAAGAGATTTGATACAAATTGTTCGAATGCTCCATGAAAGGTGTATGGTTGAATTGAGTTTGATAGAGGATACTGGAATTTTACAACACTTTTTTGCCAACAGATGATTCGGAAATTTAAGAAAGGTTTATACCAGCTTTGTTTAGTAATGTACAATTTCAGCTGTTTCGAAAAAAAAAGTAATATAGTAAAAAAAAAAGGACATGATTGTTTAAGCTTTTACATCTGAAATTCCACCAAAAATGTACTGAAATTACACCCTTGCAATGAAAAGGGTAGGCAGGTCTGCTAACAGCTTCATTTAAAATGATCATAATATTATATAACTGACACGAATTCTTAAATGCTTGGTACTTTTATCAATGTGAGATTTACTCCGCTTGATAACGATTATATATTACACTGCTCTACACAGAACTATATAATTTTTCTGTTTCACATCTGCGCAGAGTAATCATTGAGTCAATCGCTCAGATTTCAGTGCTGATAATTGTTTTCTCTTTCCATTTTCAAAGTCGCTTCATTGATCAATTTCGCATCTGATGCCTGTAAATGAGGGTCTTTCTTCCAGCTGAAATAATATTTGTTGAAATGGGTATTGTCCTGTCTGCAACAAGGACCTATTATCCTCTTTAGTTGACTGAATATCTGTGGATTTAATTTCAAGGAACTCGTGTCCTTGAAATGACGACTCTCCCAGCCTGCCTATAAATTTATTTATCCTGGTAAAAATGTTGTCTGATTGCAGTAGTACGTGCTCTTGATGATTTTTGACTGAAAGCATTGAATTTCTGAAAACGCTGATTTGAGCTCTACATGTTATACGTTTATGTGCTACCCTTTCCGTGTTGTAACAAAAAATCCAAATTCTTTTGTATTCTGGCAAATTCCACACCATCCTAAAAGACTTGCATCTGATTTAACTATGATATTTGGCTGGGGCGGGCTAAAGCTCTCCCATTTCATACGCTGAACAAATTGAATAACGTCAGAAGGACCCATACCCTTACCCGTTTTGCCTATTCTCTCTGCCTCGCTCCATAAAATAGAAAGTGGCCCTAAAGGATCAATATTTTCAACTGTGTATTGACTTTATTTTTTTTTAATTTGGCATTCCATATTTGTAATATTTGTTTTAAAAAATTTATCCAAAAACTAACTCTGAAGCTTTTTTTGAATTAAGACAAATTTTTGTAATATTTTGCCTTTCCTTTTTATTTGATAAGTTTGTTGCATACTTACTTACAAATTTTAGTATCTTTTTTGTGGTTTATGGTGTAAATTAAAATTTTGGTGCTATCAGCAGAACTCAAAATAAATCAGAATCTGACTCAGAGCCAGAGCTTGAGGAGGAGCTAAAGGAACCAGAAATAGAGGAGCTGGAAATAGAATAATCAGAGGACTTGGGGCCCGTCTACAAAAGAACTTAAGACTAAGAACAAAATTCTGCTCATACTACTCCTCTTGCAATGATTCAAAAATATTAAAAAATATTTTAAAAATGATTTAATAACACGTTTTATCTAACAATTTTGAACAGAATCATTACTTTTACAAAATTTTACAATCAACTTAAAGTTTTTGGTCTTAATCGTGAATTCTTTTGTAAAAATGGACCCCTGTTCTTTTTACGTTTCTTTAGTCTCGAATGTGTTCTGCTTATATTGGAAACGTCGCCAGGCTTACTTTTCTCTTTCCAAATTTGCTGGGACGACAACTGCCGCCGAAAATCATCCTCTGTTTTGTCCGCCACAGAGACATGCTTATAGTCCTCCGACTCTTCCACCATACTATAAAGAGAGTAAACATATTAGATACTATCATATAGTAAATATATAGATAAAAACGACAAGAAATATGCTTTAAAAATGGACAGAAAATTAAAGTCACATCAGCCATCCGCACGGAACCTCTCATTATAAAATTATGTTTTAATATGGTTAAAACGACGTCAGCGACAAAACATATATTCAAGCAACTTGTAATTACAAGAATACATTTAGTTTATTAATTCAGAATAGGTTCATACGCTTTTTGAAAGGAGTGCACAATTTCGAATATACTACAGTTGAATAAGAAGTGGAAAAACCACTATTTTGTAATGGCATAAGGATATTTCTATTTATGACGTCGTTATAAATCTAGCGCCGTTTGACTAGTCTGTGTGTATTTGTACTGATGTCTCCCTTAAATTATCGTGTATTATTTTGAATTTAAAAAATTTAAATTAATTTTGATCTATGTACATAATTATTCGTACTGTGGCATAAAAAAAGAAAAGTCTATGGACAAGATATAATTTAAAAATCAAAATTGTTGATGTGATTGATGAAATGAAACGTCAGACTGGGCCATGCAGCTTGCATATACAAATTATTTACACCTATTACGTTTGTAAAACAGTGCACATATTGTTTTGACTTGATATATTTACTGAATTATCTTTTATGTGCTCTTAAATGCGGGCAATAATGAACTCACTTCGTATGTACATGTACCTGAAGCACATTTGCAGCTCTGTTCTGCAGCCATTAACATGATAAAGCGAGTGTTTGTGAATAGAGCATTTATTACATTACAAATGCCAAATAAAATGAAAAATTTTACAATTTCTGAATGCAGCAGAAGGTAGGGTGCAAAAAATATCCCACACCTTCAACACAAGAAAAATCAGTAATCTGAACAATGATAAAAATGTGCATGGAGGTTTGAGGGGGTGGAGGAGGGTAAAATTTTCAAACCACGTTTTTTGGAGCCAAGCGGTATTATGAATATGGGTTAGGCTAATAGCCGTCAATAGAGGGCGCTTGGAAACTATAACCCGGAAAAAACCCTAAAGACCCAAACATTCATACACATTATTAGTAAATCAAAATACAAAAACTTTGAGCATTTAGATCCCATAAATTCCTTTATATACATAAATACACTTATGTGCTCTTTAATGCGGGCAATAATGAACAACCCACTTCGTATGTACATGTACCTGAAGCACATTTGCAGCTCTGTTCTGCAGCCATTAAAATGATAAAGCGAGTGTTTGTGAATAGAGCATTTATTACATTACAAAAGCCAAATAAAATGAAAAATTGTACAATTTCAGAATGCAGCAGAAGGTGGGGTGCAAAAAATATCCCACAAGAGGGACAATGAACTTAAAGAGAAGGGTCCCTCGCCCCACCCAAAAATGTGCTTCAGGTCAACATGAGTATGATAATAAAACAAATAAAGTTATATAGGGATCAATGGAATACTTAAGAGGAATAATAATCGATTCACATTCAAAAATGATATACAAAGTTTTGTCACCTTGTATTATACACATACTCATCACACTAATTAAATATTACTGTTAAGTTATAGACCATACTGCATAGAAACGAAATTTATGTTCTTACTCAAATAATCCTCTGTTTAAGTTCCCCTTGTTTTTTCCTGCCCATGAGGAACATAGCCTTGTCCTAACATTAACCAATATAAATATATGCGTATACAAGTATATTGTCTGTTAAATGATAACACAAAATCAAGCAAGAGTAATCAGCATGTCCCGCTATAGATAATACACTAGACGGATAATGGAAATGATCCATATATCCTAACATATAAAACACACTAGGCTTAGTAAGATATAGTTCCACCATCCACTCACAGGTTGAAAGTTATTAACATGTGTACATAATCATTACATATCTTGTAAAAGAAAAAAAAATGACATGAAACATTAACAATCATCCATATCAAAAATCTTGAGTGCCGCCTCAGACAGTCACCCAAATCTTATCAAATTTTCATGTTAATGTAGCTTTAAATTAAGACAGTCAAACATGTTGCAGTGTAACTCTCTCATTCATGATAAAAAATACGACGCCATGAAATTAACCTAAAACATGATACATATGCCAAATTATGAGATTATTGAATTAAGAATTTATTACCTGGAAATGGATGCAATGAAAAGAGATGAAAAATCCCTCAAACAGAATCCCCCTTCCTTCAAAATACAATCAAGTGTCCAAAAATAAAGGATACCGCCTCAGACAGTTATCCTTTATATTTGGAGCTTCTAATCTCTTAACAAAAACATGTACACACTAAAATGTTGGAAACATTGATACCCTAATGTATCTCTTAAATGATCGTCCCATGATTCTTATTTGTGAATCTGAAAAACCCTGTAAATGTGCCTGGGTTGCTGCTCCTATCATGAAGCTGTGTGCTTTAAATGTGTTATAATCAAGCTTGGAAAATTTTAGTGCTGACCTCAAAACATCACAAAATTCTGTGCGTGAGATGGGTCGTCCTGATCTGTAGCAAAATTGGGTTCCCTCTTCTGCACTCGCACCTCCAAATAATTTCTCATAGCTTGCACTGGACAAAAGCTGCATTTGGGTTGGGGGTTTATTTCCAGCTGGACAGGATTTTACCTAAATTATGTTTGAAGTTGATCATTGTAATAACCATGCGTACTTGTTTTTTGTCACGCCTGAAAGAAACATTTCTTCGAAGCAACAGGTTTGGATTTGAGCCAGAACGAACTGTGATTTCTCCCACTCTTAGAAAAGCATAAAATGCTAAAAGAAACATCGCCATGTACAAATATTCTTGGTACTTAGAATTGGCTACATGTGGTATTGCCACCAGGAGCTTCCCAAGAATATCCAAAGTAATTGGTTGTCGGACATCTGAAGAATTGACAAGCCGTTTTGCCCCACTTAACATTTTCTTGATCAAGAAATGATTTGAGAGATCTGGGGCATTTGTCATTTTGAAATAGTAAGCCAATGCTGCCAGGTAAGTTGATATTGAGCTTGGTGCTTTTCCTAAACTGAATAGGTATGACACGAAACAAATAACCTGTCCAAGGGAAATCTCCTTAATGCAGTCAGTCTTGTAATAACTCTGAATAAAACTACTGAAACAATTTAGGGCCTGCCTGTACAATTTCTTTGTGTTAGGAGCCAATGCTGCGTCTATTAAACTACATGCTGTGCTTTGGAGAGTTGCAAAAGATGGATTGGTATGCTGGTGGGTTTGGCCTCCATATCCATGGACACTTCTTTGAACTTCTCGATCTGTAAGCGTGAAAGCAAGTCTGGTAAAATATTGAACATTCCTGGGATGTGTTCTGCCGAAAAGAGAATATTGTATGTCATAAGTGCCAAAACTAATCTTCTCACCAAAATCATGATTTTTGAATCTTTTGATGTTTGCGAGTTCACAATGTGAACAACTGCTGCATTATCCGAATGGAATACGACACAAGAATTCTTTAAGTTAGATCCCCATAGTTCGACAGCTAACACAACCGGGAATAATTCCTTGAGGGTAATATCATAATCCTTCAGATTTTCTGGCCAAGACCCATAGAACCATTTCTTTTCAAACACAGCTCCAAACCCCAGAGAACCTGCTGCATCAGTGTAGAGATGAATTTGTTTCGATGTCACCCAGATATGTTTAAATAATAATGACTTCCCATTGAAGTGATCTATAAATAATGACCAAGCAGCCAGATCACGCCTACTCTCTCTAACCATGTCTTTGTGGTGGTGAGGCTTTGAAAGGCCTTTTGTTAGGTCAATGAGCCGCCTTAAGAATGTACGCCCAGGCACGATCACTAGACAAGCAAAATTAAGCAGTCCTATCAAGGACTGAAGTTCTCTAAGGGTAACCTTTCGCTTAAATTTCATTGAATCTATAGCTTGTTTTAATTTCTCCAATTTATCACGCGGCAACCTAATCTCCATAGCCAATGTGTCGATTTCAATACCAAGAAATACCAAGTTTGTAGTTGCCCAAGAAGTCTTTTCTGCCTTTAAAGAAACACCTAGACTTTCACATGTAAGTTTGAAAACATGTAAACTTTGATTACATATTCCCGATGCAGGTGGACCAATAAAAAGAAAATCGTCCAATATATGAGTTATGTGAGGAATATGCCCCTTAACCTTACCAATCCATTCTAAGGCCGTGGAAAATGTTTCAAAAATGGCACAAGAACTCGCACACCCCATTGGCAAACATTTATCATAAAAGAAGAGACCATCCCATTGAAAGCCCAGTAATTCATGATCTTCTTTTCGAATGGGTATAATCCGAAAAGCTGATTCCACATCTGTTTTGGCTAAAAGGCAACCCTTCCCTATCGAGACAATAATATTTACAGCATCATCTAGAGTAGCATATTGAACTTTTGTGAATGTATCTGGAATAAAATCATTGATTGAATTTTTTTCAGGAAAAGATAGATGGTGTATGAGTCTAAATTGACCCTGTTCTTTCTTTGGTACAATACCAATCGGGGAAATTTGAAGATTTTCAAAGGGGGGTGAAACAAAAGGCCCAGCAATTCTTTGAGCATCAAGTTCTTTCTGTAATTTGTTGCAAACAACGACTGGGTTACGAACGGCAGAAGAAAGATTCCTAGATGATCTGAAATATCTCGGACCGTGATAGTGTAAGTCGAATCCATATTTAAATCCTGAAATCAAATACTCAGAAATGGTTGCGTCATAGCCTAGTACATGTAACAGATAATGCAATACATTAGCTATAATAGGGGTCACGACCTCATTGGTGTTTTGCTGTATTGCCTGAGGGAAACTGCACTGGGCTTTTACTAGTTGTTTGTGCTCTGCACTTTGTTTTAGGGTGGTTTCTCTTACATCCTGTACAAATGTGTTCGAATCTGCAGTTTTCAGTTTTGCAACTTCCATCCCTATTATATTTCCAGCAAATTCCTTTGGGGTAATGTTTTCTCCCCCCGGATCTTTGTCCAAACCTTGATCGAAAGGGACGAAAGGGCTGGTTAGCTTCCTCCCTAGATCTCTGAGCCTGAAGAATGAATTCAACATTTAGCTTCCCCCAAGGAGTACCCCTGTTTTGCCTGTCCATCCTAATTTGTTTATCATATGTTTGCCAAGAAACATTTCCAGATGATGCCATATCACGAACTGTCTCCGCGTGTTTTAATAAATTTGGCGTTTCGTTCGGAAATGTTTCAGTGTAGACAGAAAGGAAACGCAGAAATGCTGTTGTCCACTGGAATATGGTCTTAATTGTTTGTTTTGCCCTTTTGGGTACTACCGAGAGGTTAGTGTTCTCCCCTATTTTAAATGTGTAGTCATTATTTTCGGTGCAAGGGATTAAATTGTTAGGGAGAAGAGCTGCAAGGTCAATATACTGATCTTCCCATATCTTTTGCTTAAGCTTTTGTGGAATCATTGCCGAAATAGGAGTTGACCAAGTAGAAGTATCAATTGCCTCACTTGAGGCATATTCATCATCTGACCCCTCAATATCCTTAAAGGTAATCTCTGAGTCAGACTCATCGTCACTATCAGAAGCACCTCCCCCTTGGGTATCAGTGGCTTTGTTCCTTTCATCGATTGCTTCCAACACGGCCTGGGTGATTTTCTTCACCAACACATCTTCCTTAACTTCACTGTCTACCTCCTGTGCTTTTCTCGTCTTTGCTCTTGTGCCTGTAGTACTGCTTTAAACCTCCGTACTCATTCTCTTGGCACCAGTTTTAGCCCTAGGCATTTTCCTGTAAAATACTTGTAAGCAAAGCTCTATATGACAAATTAAAAAATTGGTCAGTCTGAAGTTTACCATTGAAAATGCAATGCTTGCGAAGGATTTAAAACATACTTAAATAGAAGCTTATGAATAAAAACATTTCATTATAATGATTATTGTGTTAATGTACTTATATCAATATTATAATATATATTTGTGTCCACCTACATACCATTTTATGTATTGTATCCTTCTCTCAAAATCACCCATAAATGAGTAATAAATGTATGATACTATCACAAGACAAATCTTTTAATTATGGACCTGACATCTACATCTCCTTGTGACACCATAAGCAACAAAGCATATAATGCCTAATTCTACAAAGTAGAACTTGTCAAGTAACTCCACCCATACAGGCTATGTCAACTAACATGTCATACAAAACAACCTGACAATACTGCCTAAGAGTGCAATCCAAGCCGGTTAGCCTTGCTAAATTATGTGTATTACCCAATCATGCAGAATACATGTATGCAAAATAAAGATGTCCAACCCTATATAACCTAATCATAAGTTTCCAAAAAGGGGTACATCTTAATATTAGTAATTACATAAAAACCTTACAAAATATGTTAAATAAAGTGTCTAAACATTCATATCAACATGAGCATAATGTGTGCTGACCTTACAGGGAAATTCTCGCTAAGTATGATCGACCGTACATATGTATCAATAAAATATCCAACCATATAGGACAACTCACAATAACAACTATATAGAACTAATGAAGTGAAGTTCCGACTTCAGTCCTACCGGATAAATGACATTATGTTCAACCATTACATGCGTCCCACCCCTTTTAAATGCCTCTATCCAACCATACATATAGCCCTACAAAAAAGAGCACCACGGCGCCCAACCATAGTGGGATATATATAGCCCAATCATATAGGGCTACAGTATATCGCCCAACGAAATAGGGCATAACAACACCACGGCGTCCAACCAATAACAATATATGACAGAAACACCATGGAGCCCAACCATACTGGGATGTATATAGCTCAACCATATAGGGCTATAGTATATATTGCCCAACCATATAGGGCATAACAACACCATGGTGCCCAACCATAACCATATATGACATAAACACCAAGAAGCCCAACCATAATGGGATGCATATAGCTCAACCATATGGGGCTATAGTATATAGTGCCCAACCATATAGGGCATAACAACACCATGGTGCCCAACCATAACCATATATGACATAAACACCAAGAAGCCCAACCATAATGGGATGCATATAGCTCAACCATATAGGGCTATTGCCCAACCATATAGGGCATAACAACACCAAGGTGTCCGACCAATAACCATATAGGACAGCACACCATGGGGCCCAACCATACTTGGATGCATATAGCTCAACCAGATAGGGCCATAGTATATATTGCCCAACCATATAGGGCATAACAACACCATGGTGCCCCACCATTCATGGAAACATATAGCTTAACAATATAGAGCTACAGCACTGATAGCCCAACCATGAAGGGCAACAATTCATATAATATACTTTTGGAATACCTTTTAAAATAACCCATGAAACTTTCATGAATCGAATCCTATGGTAAACAATGAAAAACATGGTAATCGACTGACGTACCATTTACCAGGTGAACAACAAATGACATAAAACCTAATAGTTGTAGATAAACCTATGCTATTTAATTGCACTTCCTGACATCCCAAGTTCCCTGATAAAACAATGCACATTTTACCATAACAGTGTAATTTGTATTCAATTTATAAAACCGCTTGTAAGCTTTTAAGTGCTGAAACAACTGAGGCCCTAACACTATTGTAATAATTTGGGTACCCGTATGTTTCATTTAGGTGCACACCATCTTCACAGTACACTATTTCCTTATTTTCCTGTGACCAAAATCCTGAGTGCCTCCAGAATCTGACACCCGAGCCAAAGTCTCTTCCTAACCTATCATTCAAAAGCCTATTAACCACATCTACCCTGGCATTGAACCACTCAACGTCTACTGAAAATCTGCCAGGTTTACCTGGTGGTTTTCTATGAAGAATTTGATAAACACATGCCCTTTGCACTCCAAGACCCCGGAGATTATCGATGAATGTAACTATTTTCTCAACCAGATCGTAAACTTCAACATCTAAGTTACACAAATCATTCGAACCTATCTGCAGACACACTACAGCTGGTTTAAATCTATCAACCTCTCTTAAGCCTCTAACTGATATTCTATCGATTGTACAACCAGAATATCCTCTGCAAAAAACTTTCTGCCTAACGTTCAAACCCAGATTAACATGTAACTGCTCAGAACGATTCATAAACCGCTGTAAACGAACTATAAATGAATGCCCGAAAATCAAGACACTATCCTGCATGATTTATACAATTATGAATACTCACAACACAAGTAAAAACTTCTAAAATTTTCAAACCACGTTTTTTGGAGCCAAGCGGTATTATGAATATGGGTTAGGCTAATAGCCGTCAATAGAGGGCGCTTGGAAACTATAACCCGGAAAAA
>PRKT01000257.1:260684-277881 GCA_003671525.1 Saccostrea glomerata | reverse complement strand
TTTTGCTGCCTTTAACCCCCCCCCCCCCCTGTTCCCCCTTTTTCTAAATAAAACAACGTGGTTTGTTAAGAAAACAAAATAAGCATGGCGAGAAAATGTTTTCAAAATATAAGAATTATTTCATTTTTAAGAACAAAAACAGTATTACAATGATGTTATGTAAACTCATTGCGACTTATAAAAATATCTCAGATACCCACTTGCCGTATTTTACCATATTTAATTTGTTTCAGATACTCTAATTTATTGTAAAGGTGTACATGTATATACTTAAATGAGCTCGATACTCTTGAGCGAATCTTCTCTCTCATATTTGGGATACATGAACTTATGGAAAAAGTTCATCAAACAAAAGTAGAAATAATCAAAATTAAAAGAAGTGGTATCAGTATATATACTGAATAACTTTGATAGATGATATAATCAATAAACATTTTGCAATGATTTTTTCATACGAAATTGAAACAAAAACCAGAAAAATAGGTGTCCTCAAGCTTTAAATGCATTCAAAATATACATGTAATATTGCATTGCAAGGGCAATTTTAAAGCCGCTTCATCCGAAACAGGCACATATTATCTTAAGCAATAAAAGTATGTCATTACATAGATAATATATAAAAATTAATTATAAGATTGATTTAATAGTTTATCACAACAATCTTTACATGGAAAACATAAACCAAAAACCTTGTTGACAAACAGCAGTTCCTGACGGGAAGTTAAGATCTGTTTTGAAGTCATCTTTAAAAAAATACTTTTATCGGTTATATCTAATTATGAAGAAAATTCGAACCCGAGTATTTTTTTTTCCATAAGTAGAATCCTAAGTCATGATATATCTTTTAAAAATTAAGAAATTAATTGAATATTATCCATAGTCATTTTTATATTAATATGCATATTTACAGAATAAAGGAAAATCGGATATTTTTAAAGATTTTTTTTAAAAAGGGAGTTTAGTAACGAGGGCTTGAATATTGCCCGTGTGCATTTTGTTGTGGAAAAAATGCTCGGGTTTGTTCTTCATGAGTTATAAATGTAAGCGATAAATTTAATTTTTCGAAGGTGATTTCACTCAATGTCAACAAAGGATTATTTTTTGTGTGACCTAACAAAAATTATTTTTTTAACTTTTGAATTTTTATATCTTTGAAAAGAAAAAGATTTTGGGGATATAATTTGACAGAAGTTGAAATAATTTATGGACAATTATTTTTCAAAAAGAAAAACAAATATACACTTTTAGCGATTAGAATCGGACCAAGCGGCTTTAATATCAATTTTTTTATTACACAAATAAGTAGTGCAAATTTATATACTAGGTTCTCTCGGCGACATACATGTATTAACATGTTTTTTGTGATATCACATGTCTTTGTTGATTACACGACAGTAATTTATAATCTTTTGAAGTGTGTCACATAACCGCTTTGACGTAACCGATTACCATTCATTATGTAAATCGAGCTTTGACTTCTAGGGCCTGGGTTGGTTTTATTCTTTATAAAAAAAATGTTGATTTTATGTTCCGATCAATGACTTAAGGTTGCACATATGTACTTATTTGCTACTCATGATTATTCTTTTTGCTCAGAATGTAGATAAATGTGAAACTTCTTAGAAATTAAATATGCTGTATACGCATTTTAAGCCTGTTAACTAAAATGTTGGTACTTTTTTTCAATTGTATATAGTGATAATGTCTATAGTCTAATTTTTTTTATGTAAGTGTTTATTTTTCAAAACGTTTTCGAAGATGTAATAAAACATGTCATTGCATAGAAAATAAATAAATAAATAAAATTCAAGGGAGTGCGCTCATTGATATGTAGCCCTAATGTTTAAAAACTTGAGATCTGAATTTCATGATTGACAAAACTATGCTTAATACTCTATAAAGATATTAAGCTCAAATAATTTGATATTTTGCACCTATAAAAATAAAACAGGTACAGGATTTTAGTATCATCATTGTTTTGTAAGGATCTGAGAAAAATTATCCTCTAATTCTGTCCGTCAAAATTTTCTGGAACCATGATAAATTATTATCATTCCAATTGTCTAATCAACAATTTTTATTAACTTTCACATGCTTCTTTATTACACATAAGAAATTCTGCATAATTTTAAAATTCGGTGGTCTTAGAACATTTTCAATGAGAAATGAATAATGCATCACTTTCTTTCACAGATTTCTTATATTTAATTCTCAATAATATCTGGGAAATATGGATCACATACCTCGTCTATCAGAGGCTGTGTATGTAGGACTGTGTCGTGAGGTAGGGAGTCCTACAGAAGTGAGAATCAGGAGAGAAGTGATGGACACTATGGAGATGGTCAATAAACCTTTGTATATGAAAATAGGATGTGACAGAATGTTGAGTGGGAGTAAACGTGAGTGATTTAGAATGAGAACTTCAGATGAAGATTGGATGACATGGCCGTTAGGCCACAATGTCATCTGTGATCCATTTCAGATCAGTCTTTTTCGTATCCCACAACACACCGTGATCCTTATGGAATGTGATGACCTACAACCGGGATTTACCAGACTTAATCTGATGAGTCCTTCATATGATGAGAAAATCATATCCTCCTGTGTGTTTATGAATGACAAAGTTTATATTTCTAGTGCATTATTCCGCGACACCCATTTAAGAGATCTCAATTCCAGGTATGTTTTCTCTTTTTTTCACCATGGACCGTGTTCTTCAATCATTGTAGGCCAAGATGAAGCTGATTTTGCTTTTTGTTTCAAATCAAATCACTGGCCGTCATTAGCTCTCCCTTGGATACAGAGATGTGAACAAGGTTGGCCATCCGAATTAGTTCTTTCAAAAATATTCAGCAGAGGATTCCACGTCGTTCCTATCGGCAGCACAACTGAAAATGGAGAAGAATGGAGAATTTCATTCTCTGAAGCCGAACAAATACTTGTGTATTCAATGAATCACTGTCAGTTTTTATGTCTTCTCAAATTATTCCTAAAAGAAGTTATTATGCTATATAATACAACTACTTTATGTTCATATTTCATGAAAACACTTGTATTTTGGGTAAAATCAGAACGTTCATTCCTTGATCTGGACACCTGATAACTTGTTATTTTGTTTCTGGAAATGCTTTAAATTATTGTTACACTGGGTACATATTGGAGAGTGTCCGAACTTCTTCATTCCTCAAAACAACATGTTTGGAGTGAAAGTCGCTGGTTCTGTAAAAACAGCATTGTTCAGTCAGTTATATGATTTGTATTGTAAGGGGCTACCATGTCTTCTATTAAGTCAGACCCTGAGACCTTACCTCAGCCTTGCTTTATTTAACAGTACATGGAGGTTCTGTACAGAAGAGAGTAGTATTATATCTAGCACAGAGTTAGATATCAGCTTCTTTGAAGAGTTAGATACAGAACTAGATATCCGTACAATTGAAGAATTCCAAGTTAATTTGAAAAACATATGGAACATAATTAAACTGGAAAATGGAAACTTAACAGCACACCAGATTGTCACTTTACAATATTTAACATCAGGTATTTTACGTAATGTTGCCTTCTTGATTCCTTTGAATAAAAATCGCAATAAGGTGTATTACAAAACTAATAAAATATCTACTTTGCTGAAGGTGTCTTGCACGTTTGGTTGTGTATCTGACATTCTTTATCTTGCTATGTACTTCTACAGAGAACGTAGGTATGAACTTTCACTCAGTATTTTACAAAGAGCACAGGAGAGAATGTCATCACGATGTATAATATATAATGCTATAAATGAAAATGAGTACATACAGTGTATGGGTAGAATGCCCCTGGATAAGAAAATAAGAACAGCTGTAGTTCAAAAAATAACATTAAACACTAGTTACACTTATATTGATGAATCAGTGGTAGAGCAGAAGATCAGTGAGAAGCATGGTAGAGAATTACACATCCCATCTCCAGTGATGTTACACATGTTGTTTATTCTGAATAACCACCGTCTGGGTGACACATTCAGATCACAACAATCTCTACAGGATCTACACACTCTTCTACTCTATGATGACAGTGTTTTTGTACCCTTTGAAGACAGAGATATTTCATGGCAAATACTGGGAATCTGTCGACAGATCTGTGGGGATTATTTGGGAGCACTGGAATGTTATCAATCTTCGTTACAACAAATACAATTTCACAAGATTCAGGAAGCTACAATGTTTAAAATTAAGGCAATTACTCATGAAGATGTGTAATTGTTTTAATATGTTATATCCAATAGATATAAATGTTATGTTATTTATGTAATTTCAGATGATGAACCTGAGGTAGAGTGTTCCTCAGTTTAATATTATGTAATGATTTTCAGTCATTACTAAAATAAAAGGTATATCGTACAGTATAAAATTGACAATTTTAATCTTATTTCCATGTCAATATTTTCTGAATATAACAATAAAGACTATCGAAATATATAGGAAAAATATATGTATTTTAAAAAGTTTAAGCTTACCTGAATGGTAAAACTTTTTCCTGATCATCTGTTGTCCTTTGTTGTCTCCTCAAGAACCTTTCTACTAGAAAACTGCAGATGGAAGCTTTCTAAGAATTCAAAGTATGAGATAAGTATAATATCTAAATTATTCAGATCATGGTCTCCGTGTGTATAGTTGGGTCGATTGATTGATTGATTGTATACTGTTTAACGTCCCTCTCCAGAATATTTCACTGATATGGAGACGTCACCATTGCCGGTGAAGGGCTGCAAATTTAGGCCTATGCTCGTCACTTACGGCCTTTGAGCAGGGAGGGATCTTTATCGTGCCACACCTGCTGTGACACGGGGCCTCGGTTTATACGGTCTCATCCGAAGGTCCGCCCCATTTAGTCGCCTTTTACGACAAGCAAGGGGATACTGAGGACCTATTCTAACCCGGATCCCCACGGGGTTATAGTTGGGTCAAAGTTTACATAGTTGGTTCGAAGTTTACATTGAAATATATTACATGGTCCCAAATTAAAAACGCTCTGAATAAATTTCATATTGCATAATTTTTTTCAAAATACAATGTAACAGAGCGCTGTGGCTCAGAGGCGTGTTGTTAAAGAATAATTATTGCTGAATTATTCCAAATGTTTTCAACTGACTACATATTTTATTGACGTTAAGGACTTTTGTTTTCAGTTTGACCCAGTGTAAGCTGACGTTCTTTCCCTTTTCCTTTTTGTATACATAAACCTAGCTAGAAATTACGAAACATCATAGTATGTTACCGGCCCCTAGCTGTGAATACTTGTGATACAAATGTATCGTACGTCATTTTCACAGGGTCACTGCTCTTTTTTCAAAAGGAAACATTATATTAATTAATTTCTCTAATTAACCATTTGAATATACATAATACTGTAGGAAAGTGCAATGCGTTGGCAATATTTCCAAACATTAACCCACGGTTGAGGACAGTCGACAGTCATATAAAAAGATTATTATTGAGATTAATACTTAAACCAACCAAAGTAATTTGGTAAAGGGTCTGTAGTTTTTGAATAAAGTGAAAACCTAAAGCTGTTTTTGTTAACACCTGGTAGTAGATATTTATTCCAAAATGTTGACTATGTTACATTAACTAATAAATATAAAAGAAAAAAAATAGATTTGTTTCTTAAACAATGAATCAATATATATTTTGGGACCGTTCAAGATAGCTCAGTTTGTAGAATGCTCGCACCGTGATCCGGAGGTCACGAGTATGAATATTTGGCGGGATTGACTGAAGTCTATACAAAATGGGTAACAACTGTTCCTTCGCCATGGACTCGGTACTTTGAAGTGAGAGTTGCGGGTCCTTCGAATCAGACCCTAAAAACCGAGGCCTGTGTCAAGGCAAGCGTTCATTCGATGATTCCTCATTGATCAATTACCGTAAGTGCCGAGTAAAGGTTAAATTTGAAGCCCTTCAACAGAATATGGTTACGTCTCTACATGGTGAACAGACGCAAAAAAACACCCAATTAATCAAGCAATCATATATTTTAGGTACCGGGGTACCGGGGTTTCTGCCATAAAATACAGAACTTAACAAGCAACCATTGTGTTTACATGCATTTCATACAACAATTTGAGTTTTGCCAGATGATCCTAATTTTAATAATATTAAGGGAAGTTGTACAATTATATTCAACACTTATCTTTAACAAAAAATTTTAGCCCCGTGAAGGAACACCAAACAATAAGCCCTGCTTGAACAATAATGCGAAATCGATGAAAATAATTAAATATATGGAGACCGAACAGTAATTAACGTCAAAGTCCATTAAACAATACAAAACAGGCGCAGAGCAAACACGGACCTCCGAATCATCAGAGGTGGGATCGGGTGCCTTTGCAGGAGTGAGCATCTCCTGCTGACCGCTTACACCCGCCGTGTGCTCCTTGTCTTCATTTTGAAATAACGGAAAAATCAAGCGACAATTCAGTATGAAAAGAATGACCTAAACATTAGTATAAAAAAATGTAAGTCAGCAATCTACTCAAAGATAAATTTCTTGACAAGGTCATTGTATCGACTGAGAACTTAGGAAATTATGACTTTAAACGAGACTGCTGATAATCTTGTTTCATCAATTGTTTGTCAATAATTGACCTAAGCTGAGGAGTTCTAAAATGGCACTTGAAGCCGTGTTATGTTGATTGCGGAGATTTTGGCCTGGAATGAGTGTTAATAAGTAAAGATGGGCCCCTAATAAGTTTTGAATGATTCCTTTGTCACTGCTGGACTATTGCAACTTACAAATTTGATTTGCATGCTTATTCAGAAGTGTTTTTAAGTTCTGAATTTGTAGATCTTCCGTAATAAGTGCATGGGGGTGTTACATGTACTGAAAATGGACAATTTATACTTGTCAGGCAGGTGTCCTCACACAAAATATAAGCACAGAAGGAGAAAAACCAAATAATTATAGCTCAAAGGTAATAAAAAGAAATAAAAAAAAATGATTTAAATACAACTTTGAAAGCTGACGATGTGAAAGAGCTCATAAAAATGTAGTCGTGGACGTGCTTCAAAAACATCAAGATAAGATTGAAAAAAATTGAATGATAAAATTGAGATCTTTAAACAATAAAATCGACAGTTGAAAGAGAGTAAAGTAAAGATTGAAGCAGATAAAAGGGCAATTAAACGTGAACTTGACAAGAGCAATGGAGCTATTGAAACTATTTGCACAATCGACCTGAGTTGAGGAGAATGAAATGTGACTAAGGCTGCCCTGTGAAAGGCTAACAAGAACGAGCAATATTCGCAGAAACATAATATTAAATTCACGGTCTCCTTGGGACCCAGGGATAAAATCCCCTAGAAATTGTTAATAATGCGTCAGCAGAAGAAGAGGTGAATATTGTGAATAGGTGAATACTGATGTTGTGGCCATTCACCGTCCCCGGAAACCATTTTGCAACATCGAATAAGTACAGATATCTGTAAAAGCTAAACTGCATTAATTTATGTAAGAGTGTTATTCAAAACAAAAAGTTCGTAGAGTTTTGTCGTAACTTTTTTTAATTGAACGTCATATTATATACAAATTTTGTACAAATATTTTAACAACAAATTCTAATGATTTATAATTCTGGATATAAAGCTGTATTTAGTTGGATAAAAAACTTACTTTATATCGTTTAAGATGGGTTGCCTACGTCACAATGACTTTCGTCAGAAAAGTATCAATCCGCCTGATATTACGTTCAAATTGAAGTCATTTTTTCAACAGTTATCTTTTTTTCTTATATCAAATGAATGAAAATTAAATTATTGCAATGAGTTATATAGCTACCCATTTTATACGGTGTAAACTGGGTTGGAACACCTAACGCTTTTTATAAACCGCTTTGCGGTTTGTAAAGCGTAAATTGTCCCAACCCAGTTTATACCGTTTAAAATGGTTAACTATTAAATTGATTCCTTAAATTATCTGAGTATAAATGGAAGATATCTTCATATTTATAAAAACTATATATAGCCACATATCTAATAAATGAAGCTGAAATATAAAAAAGAATATGTAAAAAATAAGTTTCGCTGTATCATTTAAAATGCTATCAGGTAAATTAAAAGAAAATATACAGTGTATGTGAAAATTAAGTTTTGCTGCATTACATAAAATGCTATCAAGTGGTGTAATATATCGCTCCTTTCAAATTAAATCAGTTTTTAAATACATATAGACTTGATTAAAAAAAGGGGAAAATCATGACGTTGGAGGACGCACGGAGCAGCGAGTACCAATAAAATGTTTTAAAACAATCTTTAAAATTCTGTATATACAAGGAAATGTATGAAAAATAAGCCTTGTATTTGTATAAAATGGAAAGCTCAATTTTTGAGTAGTAGCAAATATGAATCGGACGATGGAGAGTGTGCAAAAAATAAGTTATAGTTAAAAATTTTGTCAAAAGAGTCAATATTACGGAACTTATAGAGTATTTGTAAAGAATTTGAAAAAGCGGACGATCTACTTCAAACTATTTGCACAGGTTGTTTTGGAAATTGTCTACGTATTTTTGAATGACCCTTGTTAAATTTTTGCATATATTGTGAGTAAAATCACCTTTTTAAATATATTTGAAGATTTATATTTACATATTGATACATTTGATGCTTTACAAAGAGTCACAAAATGGAACTAAATACCTTTGTCCCTTAGTACATCAGTTATAGATAGCTATTAATGTAAAAATTTAATATAAAAAAATTATGACTTCCGGAGTAATTGGAATAGTGAAAATGTTTTAGATCTGTATTACACAGCATGAAATAGAAAAAGAATATCTCATAGGGAAATTAAATTATAGATCATGGGTCTTTCTACGTCTCTATATAAATATAATTGAAAGGCTTCTCTAAAGGGAAGTAAAATAAAACCAATCAGCAGATCTTTTTAAATAGTAATAGAATGCTCGACAGAAATTTGTCGGAATTATGTTTTGAAAAAATATTTATTGATAAAGTACATAAATGAGTTTGGATATTTGATCAATTTAATTTTCTTGAGTTGGTATGTGTTGTAGAATGACCTATATTTCATGAATAATGCTTTTTATGTCTGATCTATATCGAATCAAGGTTATTTGCTTGACATTTATTATCGTTCCGTTCCGTTTTCCGTTCCGTTTTCCGTTCCGCGTTTTAGCAACACCCTCTGAAATGGGGGCAGGTGTCAAGATTTGACTATCATAGTTGTCATCATCATCCCCGCCCTCATCACGGTCCCTGTTGTATTGAAATGTCTGGGCCTTACTACAAGAGAAGTCTAAGGAGCATGCTGATATTCCCATTGAATGTAGGGCTGTAATTGATTGTGCATTATACTGTTTAATGGTGTAATTATTAAACCTAAATTTTTGGAGGCCGGAATCTTCCTGCTCCGCATAATTACTATAGAAGCTAATTGAAAAATTAAGTTTTTGCCATAACCAGTGGGAAGAATCGCCAATATGTCTTAACCTTCTAAAATGTCAAACAAGAATAAAAGTTATTCTTCCTTTAAAGACTTTTTAAAGCCAACAGCTTTTACAGTTTCTCTTATAAAATCCATTCCCTAAAAATTCATAAACACGTGTTGAGACAAAAAATGAAAGTAGAAAATATAAAGTTTATTCAAATATTTATTTCGGAGCTGTAATGTTTATATAGTGAAATGCATGAAATCTTTGCTTCTGGGTATAATGCCAATGATATATGTACATACGAGGGTTGTTCGAAAAGTTCGTGGACGATATCAACCTTCGTTATACTACTTTCAAGAAATTTAAAATAAGCTCAGTATCCTGTGTAAAAACATTTGTTTTTTTGATATGTCAAGTTTAATTCCATTCGACTAAATAGAAATTAATTTACCTTATTTTAAAATCAACATGTTTTGTACCCGCGGAGCATACTCAATGGCGATGTAACGTCAAAACATAGCGTCAAGAATTTCTTTAAAATACTATCCTATACAATTCAATAGTTAAGTTCAATAATCACTCATTAAAAACCTTTTTCTAACACTTGAAATTCATTATTCTAACAATTGTTCTCATTAGATAATTTCCTTTGTCAATGTTTTAATTTTTTTACCACTCAGTTGTGCTTTTACAAGATCAGCAATTCGGAAGCACTATGATTTCCATGACGTTCCAACTTTTTAAAATTTTTGATCAGCTTTTATTAGATAAACCGTTTCTTCACAGATTGTCCTCATCCGATACAGAGACTCTGTTACTCAAATGCCGCCTGCAACATTTATAAATACACGCACGACTTAATTGTTACATAATTTTTTAATAATTTAACATTTCTAGAGTTTATTCAGGATTTTCCCGAGTAAAACACAAAATTGCATCCTTATAGGCTGCTCTGTGACGTTCAACAACGTCATCATTTTTGTCGCTTTCAATAAGGACTACCTATCTTTCCAAATTGATTTCATTTCAACTAATCAAAATATTAAACTAAAATTTGAAATATGAATCAATGTAACAGTGCTTATTTTCAAAGCTTATGATTTTTTCCCGTTTTTGCACCTTTTTACAAAGAATATGACTACAGACACTGTCATATTTATTTCGTATGTTGTTTGTCAATTACTATATTTTGACTTGCTCCGCTATCCGATTTTTGCAGTTTTAAATTCTGGATAGGTTTAAAATTAATCATGATAATTTCAAACTTTTTAATAAAAATCACTTGAATTTATTGTTAAAATATTTCTACCAATTTGGTTAACATACGACGTTAAATAAAAAATATATGACAGGAGTCCACGAACTTTTCGAACAACCCTCGTATTTATGATGGGAAAGCTACCTAATCCTAAAGGGTTAAATTCTGGGCCCCTGGGTCACGGATAGTTGGAAAGGGGGGTGGTTACAAAGTCTGAAGATAAATTAATGCTTTGAAATCTGCTCTCTGGTATTAATGAAAAATTTATGATGAAGTAAAATTTATTTAAAAATTTATGATGTGCCCCCAGGTTCAGTGGTTCTTGTGGGTGGGGTGCACAAAAAATGCATTTTCTCTTTGTTACTCTCATCTTCATATTGGTTTGAAGTAACCAAAGTAAGCATGCTATGTGTATACTTATGATGAGCAATGGGGAACTTCATGGCCTCTTGTTTAAATCACGAATCAAAATCAATTGTTTGGAAGTTGTTTCGTAATACTCAGGTGACCTATAAGGCCCCTGTGCCTCTTGTAAGGTGTTTAAAATATTGTGTCTCTTGGTGTATATCTTTTTCAAAAGAAGAAACATGTCAAAGGCACTGATATTTATTTCCCAAGTATTGTTAACTAACTTTTATCCGCGAACTTGAAATTTTCGCGAGATTCGCGAGATTCGCGAGATTCGCGTCAGCCTCGCCATCGCGAATATTTCACGGTGCGAAGCGTTAGTTCAAGTTTCTCTGTCTATTTACAACAGATTGAAAAAAAAAATCTGATCGCGAAAATTAAATTCGCCAACTAGTTTACCCCTGGTCAAAGTCGTCGTGAATAAAAGTTGGTTTACAGTACTCTAGAACTTTCAAATGTAGCCTTAGTATGAAAGACATGTAAATAACGTTTTTTGAACTTGAAAAAATACTTTTCCCTCTAGGCAAGCAATTATGATTTGAAATGTCTGTAAAATTTTCTCACATTATGCTTGCACGATTCACTAATAGTAATTTTTGAGTTTATCCACACCATCTGTTATTTAAAGTAAGTACGTATGGTAAAAAAGAACCAAGGTATGGAACAATGATATCTTGTGATTAATACTGTCGCCTTTTCATTTCAAAATAAATAATTCAAACATTCGTGACATTTAATCTTCTGTATAATCAACATAGCTTTAAAACGGTCCATAAATGCATCTTGCTTTCAAATAATCAATCAATATTTTTTTTTTACATTATTTCGGATAATTCCCTTGGATGTTTCATTAATCCAGATTATTATACCTCTAGTTATACATGAGCGGGGAGGATGATATTAATACCCAGTCAGTACACAGGAAACAAGACTTTAATTTTTCATTAGGTTTGAATATTTCACAATTAATATCACATATTGGTTTAACATCAGAGGAAAAAAAAATCATGTCTCTAAAGAAAAAATAATAATGTTATAAATTATTAAATTTTGGGTGAAACAGCTGATTCACAGCTCATTTGCTTCACGACTAAGTATAACTTTTATTCATCTCTAACACACTATCTCAAGTCTAAATCTAATTCTGCAAAAGATTATTCAAAGTTCTAAACAAATTCTATAGATATTCAATGTCTAAATCTAATCCATCCATACATACACTATTCCACATCATTTATTTACTTTTGTATACAACGGTATGGTAGCCAATTGGTAGGGCACTAACTTTGTTATTGGGAGGCACGTAATTCTCGTTTGCCGCGCCGCGTCAAACCTAAGACGTACACATACATGTAGGTAGTAACTGTTCCTTCGCCAGGCGATTAAAGTAAATGAGGAAAATAACAGGATCGACATCGCATTTCCTATAGCAGACGTGATTCATTTAGAGATTTCTGCTACGAACTGAGAACGATAGTAGTGTTTTTGATGAGACTTTCACAAAATCATGAATGTGTACAAATTGCATTTGTGCGCTTGAAACGTGGGGGATAATAATTTGAGTCTGTCTGTCTGTAACGCTTTCGTTTCCACACGATATCTCGAGAACATTTCGAGCTTTTCGCAGGGGTGATAAGGAAGCATACAAAATATTTACCTTAACTAAATCAGTGCTACATTATGACGTCATAGTAGGCTAGATGACGTCAATTTTAGAACACAAGTTTTCGTAATATTGGTATTTAGAGATGTAATTTAACTCTAGAAAATGAATAGAAACGAATTTATATTAACCAAAAAAATTGTTTTATCTTGTTATGCTGTATCTGTCATTTTGATTAAAATCTACCACCAATGACGTCATATGTGTACATCAAGTAACTTGGGAATTGATCATGATGTGTACATAGAATTTGGATAAAACGGCATGTATAAAGATACGTAAAATGGAGTTTAAAAGGAAATATCGTGAATATTATGTGAAATCCATTTGGAGTTCAGTTAATCATACAGGTATGCTAATTTATTTTCATCGATTATATTCTCTTTCGAAGGCAGTCAGCTATATACGTATCCCGGTCGGCCTTTCCTCTGTCATTCCCCCAAAAAAGAATGCGATAGAACAACAATAAGATGGATATTTCAAAACATAAGATTTGTACAGATGGAAAGTTTGCCCTCTGACAAACTTGGAAAGTGCTGCTAGAATCCCGAGTTAAACATGGTTTTACGAAAAATCTCGGTTCATATGTTTACATTTCAAAACACATGGTAAGGTTTCGGTGAATATATGGAATAAATATTTTATTGACAGGACAGTGGGATTCTAGCAGCACTTCTTAGGCAAAATAGATAAATTCCAACTATATTATTTCCTCAAAGAAAGTATAAAACTCCGGCATATTGTTGTTCTGTTAGCTTTTTTATTAAGGAAAATTTTACTATTAATAGAAGTCACGTGATGCCGTGGCGGTGGTGTACGGCTTTGCGTTACACTCTGTTTTATCTGTTTGCAATAGTTAATAACAGTTTACGTTTATCAGCGGTTTTGGTAATTTATCAAACTTAATTTTCTTAAAAAAGTCTAAATTTCCCGAGAAATGACTTATATGCTTCCTTAACATACCCGCGTTGCAAAGAAATTTTGCAAGGCAACTCCATATGGACTAAAGAAGACCCCTATTGATTTTAAGGTCAAAGGTCGAGGTTATAAATTTGCAATTTCTGTTTGTTATGACACGTTCGTTTCCGCGTGATATCTCGAGAACCCTTCAAGCTTTTTCAATGAAACTTTTACATTACAACTCCTTGTGGCCTAAGGCAGAGGAAGACCCCTGTAGATTTTCAGGTGAAAAGGTAAAAAATCAAGGTCGTACATGTATGAAACTCTATCGTTTTCGGGCGATATTTCAAGAGGATTTTAAACTTTTGCAACGAATTTTTGTACAAAAACTCCTCAGGGCCTCTCTCACCCCTCTAAGAGCATCCCTCCATATTTGTTCAATTAGTATTGAGTGTCGCGTGGCACTATTTATAGCACAGGGACATGTGGAGAATTGTTACGTAGAATACAGGTTGTCGGTAGACTTTTCATTTTCATTACATCTTTTAGTCGAGAACTGTTTAATAATGGCTTAAATAAGACACCATGCATTGTGTAAAATTTTGACAATATATAAATGTATGTGGTCTAATGTTTGCATACAATTTCCGACGATAGATATGAATCGGCTTGGTGGTGTAGTGGTATGTCGCTCGCTTAACATTCAAGAGGTCCTGGGCTCGAATTCTGGAAGAACAATATTGTTTTTATTAAGAAACTTTTTTTAAATCTACTATTCAGAGACCAAAAGAACATATGCGGTAATAATGCGACCGTCGTCCATCCGTCTGTCTAGTAAACAATTTTTCAAAGTGCTACTCCTCCTAAATTTTTGGTCTGATTTCTATATAACTTGACACACAGGTAGACTCTACTAAGATACATAATTCTTTGCATCGGTTTTTCATATCGATGAACGGTGTTACGTGGTTACTAATATTAAAAATTTTTGTGAAATGTTTCAAAATGCTACATTTCCTACAGTTTTGGTCTGATTTCAATATAACTTGACATACATGTAGACTATACCAAGATACATAATTTCCTGCATTGATTTTTAATTTCGATGAGCAGTGTTGCCGTAGTTACTAAAAATAGAAATTTCTGTGAAATGATTTAAAAATGCTATCACAAATATTGTTTTTTTTTCATTAAAAGCTACTCCTACAGCTGTTAACTTGACACACAGGTAGACTCTACTAAGATACATAATTCTTTGCATCGGTTTTTCATATCGATGAACGGTGTTACGTGGTTACTAATATTAAAAATTTTTGTGAAATGTTTCAAAATGCTACATTTCCTACAGTTTTGGTCTGATTTCAATATAACTTTACATACATGTAGACTATACCAAGATACATAATTTCCTGCATTGATTTTTAATTTCGATGAGCAGTGTTGCCGTAGTTACTAAAAATAGAAATTTCTGTGAAATGATTTAAAAATGCTATCACAAATATAGTTTTTTTTTTATTAAAAGCTACTCCTACAGCTGTTGTCTTATTGCAATATTGCCACCAAAATATATTATCAAGGATCATTATTCTATTTATTGCTATTGTAAAGTTTCAAGTCCCAATGGAAACTTTTCTCTTCTTCTGTTACAAGTATAAACAAGTGGAGCTACAGTCTCGACAGAGACTTATGGTTTCATTAAATGATAGTGTTAAGCATCAAGTGATATGAAAAAGATATGATGTCTGGCTTGCACAAACACATAAAATCATCATTAAACTACAGTGTGATAAATATTCTATTTAAAAAGAATCTTCTATGCACATAATAAAGAATAAGCAATCAAATGACAAATCCCTATAGCGATATTGGCATTTTTATTTATTTATTTTTCCCTCTAGGCAAGCAATAAATATATTAAATGTCCGTTTAAATTCTTCATAAAATGCTTGGACGATTCACTGTTAGTAATTGTTGAGTTTATCTACACCATCTGTTGTTTACAGTAAGTACTTATGGAAACACAGAAGCAAGGAACGGAAGAATAATATCTTGTGATTTATACTGTCGCCTTTTCATTTTAAACTAAATAATTCAAACACTTGTGACATATAATCTTTGTTTAATCAACATAACTGAAAACTTTTCCATAAATGAATCCAGCTTTTTATTAATCAATCAATCCTTTTTTTCACATTTTAGCAGCGGATAATATTCTGATATGTTTCATTAGCCGTCGGATTTTGACATTGTGTTATGAAAAAGAAAGCCAAATTATTATGCCTCTAGTTATACATGAGTGGAGAACATGGTAATAACATCCTGTAAATACAATACGACACAGGAAACAAGACTTTAAATTTTAATTGGCTATTTTAATATTTAAGGGGGGACCTATGTCCGAAAAGTCTGTGTGAAATTTTCAAAATGTTGACATTCCTTTCCTGACCACTTGCTCTTAGTTTGTAGGTATTAAAAACAATACCTTTATATGCTTATTTTTACACAGGAGCACGTGCAAAAACAGTGTAAGATGCTAAAAATAGATTATTTTCAGACATTCTTGTTCTACTCCAAATATGCGCTAAAAAGAACCAAAAATACCAAATCACATTAGAAATCAACGTGTATTCAATTTATATGAATGGTATCTTTAAACTGAAGACAAATCCATTGAAATTAATTCGCGGGTATGTTAAGGCAGCACATGGCCCAGAATTCGGCGAATTAACACTTTTTTATAATAATGTAACACTAATAAATCGGAAAAGTCAAGGATAAAACTTTTGTTATAATTATGCATTCTACAGACTTCAATGGGACTTATACTACATCACGCACATCACCACGAGGTCACCACGTGACGTCTATAATTAGAAAATATGCCTTAATGAAAAAGTGAAAAGTTCAACACCACCCCGGGGATAATTAATTTCAATTTGTAATATTATTTATGTAAAAACATCTCTGTACCATGAAAAGTGCTGCTAGAATCCTACTGTCCTATCACAGGAATAATTATTCAACATTTTCGGACGAAACCTTCCCAAAAATTTTTACATTTTGTTCATAACATCGAAAAAAATGCATTAATTCCCGTAAACCATACGATTCTAGCAGCACTTTCCAAAAACTTTAGATAGAAACAAAAATTAAGTTTCAAAGTGTGCGGCGTAGTGTTGAACTTTTGCATCTTATTTATTACGAACGACAGAGGAAAGGCTGATCGGCAAGTAAACACCCTCCCTGCTTTAATTTAACGAAGAAATTGTAGAAGTATATTACCATACCTTATTCATAAGCTTTATTCCCAAATGAATCAAACAAGTTATTCATTCTAAATGCTTTTAAACTCCGATTTCTTGTGTTTGTTTACATGAATTCACGTTATGTTTCACTTTCACTCTGCTACTGCATGATCAACAGTTATGACGTCACGGGTTTGGTATGTAACCCCTGTGATAACTACAGAGACCCAGAAACGACAAAATTCTGTTTGTATTATGCCTCTGCATATTTTGATTAATTTTCACGACCTCAAATCAAT
>PRKT01000257.1:228877-245192 GCA_003671525.1 Saccostrea glomerata | reverse complement strand
CTGTTGCTACATGTCTGATGGAAAAGGAACAGTGAGATTTTATTTAAAAGGTATATTTTGTATGTGTTAAAATTGGTTTAGATCTGTTTTTCGTTTGTTGTATAAGGACACCTGTGGAGTGTTACAAATACTTGGAACTCAGGACCAATGAGCAGTTCCATGTAATCTGTTTCGTGCTAACACCTACTGTGACTCGGGACTTGGTTTTAAACGGTCTCATCCTAAGGACCGATCTCCACGTCCTGCAGTGGATTCGAACATGCAACGTAAAGCTCAGCTCCTCATTCCCAAACTGGGTACAGTCCACTAATTGTTTTCCCATAGGCGACAATGTTAACGTTTCTTCTTATAGCGATGTCCCTAATTTTCGTTCGGTAGCGAGTGACCCCTCAAATCAAAGCACATCAACTTGTCTTTCCTTGGTTAAAATCTCGAGGTGGCATGTCAGATTCGTTTTCCGGCAAAATGCGTCTGTCTGCGGGAACCTCTAAAAATGAAAGTGAAAGTAGGGGAATTACAGAATTCTCACTGGCGTTATAATTAGGGCTGTGTATTGGTCTCAAAAAACCGATACGATACGCTACGATATTAAATCTTACGATACACGATATATTGGAATTCATTTTTATTTAATGAAGAATTCTATACAAAAACAGATAACTATAAACAAAATGAAAAAAAAAAAACAACTTTTTTTATTTTTTTCCTGAGACAAAGTAAAATATCAAAGAAAAAAATCAACAAAATCATTATGACAGCTATAAATCCAATCTCAGAATCAATTACAATATTATCAAAACTCTTTTTTAGAAAAACAAGAGCATTAATATTGACATTTTCTGCTTTGAGGCATGCGCGAGTTGCATAGTCGTTAGTCCTTGCTAGTGTCAATTTTTGTGACGCAGAGAGTGTCCACGAAAGTGTACTTGTACTTGTAGGGCTAGGGTTGGGGTTTTCGTTTCACAATTAGGTTGTAAGACTAAAATTAGAGTTAAAAAATGTCATAATAAACGTTTATAAAAAAGAAAAGGTTTTTTAAACTATCATACTTTTTTGATGTTTCGATAACGATAAACTTACGGAGATCTACAAACCGGCATCTCCTGAAGCCCGAGTTGTCACGCGGCTCAAGCTGGGAGTAGTATTGGTCAATGGTGTCTATTCAAATGAAATAGTATAATTGAAGTTCCTCCTGAAGTTGTCACCTCTGCCGAACACAGATTGCACTTGGCTTTTCTATTGCATAAATGGCTGAAATAATTCCAGCATCTAGACTTTTTAGACACCATTTCTAGTTACGAATTGTTGTGATGTCGAACCCGATCAAAAATAAGTTAAAAAAAGAACGAGTTCATTTCGGCTTTCGAATCGCAGGTTGTGTACCGATATTTGAAATTTTAGAAAAACCGGTACATATCGATATATCGGTTCAGCCCTAGTTATAATACACAAAATAATTCGGCTGATCTTCTTGATAAATTACATTTTCAAAGCTTTTTTGGTAGGAAAGATAATCCTTGTCAACAAGTGTGAGGCTCAGTTCAGTACACCTGCCCAATTTTTTTTCTGCAATCTAAGGAACTTGTAATTTTTTCTGCACTACTTTCTTCTCCTACCGATTCTAAAAATAATTAGTGGGATGTACCCAACTCTATAAATGGTTTTAGAAGATGTATTAATTAAAAAAGGGAATTGAACTAATGAATTTATGTATGCTGGAAAGCCGTGCCTATGTAAAGGTTATATATTAGTTTTAAAATTAAAATTTAGAATTAGATTCAACTGCATAGACTAAAAGGAAGACAGCTGAGCATATAATAACTAGCTATAGAAGAAATAAGTGAATCATTATGATGAACATGCAGAATATGTTTAAGTACTAGATTGTTGGGTATGCCAGAGCATCAACGATTGTTGAAAACAGCCCGTTATGCATAAATGACCCAACCCAATGAAAATATTCCTCAATCCTGGAATAGGAGGGACACTTTTCCTAAGTCTATTTTCTATGTTTCATATGAGAAAGAATTTTATCTCTGAAAACTTGGGGGAGGGGGGCTGCGAGTCCGGGCGAGATATGATCAGAAATATTACGTATATTTGGCCAGTTTTCCTGTTAAGAACTCTTTTTCCGTTTCGTTTTATTTACTTTAAATGATGTAACTTCTAACTTCTTTCACAATATCAGCGATATGTTTTTTATCCCAAAGTTCGAAATTCCGATAAAAAGAACAGACTTGAAGTTTTCATTTCCATTCAGTGCAGTAGAATCATCCAAGAAAAGGGCGCGAAGATATATACGTGACATTTGGCGCAAAATGATTGTGACACCCCTTACCTAGTAGACAAATGGACTCATCCAATAGTACAGAAACGCAGAAAAAAGGTCAAACGGACATGTCCGTATTTGAAATCGCATGATATAAACAGCTGCACGCAAAAAAAAAAAAAAATAAAGGAAATAAACACATCAATATATTGTATCAGTAAGACAGTTATTTTTTTTCTGCTAATTGTTGGCTGAAACGGAGGTAACAAATTCCAGTGATAATCAGCATGCACAAAATATTGCTGGCTAACTGTGACCTCTTCTATTCGCACCTCGGAAATATCAATCCTTATACAGCCTGACCCCGTGACGTCAGGCAATGAATATATAATTGTTAAAGAAAAAAGATTAAAATAAAATATTTCTATTATCGCATTAAATAATTTCGTATCACCATTCGTGATCAATTGCCTCATGGTGATACCTATGGTGAAAAAAGTGTAATATTAACTTAGGAAAAATTTACCAAGCCAGGTGAATTTTATTAGGAAAAGCTAAATGGTAAAAAATCAGCCTATGTGATATTGCAAATTTTTTGTCATTTTGTATTTCCGCATCAAATTCACCTGGCTTGGTATTTTTTTTTCTTAAGTTTATATTACACTTTTAGCACCAAGGTAACATATTCTGAAATTTATTTCACCTGTTAACCTTTCCTGAATGTGATTTTTCTATATTTGTTTTTCATTGAAATATTACTTATATTTTCCAAGTCTATTTCATTTTCCAGTTCTAAGGAGAAAATATTATAAAAATTATCCCCTTTTCTAAACTCTTGACATGATATCAAATCTTTTTCAAAGAAAAAAATTGTATGTATAATCTGTCCTTAATAGTATATATATCTTCTTTTGCTTGTCAAGGAATTTTTTGGAAAAAGTTTAAATGTTTGGCTGTGCCCCCTTTAAATTGTTTCCTACGTATACGAAGGCTGTATCTAATGCGTTGAATGTTGAATTTCATTGCAATGTTAATGTTTGTTGGATTTGGCAATTTCATGCTTAGGACCACCAATCATTTCCATCTTAATGAAATCGATATTTCAGTGATAGCTAAATACAGAATACGTCTGGAGTAGCCAAACACTTTTTCGGAATAACCCAAGGCTCTCGTACATATAAACGCAGCGGCTGAAGTATCAATTTTCAAATTCTTAAGGAACGCATTAGTTTTTTTTAAACACATAATACAATGAGCTATCTGTGTGTTATCTGTCTGATTATTGTCTTCTCAACGGTATCTCATGGTTCCTCTATTTCGCGAAAATTCACAGCAAAACTGGAATTTGATAATAAAATATCAAATGATGGACTATTAGGAGTATACACCTCTCAGTCGTTAATCCAGTGTAGCCTGAATTGTCAAAGAGAGTGTACATGTAGCCTCTTTGGTTACAATACAATATTAAAAAACTGCCGGATACACAGGGGAAACTTCACTTCCGGAATATCAGAGGAGACCGGATGGAGATACTTTTCCCATTATTGTATGTCTTACTTTCTCTAACAAATCATGAATAATGATTAAAAGTGAAATGTCTCAGTGCTTGTAATTGCATTTGACAGTGGTCCAAACTATTCATTGGTATTTAAGGTGCATAAACACAGACTTGAAGTTAATATTTTTTGTGTATAATATCACGACTTAAATATTGCAAGAGCATTTCACATGAAACTATATTAAATCTAATTTCATCTATTTCAAATTTTTGGATGGGTTTGATTGACACATCCTCAAACTTTCACATTTTTTTATTCTTAACTCTTTGCAACTTACTGTTATGCAACATACACTTAATGTTCACGTCATAGAAATATGAATTTACCATTTCCCTGCAAGCACTTTATAGCGTTGTACAACTTTCTGTAAGTTTAGCGTAAATAATATTATGACGTAATATTTAATAAGTAGATAACTTTTTAAAAAATTTTACGAGATTTCAGCAAGTATAAGATAGAAAATTTTGGTGAATGATTTTTTTTTAAAGTGTGTGAAAATGTGTAATTGTGGATTCGAAAGCAAAACCCCTTCACAAGTATCCTTATTCCAACCTAAGTGTTGTGTACAGAGTTTAGCAAATTGAACACACTCGTGAAAGGTACAATTTTTGTAAACAGGGCACCACATATACTTGTGAACAGGAAAACCTCCCTCCCGTTATTCGACCCCAGGGCTTATTAAATAGTTTTTCACAAAATTTATTTATTACACTAACATGACTAATTCATCATTTTACAATAGGAAAAAATCGAGGAAAAAACCCAGAAAATAATCGCTCCACTTTAGTTCCGTTATTCACCGGTACCTGTGTACCTTGCAAATGATCACAAGTATTTTTACCTCTTAGTTCGTGTAACAGCATGCATTTGTTCAAATTTAAAATATATTTTGTGATGTTTAACTACACACATAAAGATGAATGTCAGCAGATTTTATCCGTTTCAGATCTTCCCGTGGATTGTGAGGATATTCGTCGTAATGGTCACCATGGTTCAGGAGTTTACGTAATATATCCCTTTGGTGTGAACTGTCGCCCTGTCCGTGTGTACTGTGACATGACAACTCGGGGCGGAGGATGGACGGTATGTTATTTATTTAGAAACTGTTAACTTGATTCATTGATTTTGTGGTCCAACAGCTAAGTGTGAAACCTGTAATCCAATAGCTAAGTGTGAAACCTGTTGGCCAATAGGTAAGTGTGAAACCTGTGGTCCAATAGTTAAGTGTGATACTTGTTGTCGAATAGCTAAGAGCGAAACCTGTGGTCCAATAGCTAAGTGTGAAACCTGTGGTCCAGTAGCTAAGTGTGAAACCTGTGGTCCAATAGCTAAGTGTGATACATGTGGTATAATAGCTAAGTGTTATACTTGTGGTATAATAGCTAAGTGTGAAAGCCTAATTTAATTTAATAGGGGGACCTATTCTAACCCGGATCTCCACGGTGCGAAATATATAGGAAATATATATATGAAAACATCTTCTTCTCAAGAAACACTGGTTCAAAAAAGCTGAAACGTATGTGGAAGCATCCTTGGGTAGTGTAGATTCTAAACTATTCAAATCAGGGTAGGGCGGGGCCACAACAGGGAATCCAAGTTTTACATAGAAATATATAGGAAAAAAACTTTAAAAATCTTCTTCTCAAGAACCACTGGGCCAGAAAAGCTGAAACTTATATGCAAGCATCCTGGGTAGAGTAGGTTCTAAAGTGTTCAAATCATAACAAACAGGGATAGGGCGGGGCCACAATAGGGAATCTAATTTTTTACATAGAAATATATAGGATTTTTTTTTTTAAATTCTTCACAGGAACCTCTGGGCGAGAAAAGCTAAAAACTTGTGCGGAAACATCACTGTGTAGTGTTTATTTTAACGAGGCTGGGGGGTGGCAGCCCTTTTCAGATTTTTTTATCTCCTTTAAAAGAAGAGCTCCATGTAAAGATATACAAAAATGATCAAAATTTAAAACTTAAATGTACGAATTTTTTCTCTGCCAAATGAATGTTGACAGCTTAAGATACCGTATCTAAAAAATAAGTTAAATATGGTTGTTAATTTATAATTAAATTGTTGACCCCCAGCCTCCTTAAATTCTCCAAATTATGACCCATGTGGTAGGCTTGGGTCACAACATGTATTACAATGGGGAATTTGGTAAGGAGCAGCATGGTCAAAGCTACTCAGGTGAGCGATGTGGCCCGTGGCTCATGGGCCTCTTGTTATAGTATTTTATGAGCCTTAGTTTAGTTTATTTGTGTGCCAAGTTATCTTGAAATCAGACCAAAACTGTAGGAGAAGTAGCATTACAAGTATAAAAGTATATACAGAAATTTCTATTTTTAGTAAGTAGGACAACACCATTTATCGAATAAAAAATCGATACACGGAATGCCAAGTTATACTGTAAGAGTAGGATAAAAAAAATTCAGACGGACGGACGACGGATGCATTATCATTGCCTAAGCTCTTCTTCCCTCTGACCAATAGAGCTAAAAGTAGGAAAAAGCAACTCGGGGGGCCTAAATAAGGAGAAATTTTGTTGATAGAAGAATGACAGACGGATGGATAGACAGATAAAGTGATTATTAAATGACATTTGCAAATCCTTTTAGAACTTTAATTATGTATGTTTATCCTTTCAAGGCCATTCAAAACGAATAGACGGGTCCGTGTCCTTCGAAAGGAATTGGGCTGACTATAAGGATGGTTTTGGTGCACCTGAGCGGGATGTTTGGATAGGTAACTTTGAATCATTTTTCTTTCTTTCTTTAAATGAACATTGTACTGTATTTTCAGATTTGACAGAAAATCATGATCTAGTTTTCTACGTTGGATTCTGACTTGATGAAACATTCAAAGTATATTTGATAGCATATCTTATATACTGAACAAAAAAGAAACGCATAATCAGAATAATATGAAATTCTAAGTTTTCAGTTTAAACCTTATATTATTTAAGCGATTTTAGAGTGTGTTGTGATAAAAATCAATATTGCAAATTGAAAAGTCAAGTTGATGTCATTTTCATTGCCCCCAAATTCAAGGGGCATAACAATATGTACTGTGCGAAGTCTCAATGTGTGGGTTTCCAATGTACGGATATCGTGGAGGAATACCATCTCATTTCAGTCTCTTGCAAACAATTTATGCATTTTTATGCAGATTTTTTCATCCAGCAATTGTAGCAGCAGTTTTTACAGCAAGTTCTAAATCGCATGAGGTGATGAAGGGGGGGGGGGGGGGGGGGGGGGGGGGTGTCTGACGGTCCTGTGTGGTTGTGGTTACCTGCGGATGGCCAGATAGTGGTCTTCAGACATTAGTTTTAAGGTTGCAAAGCCCATTGATTTATCTCAAATACAGTTGCAACTTCCTGTTGCGTAGCTCCATTTAGTATCATCGTTAGCCTGGTTGTATCCATCTTTGTTTGGGCGTGGCATTGCAGTATCAACACTGCAATCAAATCTTAAATATGGGTTTAATAGAAGTGTTAAAAGTTTCTTTAAATCCAAAATATCAATGAAAATAGACAACTGATTTAGAAGAAATCACGAAAAACACTACTTTCATAAACATGTTTAATCAAGGGAGATAATTCAACTCTTGGGTTTTAAAACCCCATGTTGTCCTTTAAATAGGTCACAGGTATCCAATGATATATAAAATAGTTGTTTCATGTACATTTTAAAAATTTCTTTGACGAGTAAAACAATATGCGTTTCTTTTTTTGTTGAGTATATATTGACCTGTAAGGGATTTAAAAGATCGACCATACGAGGGGTAATCAAAAATTTCGTGGACTAGCATCATAAAATTAAAACCGCTTTAAGCACATCAATGAATTTTAAAATATCTAGTTAGCATCATCTTTCTATCTAAAGAATAAACCATAAATCATAAATCTTATTTTTTATTAAATTACTGATGTTTTTGTACATTTTAAGCAATGGTATGTCCAGGCGTCGCAACCTCGAACACGACGTTTTTGCGACCTATGCGTAACTGAGAAAAACTCTTTTGATATGGTCATTTTACATCTAAAAATCCCGTCAAAACAGGTATTTGTCTGGACACAATTGTTTCATAAAATACTAAATTTTCACTTCATTCTGGAAGTTCTATGAAATTTTATCGCAAATTTTACATGGAATGTCTGAACAAATGAGTCCTTGAAAATGACGTCAAAAGGGGGGTTCTGTTTTCAACATTCAATTAAGTTTGGCCCCTGAAAAAAACTGGTATAGACCTAAAATATATTGAAACTGGCTGCAGAGAAATAAAATGCATCCAGAGTTCTTGTCTTTTAATGTCAAAATAGATTCAGAAAGAAGAGGGATACACAGTTAATGACGAGTGCACTCAAGGTGTAAAAAATCAATCACGTCAAAAAAATGACGTTGATCATGCATTGTAGATATTGAACTCCCAAAAGCAAAATATGCCGGCACAATTAAGCGCGGATCTCTCCCAATGTATTTATCCATTTGGAATATTATATTCATTGAAGGCCACTGTTCACGACATTTTAAAGTCATTTAAACAAGGCGGGTTTAAGTCCTTATACTCAGCTTCAGGGTTTCTCATCAAGAAAGTGTATGAGGTAGAAGAAGCGGACAATGAAAAAACAATGACGTTATCGGACGTCATGAAATTAAACGACGACAGCGCCGGGTGATCATATATCGTCGTTTTCATTTTATAATAATTTGGAAAAAAATGAACGTATCAGGTTAAAATTTTCAACATTTCTTTAATTTTTGTTGTTTTATGTTCCATATAAATTTTGAAAACACAGACTACATAGAACTAATTTTATAGCCTCAGTCCACGAACTTTTTGATAACCCCTCGTATTTTTCTTTTCTCATCACAATTGTACAACTTTAAATAGAAATGGTAAACTGCATTTGAAAACTAGAAGGGACTATATTTTTGGCGGAATGACGGAAAATATCTTCTTTTCTGCCTCTCAAAATTATAATAGAACAATGAATTAAGTTATAACATTTACAAAATCGAAGATTTGGAGAAATTTTCAAATGTAAGTTAAAATTAATAATAAAGAACTAAACTTTCAAAATATATCTAATTAATATGATTTTTCAAACAAACTAGAACTTTGTTAGCTTTTAAACTCTTCCTATTAAAGCGCAGATTTAAGCCAAAAATCCATAAGAAAGTATTTTTCTTTCTTAGTAAACGATCAAAAATTTTTGTTTATGTATCATTTTGTACATTTATAAGATTACTTTATTATGTGTGAAAATAAGAAAAATATAGGAAGCATATGAAAATAACTCATAATCCTAAAAAAATTAAGAAAAACAGAGAAAATTCGGATTAACTTATATCATGTTTAGTTAAATTATTTATGTAAATTTGGTAATATCATGCTATAGACCCGATATAGCAATATGTTCTTATACAAAAAGAACAATGTTTAAATTTTTGAAATAGAAGTAGGTATCACACGATTAGCATTAGTATTTTTTTATTCTTAATGTCTTGCCTCTAATATTAAACGGTCAAAATTTAATCTCACTGATACTATCACTTACTGATATTGTCTTCTTGATTTTGTGAAAATTTCATTATTTTTTAATATTAGAAATACGAGAAGAATCCTACCTTAAACAAGATTGTACAATTTCGACAGTTCTTATTCACCGCTTGAAACTCAACCTTACAAATAATATATTTAATAAAACAACAAATGGTTACTTTATAAGACTCATTTGTTTCATAATAACAACGAATCAATATCTACATATAAAACGTAGTAAAGGATAAGTTCTGGATCATAAAGCGTTCCAGTATGAAATACTTCTCCCCTGGACAACTAAATGATTACAATAATTAAATCCATACAGGAAATGACGTCATCCATCAGTTGACAAAGGGAAGAGACTCCTCTCTCTACGTTTCCATCACGTTATCGAACGGTACAACATTGTACGAGCTGTACAATCAGTTCTCTGTTTCTGATGAGGCGGACAAGTATCAGCTGTTCCTGGCTGGTCCTGCTACGGGACCTTTAGGTATGTGTACCTTACAAACCATGAGAGAGAGAGGAAAGATAGAGGAAAATAAATACAAACAGGCAAATGGTCTATACAAGTTAAATTGATGCAAAGCATCAATTCGGCCGCTAACAAAATCTAGCATTTCAAAAAGTTCTTTCTAAATTTTATAAATTTAAGCATCTTTGACTAGTTTCATAATTATTGATTTAGAAATTTAGATAATGAGTACACTTGCAAGGAAGCCTAATGTCAATCATGTATATGCAAAGCTGAAATGGGGATTATTTTAAAAATTTTACTTTAATTTGACAGGGGATGCAATGTTAAACCCTGTAAGAAATTCCAGAAGTCTGTCTGGAATGTCATTTAGCACTCCTGACAGAGACAACGACAGATTAAGTATAAACTGTGCTTCTGAATGGAGAGCGGGGTGGTGGATGAATGGGTGTTGTGACGCCTGTCTTAACGGTCCCTGGTCTGTGAAGGAATGGGACGAACCATGGTATCCTCTTATAACATACGGGACATCTGTGGCAGGGACGATGATGTTGATAAAACGTCATTAGGTAAATATCAGTCATTGTTTATACGTACAGTTGTTTATAAGTACAGTATTTACATTTTAAATAAGTACAGTATTTTTTTTTTATTTATAAGTACAGTTATTATATTATTTATAAGCACGGTATTTATATTATTTATTTAAGTTCATTATTAATGTTTTTTATAAATACAGTATTTATATTATTTATACATACAATATTTATATTATTTATAAATACAGTATTAATATTTTTTATAAATACAGTATTTATATCTTTTATAAATACAGTATTTATATTATTTATAAGTATAATATTTATATCATTTATAAGTACAGTATTGATATTTGTGTTGTTTATATGTACAGTATTTATTTATTCCTCTATTCCTTCTTTATGCACATTGTATTTCTATTAAGTACCTTATCTACATTTAAATGTCCTTTAACATTTAATATAATTTTGTGACCTTGGAATTTCATACAATTTTCGAAGGATGAAATAATTAAATGTATGTTAATGATTAAACATTTCTAAAATGTATTTGTATTTGATTATTAGTTCATGCTGAGCAAATTCGGATTCAAAGAAGAAACCCACATTTCAAGCCCTGTGAACGAATAAGGACGCTGTTCTGCGAAAAGAGGCACTTTTCTCTTTTGTGTTAATCCGTGCATTTCTTTAACTTTGATTTGATTTTGACAAACACGTAGTGTGCATTTTCAATTGAGGATGTGGAGTTGGACAGAAATTGACTGAATGGCAAAAAAAAAAAGAAATTAAAGACGGCTTGTTAAAAAATGAAAATATTCCAATTTCAAAAAATTAGGGGAATGTGTGAGTTCTTAGCATTTTAAGAAGCTTGAAATGTTAAGAACTGATCTAATTGCAAGAAAATATGGGTTGGGGGTTTGACTCTATTTAAAGATTGGAAAAGAAGGGTACTTTTAAAAATTATAAATAAAAAGTAAAACGTTTGATTGACAAAATTGGTGAATCCCCTCCTCGATATTACGTAATTATAGATAATTTTTGTATGTTCTACATTGATGGATTTTTTCCTTTTGCTATGAAGTGTTGTAATTAAACTGTAAACTAAAATTATATTTTGTTGTTTTCAAATACAAAAAGATATACAAACTGATATAGCTGCAAACCTGTAGTTTGTTGGTCTGAAATAAAAGAACATTTCTAGGTGAATATATGCTACAACCTATAGGACACATATTGATTGCATTCAATTTCCAGAGGGATAAGCTGATTAACTCTGCAGTATCTCTCGACATTAGTTCAAGTCCCTCATAAACTAATAGAGATTTCTGAAAGGGAACGAAAATGAATTATATGTATCTATGTAAGAAATGAAGATTCTTTGAGGGCGCGAAGCACCCAAAATAAAAAATGTGAATTGATATTGGCGTTATCAAACGAGTTGAAATGATGTATATATTCGCGAGGCTTGCCGAGTATACATCTCTTCAACGAGTTTGAAAAAGCCAATATCAAATCACACAATTATAGATGTTCTGTTTATCTCAAACGACTTTCTTTTAAACAAAACTTTGAGATTTCCCCTACAAAACTATATGAATGATTACCAATTCAAATTGATGACGTAGCACCGTTGATGCTGACATGTCTCAAAAGAAAGTAGATCGTGTTCAAAATTTTGCATTTTTCCTATCTGTGTACCGTTTTTGAAAACATTATATTAGAATTGCTGGATTTTTACATAAAACGATCGGACTTCTGACTGAAAGTTGTAAGGACCATGGGATCGTGAAAATTAAGTCTTTGTACGTTGGAAGAACAAAACGTTCTAGGCAGGGATACTTGTAGAAGAATTGTTGATCCATGGTAATTTACACCTACATTACTATGTAGGCTTTCAAAGTATAATATTAGAATGCATAATTGAAGATGTAAAAGGAATCTAATAACAAAAACTAGGCTTATATTTCTCCGAAAACGAATTAAAGGAGGGGGGTGGATGGTACCATTCGTCTTCAAGTTGCCAGTACAGCGCCTGTACCTAGTCCTTTATAAAATAAGACACTACTTTGACATATACGAGTCTTTTTCTTGCTTTTAACGACATTATTGTTCTTTACCCTTTAAAGTTTACAAAACAAAAGGTTTAGTTGACGCAAAGGATCGTGTCAAAACCGGAAGTGCTATTGATAAAGCATCTACTCGTGGATAAAGCATAGGTTTATCCAACGGGCTGTATCATCCACACGTATGAGATAAATGAGAAGTAATTATTGATATATTCATTATCGAACAGTTCTACTTGTAATGTTCGTCTGAGATTTTATAAACCTTATCAAGGAAAACCAATACTGTCGCCTTTTTTCCATCAATTGATCAAAAATAGCAATATCAAAAACCCTTTCTGTAGCCGGTAGAGCGAGTAAAATGATTAATATTTAGCTCACCTGAGCTGAAGGCTCAAGTTAGCTTTTCTGAACACATTTTTTGCTTCGACTGTTGGTCTGTCCGTCAACTTTTCACATTTTCGACTTCTTCTCAAGAACCAATGGGTCAATTTTAACCAAACTTGGTACAACGGAACTTTGGGTGAAGTAGAGTTTAAATTATTAAAATGAAAGGTCAATTTCCTTTACAAGGGGAGATAATCATGACAAGACAAAAATAGGGTGGGTTCATTAAAAAATCTCAAGAATCAAGAACCACTGGGCCGGGAAAGCTGAATCCTATGTGGAAGCATCCTTGGGTAGTGTAAATGACCCCCGGGGGTAGGGCGGAGCTACAATTTGGGAAAGTTTTAGAAAGAAATATAAACGACAAATCTGTAAAAATATTCTTTTCAAAAACCACTTGGCCATGAAAGCTAAAGTTTATGTGGAAGCATTCCTGGGTAGTGTAGATTTTAAATTGTTAAAATCACGACCTCTGGGGTCAGGGCGGGGCCACAATAGGGAATCCAAATTTTACATAGAAATATATAGAACATATCTTTAAAAATCTTCTCAAGAACCACTGGGCCAGGAAAGCTGAAACTTATATGGAAGCATCCTTGGGTAGTGTAGATATTGAATTGTTAAAATCATGACCCCCGAGGGTAGGGTGGGGCCACAATAGGGAATCCTAGTTTTACTTAGAAATATATAGAACAAATCTTTAAAAATCTTCTTCTCAAGAACCACTGGACCAGGAAAGCTAAAACTCAAGTGGAAGCATACTTGGGTAGTGTAGATATTGAATTGTAAAAATCATGACCTGGGGGGGGGGGGGGCAGGGCCACAATAGGGAATCCAAGTTTTACATAGAATTATTTAGGAAAAATCTTCTTATCTTTTTCTCATAAACGACTGGACCAGGAAAGCTGAAACGTATGTAGAAGCATCCTGGGGTAGTGTAGATTCTGAAGTATTTTAAATTCATGAAAAGGGAGGGATAGGGGCACGATAGGTATAACAAGAGGGGAAATCAGGTAAAGAAGTGCATCACCAAAGTTACTAAGGTGAGCGATGTGGTCCATGCGCCTCTTGTTTGCTCAGTTGTAAAAAAGAAAGGTCGTCGTTACTAAGCATATTAGACAGATGTTTGAGGACAACATTACTGTAATATCCCAGGAAAAGCATACTTGTATATAGGTTGCGGTGGGTCTTTTATTAATATTCCCTTCAACAGTTCACAACAGGGACCTGTCCTACAGAGACTCCATTTAACTGCAATGACACTACGGAAATAACTGACCTATGAACATTAATTTTTCTGTATTTTTAGCCCTGATAAAACATCCAAGCTAAGAAATCTAGAACAGAGGCCAAAGGAGCAATAAAGGGATGAATTGACCGCTCTATACTCTAGCTATTCCATTTTTTAAGCAGATTTTATGCCTGGTCTCCATACATATAAGAATAGTTCTTTAACCTGGTCTGACAAACCTGATGAAGTGTAATGTCTCCTGATACCTTCCACCTTGCTAGTTACAACGTTTTCTTGGTGATCAACGGGTGAACTTTCCCCAACGGGTAATAGGTAAGGTTCTCGAGCTGATCGGTATCAGCACTGGAAAGTCTATCGACATTTGAAGGAGGAGAGGATACCAAGATTGTGTTGGCCCTGTCGGTGTTACGATCAAAATTTGGCACTCTTCTTCCCTCACTTTCGCTATACAATGCATGATCATGCCAAATGGGGGAAAAGCGTAACTCAAAATGTTCATCCAAGTCTGTAGCATCGCATCTGATGCCTGTGCATGAGGGTCTTTCTTCCAGCTGAAATAATATTTGTTCAAATGGGCATTGTCATGTCTGCAACAGGATCTACTGAACAAGGACTTGTTATCTTCTTTAGTTAACTAAATATATATTGATCTAATTTCAAGGAACTCGTGTCCTTGAAATGACGACTCTCCTAGTCTGCCTCTAAAATTCATCTACCCGGGTAAAAGTGTTGTCTGAGTGCAGTAGCACATGCTTTTTATGATTTTCGATTGAAAGCATTGAATTGCTAAAAACGCTGAATTGAGCTCTACATGTTATACATGTGGTACCCTTTTCGTTTTGTAACCTACAACAGCCCGTTTTTGTATTCTGGCAAATTCCACACCATCCCTTCAGACTTGCATCTTATTTAACTTTGATGTTTGGCTGGGGGCGGGCTAGAGCTCTCCCATTCCATACGCTGAACAAATTGAATAACATCCGAAGGGCCCATACCCTTACCCGTTTTGCCTATTCCCTCTGCCTCGCTCCATAAAATAGAAAGAGGCCTTAAAGCATCAAATTTTCAACTGTGTATTGACTTTATTTTTCTCCAATTTGGCCCTTCATTTTTACCCTTTAGGCCACAACAATAAAATTTATTGTTCGTCGGACCCAAGCGCTCGTATTTAAACAAAACTAAACAATTATATAATTTGAAATTCCCGCACCATTGGAATTCTGTGTTGTTTTCTGTTAAATTTCGGCTCTATTTATCGTACTTTTAATCTATTTACTCTGCAAATCAGAAAAAATATAATTGTCCGCTCAATTTTTTTCACGCTCCACCTTTTTTTTTTTGATTTGAACATATTTTATTATGTAAAATACAAAATTGGATTGGGCAGCAGGCATAGCCTATATGAGCCCTCTCCAAAGGTACAAGGTTAATTAATACACATATAGTAACAGGTTTATATTATGACCAATAAGTTATATATAGCTGACACAAATTTAAATAGAACATAGGGGAAAGAAAGATACATGAGTAAAGATAGAAAAAGGAAAAAAAAAACAAATGAATACCGGTTTATAGATGTGGAAATGAATTGAATCGAAAAAATGAGAACTACAGCAATTTATAAACATACAATGAATGTGTATTTAATTTAAGACATAAACTGGAATAAGTATTACATAGTTACACTTCATTTATGAAACCTTTTGGTTTGTGATATATAATTGTGAACACAATCAAATAATTTCATATTTTTTGCATATGAAATACTCCTATCACCAAATAATAAAAGATTTAGGGAAATAGGAATAGGATTTTGCAGGTCTATACTAGATATACAGTGAAAAAGAGTGTTTCTTTGCTCAACATAACAAGGGCATTGAAAGAAAAAATGATATGCATTTTCTATATGAAAATCACAATTTTCACATTTTGAGCTATCACTTATATAATCTTTAAGTAAATCAGCATTTAAACTACTAGCATTATTTCTTAGCTGACAATGAATAATATTTTGACTACGATTTCCATGATTAAAAAGTTTATTGGGTGTTCTATAATGAGTCTTTTTAATAGCATTAATGAAAGAAGATAGTGTTGGTAAACTCCTAATATGGTACGGTAACCTATTCCATAATTTAATTGTAGATGGGAAATAACTATTCATATATGATGTGGTCCTCGTCTGAGGAATAAGAAAAGTAAGACCGTCATTGTTTCTTAATGAATATG
>PRKT01000257.1:201851-228799 GCA_003671525.1 Saccostrea glomerata | reverse complement strand
ATCGTTAATGCAAGAGATATTTGTAAAGAATTTGTTTATAGCATTGGCCTTGTCTATGGGATGAAACAGCGTTTGGCCATCGACCTTAAGAGGAGGTGTTGGCTTATGTTTATTGTTTAGTTTGGATAATGATTTCACTATTCTCCACCATTTACCGGGTGGTATTGTTTTATTTATCTGCTCTGTAAGTGTTTGTTATAATTTTGCCGAGAAATTCTAATTTCATCAATGACCTGATTTCGCAGGTATCTATACTTTTCCCAGTGAAGTGGATTTTGTGATTTGACAGCTTTACTATGGATTCGATTTCGTTTTCTCATCAATTTTCTAATTGTACTATTCATAAATACTTTGTCCTTTGGTCGAATTGTAATTACTTTTTTAGGGATGTGTTTATCTATGCCTTTGGTTAACACTTCTGTAAAATTAGAGTACATTTCATCTACATCAGTAGTATTGAAAACTTCTGAATCCCAATTTATATTTTCTAAATCATTATTGAGGTTATTGTAATCAGCATTACTGTAATCAAAAATTTCTCTCTTATATGCATATTGTTTGTGTATATTGAATTTCAGGTCCAGTCCAACAAGGGAATGTGAACTACAAAATGGGGCTGAAACAAATGTACTATCAACCAAAGTTGGATTGCTAGTAATTATAAGATCTATGCAAGTACCCTCAGTTTTTGTAAAATTGGTTGGACAATCAATTAAATTTGTTAAATTTAATTTTTGTAGCATTAGTTTGAAACTGCTACTTTGATTTGACAAAACATTAACATTAAAATCTCCTAGTAGGAATATTGGAAGATTACATTCAAGTGCCTTTTCCAAATTTGAGTTAAATAAGTCCCAATAGCTAGCCAGTGAAGATGGGGGCCTATAAAGTACAGCTAATAAAATTTTTTTGTTGCCATTATGTATTTCTGACCAAAGAATTCCTAGTCCATCAATCAACAAATCCATTCGAAAATGGTAAGCTAATTGGTCCGAGATGTATATAGCAACACCACCTCTATGTCTATTTCTATCCTTTCGAATAGGTGGGTGAAATCCTTCTATTGAAATATTTTCATTACTTATGCTATTATCTAAATGTGTTTCACTAAGGGAAATAATATCATATGTTGATAATTCTGAAGTTATGATATCTAATTTTGGTAGTAGACTACAAACATTGTTATGGACTATACTTAAAGGTTTGCTACTATGGCTACTTTTAATGAAACTGGGGCCAGGATTGGTCTCTATGCACCCTAATATTAACAGTATATATATAATAATACGACTAAAATGTAGATTTAAACATACACAACAATCTAACTGATAGTTTATCCATGACATCCTAAAAATAGTTATAATCACCTTAATCATTTGTGTCAAAAATCATTATATTTGATTTGGATGGCATGGATTCACACATCGGATATGCTGTATATAAAAGTAAAAATGAAACCGGTATGGTTGGAATAAGACAAAACGCATAAGAAATGAATACGAACTGAACGAAAAACAAATATACAAAAAACACAAATTTGATTTGTAAACACAAGAGTATCAGTAAACTGAGTATGAAAACGTAAGAACACATTTACAAAAAGGTACAGTATGGGATTTGGTGTATTAAGCCATACAAAAATATAGTGTTTAGGTAAACATCTATTTATAGAAAAGTATTTACCCTAGTATGGGAAAAACCCTTACTAAAAATAATACATTTTTAAAAGATATTGCAGAATAGACTTTGAAACTTATGAAAGATGGAGTCCAGTTATATCCAAGTGAGAAGAGAGGTATGTGTGACACAACGTTGTCTTATATTTATTTGAACACTGCCGCAGCTGGAGTAGAGGTTTGAGGGCCGCGCATAATGTTGCCCTCTAATTTTTCGATGTCCGAATATCGCGTGATCGTCCATCTTTTCTTGCTATGGGTTTTCGCGATGATTTTTCCATCATACGTCCACACTGACTCGACAAGTTGGTCTTTGAGCAGTTTCTTTGTGCTTATTAAGAGGCCCATTCGTCGTTTTGTCAGGGCCTCATTTATGAAAATTTTATGTTCATTCATTTCATTTTTGTTGTATTCTTTCAGATTACTCTTCTTTGCATAGACAAGTGCCTTGTCTCGATATGAAGTAAATTTCACTATGATATCTCTGTGGCGGTTCTCTTGCTGCCTGCCTACACGATGGGTTCGATCAACGCCCCATCTTTAAATTTTGCCTTAAAAGAAGTAATAATATTATCATTTAACCGCTAGCCCGCTCGTACCTTTTTCATCAAATGTCCGACGAACAAGAAATTAAATTGGTGTGGCCTTAAAATATTTGTTTTTGAAAAATCTATCCAAAGACAAAACCTGAAGCTTTTTTTTGAATGAGATATACATGTAGGACAAATCTTTGCAATATTTTGCCTTTTCTTTTTATTTAATAAGTTTGTTGCGTACTTACTTACGTATTTTAGTATCTTTTTTTTTTTTTTTTTTTATAGATTTATGGTGTAAATTTTGTGCTATCAGCAGAACTCTAAACAAATCAGAATCTGACTCAGAGCCAGAGCTTGAGGAGGAGCTAACGGAACCAGAAATAGAGGAGCTGGAACTAGAATCATCAGAGGACCTGGAACCCGTCTACAAAAGAACTTACGACTAAGAACAAAATTCTGCTCATACTACTCCTCTTGCAATGATTCAAAATATTAAAAAATGTTTTAAAAATGATTTAATAACACGTTTAATCTAACAATTTTGAACAGAATCATTACTTTTACAAAATTTTACAATCAACTTAAAGTTTTTGGTCTTAATCGCGAATTCTTTTGTAAAAATGGACCCCTGTTCTTTTTACGTTTCTTTGGTCTCGAATGTGTTCTGCTTATATTGGAAACGTCGCCAGGCTTTCTTTTCTCTTTCCAAATTTGCTTGGACGACAATTGCCGCCGAAAATTATCATCTGTTTTGTCCGCCACAGAAATATGCTCATTTTAAGAGTCTTCCGACTCTTCTACAATACTATAAAGAGAGTAAATAGATTAGGTTTCTGATATTTTTAGTATCGCGTACTGTACAGATAGTAAATATATTAAGCAAAACGTCAAGAGATATGTTTTAAAAATGGACAGAAACTTAAATCCACGTCGGCCATCGGGACGGAACCTCTCATCATAAAATTTTGTTTTAATATGGTTGAAACGACGTCATCGACAAAACATAATTATATTCAAGCAACTTAAGAATAAGTAACTTAAGAACAAGTAATTCTTCTTCTTTAAGTGCATTCCTCGGAAATCGAGTATACTCGCGCTGTGATTTAAAAGGCGCAATCGTGACTCACAGGGCGCTATATTTACAATGAAAAACAAGATATTTACAGGAATTGTGTGGTTGCCAGGCTCTGCTTGAATGCTTCAAGCGAGCCAACCTGGGTCACTGCAGCTGGTAGTGTATTCCAGAGCCTGATGCTGCTTGGGAAGAAAGAATACTGATAGGCTTGTAGTCTGGCATGTGGTATAAGGAACTTGGTTGTGTGGCCTCGGGTACGACTGCCAGTGGGTATCAGGTACTCTACCGGTGGTATGTCGACAAGGCAGTGCTGAATTCTATAGAGCATAATGACCTTTGCTCTTGTTCTGCGAATTTTCAGGGTGTCCCATGAGAGAGCATTCAGCATGGTTGATACGCTATTTGTGCGATTGTATGTTCCAGTTACAAATCTAGCAACACGTCTTTGTATCATCTCAACCGCATTGATGTTACGAGCAGTGTGAGGATCCCAGACTGTAGATACTTACTCTAGAGTAGGGCAGACATAGGTCTTATAAGCCTGCTCCTTAATCTCCTTGTTACACATACTGATGTTTCGTCTGAGAAAGGCTAAGGTCTTATTCGCCTTCTTGGTAACGCTATCTACGTGAGTGTTCCAAGACAGTTTCCTAATGATGGTAACTCCCAGGTACTTTGCGTTGTTAACATGCTGTAGGGTGTGGCCTTGGATGGTATAGCCATATTGGACTGGATTGCGCCTATTGGAGATGGTAATGACCTCACACTTCTCCGGATGGATTATAAGAATACATTTAGTTCATTAATTTAAAATAGGTTCATACGCTTTTTGAAAGGAGTGCACAATTTTGAATACACTACAGTTGAATAAGAAGTGGGAAAAACACTACTTTGTGATGGAATAAGGATATTTCTCTTTATGACGTTGTTGTAAATCTAGCGCCGTTGGACTAGTCTGTGCGGCATCTATCTGAGTATATGAACTATTTGTACTGATGTCTCCCTTAAATTATCGTGTATTATTTTGAATTTAAAGATTTAGATTAATTTTGATCTATGCACATAATTATTGGTACTGTGGCATAAAAAAAAGAAAAAGTAGCGTCTATGGACATGATATAAATCAACTTTCAGGTTCCAGAAAGTTAGAACTATGTTTGACGCAAGAGACCGTATCGCTGTGAGGATTTCGTTTAGCACAAAGGCTTGCTAAAATCTTTAGATATTTAGGACAAGATTAATTTCGAATGACTGGAATATGGGGATACAACAATCATCAGGTTTCGGCAAAGAACGAAAATTGCGCCAATATCTCCGAGACATGTAGCACGTCTCTACCAGACTACATGCACAAAGGAATTTTTGAATGTTCAAAACATATTCAACAAGGAAGAACATGAATAGCATAATATTTATGTGGCTTTTGTTAATAAGGTGAACAACATACGTTTGTGTAGAAATCCTGCATTTATTTTTAGTTACGAAAAACCTAACATTTTGATGATAAATATATTGATACTGCAACGTATTTTCTTCCTTTCCTGTCACTAGAAGACTAGAGGAATTCTCTACCAGTGCCCCCTGGTACTTCTGTTTTATCAGTTATTGACATAAAATCCTGACTTCCTGATTAATGAAAAGAAATTTTAGTATGTATTCTAATGATATTACATGGAATAAAACAGTAGTGGTTTTATTTACAAGGAAAATTGAAAAACAGTATTTTCCTGGTAGAAATGTTTGGAATTTTTTTACTTTAAAAAATGCTTGACACATTTCTTTGAAAAAAATAAGAATAAATTGATAAAAAATAAAAAATAGTGTACATTAAAAGTATTGGATATTTGAACAACTTAATGCGCGATAAACTATCGAACCTACTATTATTTCGACTAAATGTAAAAAATAAAGCTACGTTAATGATGTCATAAGGCTTGATTGATTGCAATCAGAACAAACAAGACATTCTTAGCGAGTTTAAGTTTCTATTTGAAAACTTGCCATATAATTACAGTCAATTCGCGGGGAAATTTTAATCAGTTATTATAATAAAAGATCTAAACATAACCTATTTCTATTGAAAATTTCGTCTATTAATTCTGCCATATTGGTTTGCAAGGTAATTTTGTCTAACGCGCTTCGTACAAATGTCAACTCTTACAGTTCTTGATAGAGGAGTAAGGAATTATTTTTATTCCAGCTTTTTTACAATTGAGGTAAGAATTTAGAAGAATCAATGAAGAACTGAGCGCACTTTTTTGTGCGCAATAAACATACAATTTTGTCAATGGTTGGCACTGTAGCTCTCATGTCTGTCAAAAGCTCGTTAATTTATTTAGGATGTATTGGACAGATAATTGACTTCCATTTCGAATGCCCGGTATATGGGGATACAACAATTAAGAGGCTTTTGACCAAGAACGAAAATTGTTCCAATATCTCTGAGACACGGAGCGGGTTTCTATCAGTAGGCTTCATGCACAAGGAAATTTTTGAATGTTTTAAAAAAAATTCAATTAGGAAGAACATCAAAAGCATTATGAAATATGTGACTTTTGTTACTGCTTTGAGATGAACAACATAAGTTTGTGTAGATGAAAATATTGAGATACTGAGATGTATTTTCTTCCTGGAAATATCTAACCCTGTCACTAGAAGACTAGAGGAATTCTCTACTAGTACCCCCTTGTTCTTCTGTTTTTATCAGTTATTAAAATAAAACCCTGACTTCCTGATTAATATAAAGATGTTTTAGTATGTATTCTAATAATATTACTCGGAATACAACAGTAGTGGATTTATATACAAGGAAAATTAAAAAAACGGTTTTTTTTTCGTGGTAAAAATGTTTGACATCTTTTTTTCTTTAAATATAATCAAATGCCTGAAAGATTTGTTTTTAAAATTGAATCATGAATTGGTAAGAAATTAAATATGTCCTGAGGGTTGCCTTCGAGCTTTCTTTCAAAAATGACAATGATTGACTGAATAACGCTCGATAAAGACAAATAAATGTGAATCACGTGTTTGACATATGAATTTCCATACAAGTGATTAACAAAATTAATGAATGCCTTTTTTTGTTGCATAATTCAATTTAGCGTATTCTACTCTAAATGAAAATTGATTACTTAAGTAGCAACAAATCAATGATACCTGCAACTAGCTGCAGAAGTGTAGCGTTATGGTTATATTTATTTAGTATTTGACCATAAAGCTACAGATGCAGTAATGCAAAATATATGCTATTTACGGCGCAAGAATATTTGCGAACATTTTTGGAGAATTTCTCCACTTTTCCACATTGGTAAATCGTCTATCTTTCTCTGCATAATTCGAAACATATTTTGAATTAAATCAGTTATCTATATTTTGTATACTTAACAACCCTATATAGTCGTCTCTACAAGCGATACAATTGTTAAATTAGAATTTTCTGCAATTCCTCAGACAATTCAAATATCAAGCCAGTGTATCGCCTTTAGACTACTAAGTGTTGAGAGGATGATACAATATACAAAGTAGTACGTTTTAGAATATGTCTGGAATAAGGGGGTGAATGGTATAGATGATTTACCCAAGTTGAAAAAAGTAGAAATTCACCCAAACAGTATACAAATAACCTTACACCGTTAATTGCAAATTTTTGGCATTATAATGGGAGTTAATCTTAATTCATATTACTTATAATTTGTGAATACATATGCTAACAAAATAAATGATATCAGACACTGAAAGAAAAGGTTTGTATGATGTAAATGTAGAATGAACAATTAAATTTTAATTACATTATAAATTTGTGGTAGATTTGCCTCTGCTTCTTTGTTTTAAAAAAAGCTTTAAATATGATAAATTTAATTAAATGTACATTTTTATGTATAATTTTGCTTCTCATACATGAATAGCAAGGTGATAAATCTTCTTTTATATAATTCCTCGCACAAATGACATCAGATTCAAACTTAGAATTACTCAATTCTAAAAATTTATTTTCACTCCTTTTATGAGCCATTTTAAACAGGAAGAAGAAAGGAGATATAAAAAAACCCCGGTTACTTAGCTTCTGAATTCACTTTTTCCTGGATGTATGATCGGATATTTGATCATATTGCTCAAAGTAAGAATTTATACAACCGTTATTTTATCCCCTATAAAATCAATGCATGTAGCCTGTGAATTATGAGCTTCCATGAGTGTAATACAAATGACAGTTATGATGCAACATTAAGATGGTATTTCGGGTTTCTTTTTTTATTACACATGTATATTTAGGTGCGCTTTTCAGATCAAATTTTGTTCGGCGTCCATTTGTAGACTTTGCACATCATAGAATTCTCAATAATCAATTTACCAATTAAAAAGAAATATCAAACTTACGGTAAATATAAATTGGTGAAAGGAATTCTTCGAAGTTGATATGATTAATAATTAGCGAAAATTAAATGGTACTTTTAAAAATCTTCTGATGGAGAACCGATGTGGAGATAAATCTTTAAAATGCTTATAAAAAGAATAAAAGAAAGATGTTAGTCATTTTCATAGTTAAGTGTTTTTGTGCAAATTATTCGTAACCACCGAAGATAGAATTGGGCAATCAAAGTTTTACAAAGAGACACAGAGGAAACATTTAAATATTTTTTCTTCAAAGAACCACCGGGCCAGAAGATTAAAAAATGTGAACTTTGTTCCTAATGTAGATTAAGGAGGATCTCTACACCTGTGAAGTATAATTGATTTTTGTGCATTCATTTGTTTCTTATAATAGGCTCAATATCTGATAAAATAAGGTTCCAAAGTATTTCTTTTTTTTTGAAATTTTAAAAATATTTTTGTTAAAACCCTTTTAATCTATATTTTTAAAAGCTTAGTGCTTTAAATTTCAATTCAAAATTTATGTTATTTTATTTTGAAATGAAAACAAAGAAAGTTAAGAAAGAATGTATCTAATTTCTATTTAAATCTTCAAAAAACAGACAAAAGAAAAACTATAACAGCAGTCTCTTGAGAATAGCTGGTTCGATTTCTTTTCCTGTCAGTGTTTAATATGGTATGATTTCAGGCATTATGAGGGTTGTCCCAGAAATTGCAAACATCTTCAATATCTTTTATTTCACCTACACTATAAAGTTAGAAATTGGTTTACATGATTAGTATTTTTTATAAAATGCCCAAAACTTTCAATGAAATATCCCTTTCTAACATTTTCCTCTCATGTCAATATATCTAACAAATCAGCGGTCGGCGCAACACTGGTGACGTCAAAACATAGCTCCTAATGTTTGTGATTTTGTTTTTGAATTTGTTTCTGTGATAAAATTTATTTAAGCATAAATTCGACACTGTATTTAGTCTTCTTATAGTTATCTAGTTATACATTTCAAATACAAATGTCACCAAAAGATTGCCGAGTTATTTCTTTTAACAGACAAAAATTATTTCACAATCCCGCTCACAAAACTAACTAATCAAATTGTTTAAAAAACACATCCCCATATATTGGTTATTAATTATGTCAAATAAATGATTTTTTAGGTACTAGTTTATCATATTATAGGGTAGCTTTCTTATTTCTGTATAGTCTGATACACAAAGAAAACTTAATTGACAATGCAATTTGCTAAAGTCATAAAATTGTCGTGCTCCGATTTAAATCATATGACATAAGAAACCTATAATATGATGTCAAAATAACTTAAGATCATTTCCAACAGCTTGCAAAAAATGATTAGTTTCGGTTGAATATAGTATCTGAAATATTCAAAATGTTTGCGTTTTTTGGGAAAACCCTAGTATGATTTACTTATTAATGTATTTTTGAATCTGAAATCAATTTTTGTCAGAGTTTGTGTGAAAATATACTGCGGGATGAATATAAATATGTTATCTAAAAGAATTTCTTCCAATAATTGACTTCTGTAAAATCTCTCATTTTCGCGGGGGTTAATTTTCAAGGTATGAAGATATCCACTACGAAATGCAATTTTTTACATACATGTATATAATTACTACTGAACAAGTATTCAAGCACGAAATCAAATCCCAATGAACCAATTATTTTTTTCAAACCACGAGAAATTTTACCCTTGAAAATTTATGATTGTACAGAATATGTCAAAAGCGACTCATTTATGTAATTATAAATCTTATTTATGTTAACATGTAACTTATTTATGTCGAATTGCGACTTATTTATGTCATCACGCAAAGCAAGTAGTTTCATATTTACATGATTTATCTTGCAAAAATGTTTCACCATACTCGAGCGTACTTGAATAAAGATCGAACAGGACGTATGCACTTCTTGATCTTTCATTTTTTTTTTTTTTTTTTTATTGATATCAATTGTCACATCATCTTGTTTACAATCTCAATATCAATACATCATTAATACATATAATAAACAAATATAAAAAATATAATAGTGACAATTGAATAGGGGAAAGAGAAAGAAAGGAAGAGAGAGAGAAAAAGGGGGTTGAGAAATGGTAAAGAAGCTAGAGCATGTTCATAGGAGTACAGTTGTGGCATATGCATGTCCAAGCATTGCAAAAGGTCTTTATGTGTCTGGTTTCAGGGTCTTACATGAGTGAAAGCCAGTCTTTCCATTTAGTGTTAAATTCATTAATTTGATTATTCTTTGTTGCACTATATTTCATCGTAGATAGTAATGTTTTAATATCTCCACGTAATGCTTGTAATCTCAAAACCTCATTTCGACATTTATTTCTATATATAAATGTTTTAATGCATAAAAATATTGTATTTAATTCACTATTGTTGGGTTTTGGATTTCCAAAAATGAAATTAGCACTATCGTTTGGAAACTCTATATTATGAGCTTCACAGAGAAGAGTAAAACTATGTAAAAGTTCCTGAACCTTCTGGCATTACCACATAATATGAAAAATTGTTTCCTCACATGTCTCACAGAAGCTACATAGTTTAGTATCCTTCAAACTTATTTTATATAACGTTTTATTTGTAACCAAAATATGCTGATTTATTCTGAATTGCAGCCATTGCAATTTAGAACTTTTTGTACATTGAAAAGGAATATTGTATATAATTTCCCATAGGGAATCTTGAATTTCAAAATGTTTACTCCATTTTACTTTTGAAAAAGGTACTATGTGTTCTGTATTCAAAATTTTATACATAGCATTTGTTCCTTTTTACATAGACAGAATAATTTTAAATAAAAAGGTAGAATGGGCCTTGGATTAAATCTTTCTTTTTTACTTTTTCTACAGCCATCGCCTCTTTTATTGCTTTCTGTAAACTTGCATATGTTAAAAAGTTGGTTTCTATATTAAATTTTGCTTTTAGATTCTCTAATTCTAAAAAAGATCCTGTTTCATCTAACAAATCTGAGATAAAAATTACATCATTCATAAACCATTTGGGGTAAAAAATGGGCTTATTGTCAATTTTAAGTTTTTTATTGTACCATAATGGTTGAGTGATAAAATCTTCCCATGACTCTATTTTCATTTTGTCTTCTATATTTTTGAAAGCAATTAAAGTATCTTTCCAAAAGTCATTTGTTATACTTTTTAATATTATTTCAATATAATTTGAACCAGTATTAAATAGCTTTTTGATATTAAAAGATTTTTGAACCAGTGATCTCCATTTTGAATCCTGCCCATTGAGTAGTTTTTTAATCCAAGATGATTTTAAGCTCTTAATGTAGTTATTTAAATCAATCATATTCAATCCTCCACTCTTGTAATCTTGAGTAATTTGTTTTCTTTTTATCTTGTCCACTTTTGATTTCCAAAGAAAATTAAATAGAACACAATTTAGATTTTTTACAAAATTTTCAGAAGGTGAAGGTAAAGCAATAAAAAGATGGTTTAATTGTGATATTAATAGTGATTTTATCAGTGAAATCCTACCCAAAGGAGTAGTACGTCTTTTACTCCACTGTAGTATTATATTCTTAATTTTGACCAATTTCTTGTCATAAGTGAGTTTTGGAACTCTAGTTAAGTCAATATCAAAGAAAATACCTAGTACTTTAAATCGTGTTGTCCATTGAAAGTTCATTTCATTAAGTAGTTTTTCATTTGAATATTTTTTACTTCCTATCCAGACTATTTGTGTTTTAGAGAGATTAATTTTAAGTCCTGATAATTTATAAAATTTATCTATTTCTTTAATGCAATTTCTTAAGGATTGTTCTGTTCCATCTAATATAACTAGTGTGTCATCCGCATATTGAGACATTAGGTATTCCTCCCCATCAATTTTAATCCCTTTAATATTTTTATTATTTTTTATTTTTAAAGCTAATATTTCTGCACATAGTAAAAATATATATGGACAAACTGGATCACCCTGGCGACAACCACGGCCTAATTTAAAGAAATTAGATAGGTGGCCTGCTTGATTAATTGCTGATACAATATTACATTGAAATAATGAAACCCACCTTCTCAAAGAAGGACCAAAATTAAAGAATTTTAGGGCTTTATCAATAAAATTCCATGACACTGCGTCAAATGCTTTTTCAAAATCAATCATTAACAACATTCCAGGGATATTTCTTTCTTCTGTATATTGCATTAGATCATAAATTAACCTGGTATTTTCTCCTATGTATCTTCCAGGTACAAAACCTGTCTGGTCTGAACTTATAATTGTATTCAAGATATTTTTCACTTCTTGATCTTTCATTTATGGTGACATATTTCTGCTCCCTACCTGTAAGATATATTATCTCAAGATGCAAAAAAAAAAAATCATTTTTATGTCAACATAATTATGTTGCATGGTTATATCATTTATCTGGCATACAGGGGACAGAAATATATCCCCATAATATCCATGCATTGATTATGACTGCGCATCACTATTTTCCTTGGGGGAGGGGATGTTAAATGCAATTAGAGATTTGCTATATTTACTTTTTATCGAAGACAACGATCACAAAACCTTTCTCATATGAACGTTTTTTTTAATGATTTCAACATTGTTCATAAAATAAAACCCTTCCATTATATTTAAAGAAGCTTGCCTTGTAGTGAGTTGTACATGTTTAAAATATAAAACCACACGAGTATAGAACGTCATACTTGATTTTATTGGTATGTTCATGAAAGTGTATGAGAAATTAATCCAATAATGATAAACAAGTTGTAGAGCAAGTCTTACATAAATAATGAATAGGAAATGAAAAAATAAGAAGATACACATGTATTATTCAACGTTTTATCATGTTCGTATAATTATGTCACTTGAATTTGTACATAAAAAGAGAGAAAAAAATATGGATACAATTTTTCGAGAAGTGGGAAACTGTTTTGTTTTCATTTGATTTTCTTTAATATTTTGTCTTTTTTAGTTCTTCGGCAATAGTTTCCATCAACCGTATCGCCTTAAACTTGCTCTCCTCGTCTCCTTTTGAAATTCCTATCAGACACGCTTGAATGGTATTCATCGCGAGCAGAAACGGCATGTCTGCTTTTTCACTTCCGGTAGCCTCGTTATGGTCCTCTTTACTCTTCTTGAAAACCAGGACTTCTTCAACTTTTCTCAGGAAATTGTATTTCTTTCCCTCGCAGCGACACCCCTCGGTGAAAAATTTCTCGTTGTCGTCATAGTTGGAACTGATATGTTGGACCTCCTCGGGAGTTGCCGCCATTCCTTCCGATACGGCCCAAGGTTCTCCGTTTGTTTTTCCATAGATTCCACATTTCTCCATGTTAGTTTTATCTGCCATCAAGCGCTCGACCCATGTAGACCAAGAAGACATGATGAATAGATTATGTTGTATCTGGAGGTAGATGAAATTATTGAAAAATCAATTTAAATAGCAAATTTCCAAGTTATATCACAAAGGATAGAGAATAAAAAGAAATAGTTTTTTTTTTTATCAGAAATAAATTGTAAATAAATAGATGTAGTTTTATACATGTTTTAATACAAGCGTTAATTTTATGCGATGTTATACAATTACAAATTTTAAGGACAAATATTGATACATTTGCACATTAGATTTTTCTGTGGGTTCAGCATTGTTATTCTGTACATGAACATGTTGCATTTTAGCTGGACAAAAATTTTGAAAGAATATGTACCTGATCGGTGTTTTAATGATAGCGGCCCCATGTATCTCAACAGAAATTGAAATTATATTCTTTCATTTTCTAAAATAGGAAGACGGAATTTACGAGGAGTTTTTGTTATTGGTTTGTTTATTACCTGTTACGATTCTTTAGAATTCCATGAAGACAAAAATAGGAATTAAGAAATCGTACAAAATGCTAATAATTTTATTTTTGAAATGTTTATCTAAAAAAAGAATCTATAAGTATGACAGAAAATTAAGAATTCAAGTAATGGTGAGAGACACAATGGATTTTAGTAGCAAGATCAGGTAGACTGATACATGTAAGATAAAAATATATTTTACAGACCCGCTGGAAACAAATTTCATTTGGGTGGGGGGGGGGGGGGGGGGCAAAGAATCGTTTTCAGTTTCAAACTTTTCCCAAAAAGTATTCAACAACATATTATTGAGAAGCAGAAAAATTGAAAATAAAATGTCATCAGGTCTTGAAAGGCATAGACATAACACAGCTAAGCTATGTATTTTATAAATACAGTGTACTATACATGTACCACTGCTACACATGTAAAGTAAAATAGCCGAGGTATATTGTTTATAGTGTATGATACAACTGTAGTTAAGTTATATTGTCTATTGTATACTATGAAAGTGAAAAATTAAAACGAAGCGTCCCACATGCCTTTCCCCTTCCAAAATGTAAAGCCATGTCTTAATTATAGATGTACAAAGAAAAAAGATAAATCTGTGATAAATTAGAATAAATAAAAAAAAACAAAACATATACATGTATATGTAAATTAATCCGTTTCTTTTGATGTTTTGATTTAGAAAAAAATGCAAAGAGTATATTTAGTAGAAAGCATGTCTAAATTTGTTTTAAAAAAGACGATTTCACCTCTAAAACTCACCACTGAGCGTTAAACATTCAAAAATTTACCTGTGTATGTAGTCTACTGATAGAGACCTGCTCCGTGTCTCGGAGATATCGGAACAATTCTCGTTCTTGGTCAAAAGCCTCTTGATTGTTGTATCACCATATACCAGGCATTCGAAATGGAAGTCATTTATATGTCCAAAATATCCTAAATAAGCAAACGAGATATTTACAGACATGAGAGCTACAGTGCCAACCATTGAAAACAATTGCATATTTATTGCGCACAAGAAAGTGCGCTCGGTTCTGGATTAATCAATCTAAATTCTTACCTTAATTGCAAAAAATCTAGATAAAATATAATTCCTTACTCCTCAATAAGAACTTTAAGAGTTGACATTTGTACGAAGCGCGTTAGACCAAATTATCTTCCAAACCAATATGGCAGAATAAATAGGCGAAATTTTCAATAGAAATAGGTTATGTTTAGATCTGTTATTATAATACCTGATTAAATTTTCCTCGCGAATTGACTGTATTATATGCCAAGTTTTCAAATAGAAACTTAAACTCGCTTAGAATGTCTTTTTTGTTCTGATGCAATCAAGCCTTAAGACATCATTAACCTAGCTTTTTTTTACATTTAGGAGAAATAATAGTAGCTTCGATAGCTTATCGCGCATTAAGTTGTTCAAATATCAAATACTTTTAATGTACACTTTTTTTAATTCTTTATCAATTTATTCTTATTTTTTTTTCAAATAAATGTGTCAAGCATTTTTTTAAAGTAAATTTAAGTAAAAAAAATTCCAAACATTTCTACCACGAAAATACTGTTTTTCAATTTTCCTTGTAAATAAATCCACTACTGTTGGATTCCGAGTAATATTATTAGAATACATACTAAAACATCTTAACATTAATCAGGAAGTCAGGATTTTATTTAAATAACTGGTAAACACAGAAGTACCAGGGGGCACTGGTAGAGAATTCCTCTCGTCTTCTAGTGACAGGACAAGGAAGAAAATACGTCTCTGTATCTATATATTTATCATCAAAATGTTAGGTTGTTCGTAATTCAAATAAATGCAGACAATTCTAGACAAACGTATTTTGTTCACCTTATTAACAAAAGCCACATAAATATTATGCTTTTCATGTTCTTCCTTGTTGAATTTGTTTTGAACATTTAAAAATTCCTTTGTGCATGTAGTCTACTGGTAGAGACGTGCTACATGTCTCGGAGATATTGGTGCAATTTCGTTCTCGGGCGAAACCTTCTGATTGTTGCAGTTGTATCCCCATATACCAGGCATTCAAAATGGAAGTCTTGTCCTATATGTCTTAAATATCTAAATATTTTAACAAACCTTTGTGCTAAACAGAATCCTCACAGCGATACGGTCTCTTGCGTTAAACATAGGTCAAACTCTCTGGAACATAAAAGTTGATTTAAACGTTACTTATAAGTTACTTATCTTTCTTTCTGTTTTAATTCTCTTGTCAGATTTCAAACTCTTCAAAAGTATCCGTTTTACGATATTTCTGACAATTTTTCTTGAGAAGACAACACAGGACAACAGATGATCAGGAAAACGTATTCCCATTCAGGTAAGCTAAAGATGAAAAAATACAAATTGTTTTTCCTATATATTCCGATAGTCTTTAGCCTTATATTCTAAAAATATTGACATAGAAATAAAATAAAAATGGTGATAAGTTTTAACGATCTTCCTTTTATTTCATAATTGAGCGAAAATCATTGCATAATATTAAACCGAGGATACTGTACTGAAGATTCATCATGAAAAAATTGCATAAATAACATAACATTAATAATGAAAACACTATATTTACAGTAACATAAAAAAAAATTGTATCCGTATTATACAAGATACATGTGTTCAGTAAAAAATTAAAAAAAAAATACATAGTTTGTATGGAAATTCGTAAAAAGAAAAATCTGTAAATTATCTATTGGATATCGAATATTTAAACAATTACATCTCTTCATGAATCAGTGCATTAATTCTAAACATTGTAGCTTCCTTAATGTTGAGTACTGGTATTTGTTTTAACGAAGATTGATATGACTCCAGTGATCCCATATAATCCCCACAGATCTGTTGACAGATTCCCAGGATTTGCCAGGAAATATCTCGTACATTAGTACGTACATGAATGCCGTCATCATAGAGCAGCAGATTCTGTAGATCCTGTAGAGATTGTTGTGACCTGACTGTGTCACCCAGTCTGTGGTGAGTCAGTATAAACAACATGTGTAATATTACTAGAGCTGGAATCAATATAAATGGGTAACCATGCTTCTTACTGATCACCTGCTCTACCACTAATTCATTAAAATAAGTGTAGCTATTGTATAATACTATTTGTTGAACTACAGCTGTTCTAAAAAAATTTTCCAGGGGCATCCAACCCACGCACTGCATGTACACATTTAAATTAATAGCATTATTTATTATATAGTGTGGTGACATTCTTTCCTGTGCTCTTTTTAAAATACTGAGTGAAAGTTCATACCTACGTTCTCTATAGTAGTACATAGCAAGATACAGAATGTCAGATACACAACCAAACCTGCAAGACACCTTCAGCAACGGAGATATCTCATTAGCTTTGTAATACACCTTATTGCGATTTTTATTCAGAGGAATCAAGAAGGCAACATTACGTAAGACATGTGATGTTAAATATTGTAAAGTAACAATCTGGTGTGTTGTTAAGTGTCCAATAATTATATTCCTTAAGTTTTTCAAACAAACTTGAAATTCTTTAATTTATGGATATGCATAACTGTGTATAGCTCTTTAAAGAACTTGATATCTAACAATGTGCTAGATATGATACTACTCTCGTCTGTACAGACTCTCAATGTTCTGTCAAATAAAGTTAAACTGAGGTAAGGTCTCAGGGTTTGACTTAATAGAAGACATGGTATCCCCTTACAATACAAATCATACAACTGACTGAACAATGACGTTTGTACAGAACCAGCGACTTTCACTCTAAACATGTTGTTTTGAGGAATGAAGAAATTCGGACATTCTCCAATATGTACCCAATGTAACAATAATTTAAAGCATTTCCAGAAACAAAATAACAAGTTATCAGGTGTCCAGATCAAGGAATGAACGTTCTGAATTACCCAGAATACAAGTGTTTTCATGAAATATGAAAACAAAATAGTTGTATTATTTAGCATATTAATAACTTCTTTTAGAATTAGTTTAAGAAGACCGTAACACAAAAACTGACAGTGATTCATTGAATACACAAGTATTTGTTCTGCTAGAGAGAATGAGATTCTCCATTCTTCTCCATTTTCAGGTGTGGTGCCGATAGGAACAACGTGGAGACCCCCGCTTAATATATTTGAAAGAACAACTTCGGATGGCCAACCTTTTTGACGACACCTCTGTATCCAAGGAAGAGCTAATACTGGCCAGTGATGTGATTGGAAACAAAAAGCAAGTCAATTTCATGTTGGCCAAATATGTATGTAGAACACGGTCCATGATGGAAAGAAGAGACGCCAAACAGGAATTGATATCTCTTAAATGGGTATCGCGGAATAATGTACTAGAAATATAAACTTTGTCATTCATAAACACACAAGAGGATCTGATACTTTCATTATTTGAGGGAGTCATTAGATTAAGTCTGGTAAATCCCGGAGGAAGATCATCACACTCCATCAGAATCACAGTGTGTTGTGGGATACGATAGAGACTGATCTGAGAGATTTCACAGATTACCTTGTGGTCTGGAGGCCATAACATGTAATCATTATCTGAAGTTCTTAGTCTAAATCCTTCTCGTTTACTCCCACTCAACATTCCACCCTTTCCCTGTATGGTGTTCACAGGTTTCCTCGCCATCTCGTCAGTGTCCATCGCTTCTCTCCTGATCCTCACTTCTGTAGGACTCCCTATCTCAAGACACAGTCCCCCATAGACCATCTCTGATAATCGAGGTATGTGATCCATATTTCCCAAATATTGTTGAGAATTAATTATCAGAAATCTGTAAAAGAAAGTGATGCATTATTTTTTCCACATTGAAGATGTTCGAAGACCACCGAATTTTAAAATTATGTAGAATTTCTTATGTGTAATGAATAAGCATGTGAAAGTTCATAAATATTGTTGAAAGACAATTTAAATGATAATAATTTATCATGGTTCCAGAAACTTTTGACAGACTGAATTATAGGATACTTTTTTCTCAGATCCTTACAAAACAATGATAATGATACTGAAATCCTGTACCTGTTTTATTTTTTATGGAATATTAAGGATATAAATTGTGATTCGTGAAATTCAGATCTCAAGTTTTTAAACAGTAGGGCTACATATCAATGAACGCACCCCCTTGAATTTTATTTATTTATTTATTTTCTATGCAATGGTATGTTTTATTATATCTACCAGAACGTGTTGAAAAATAAACACATATCCAAAAAAAAAAAAAAATAGACTATAGACATTAATTAATTATATACAGTTGAAAGAAAAAGTACCAAATAACATTTTAGTGAACAACCTCAAAATGCGTATACTGCATAATTAATTTCTAAGAAGTTCCACATTTATCTACATTCTGAAAAAAAATAATTATGAGTAACAAATAAGTATATATGTGTAACCTTAAGTCATTGATCGGAACATAAAATCAACATGCGTTTTTAAAGACCAAACCCAACCATAGCCCTAAAAGTCAAAGCTCGATTTACATAATCAATGGTAATCGGTTACATCAAAGCGGTTATGTGACACACTTCAAAAGATTATAAATTACTGTCGTGTAATCAACAAAGACATGTGATATTACAACAAATATGCAAATTTATTATACTTCTGTCAACATTTTTCCTATATAAAGTTCAGAAGGTAAAATAGCTATCTTTTATAGTTCACGCATAGCAAAGCTATACCCCGGGGTATAGTTTTTGTTATTATACTGTTAAAATGTTTCCTATATAAAGTTCAGAAGATAAAATAACTATTCTTCATAGTCTGAATATTTCCCCGCATAGAAAGCTATACCCCGGGGTATAGTTTTTGCTACCCACCCCTCCAAAAATTTTCATGTAATTTTTGACGCCAATTTTAATTTCCAGCGTTTAAATCCATAGTCTGATGATGTCATAATGATTTCAGTAGCATTGTTACGTCATCAGAATTCAAGTCATTCTTCCAGTATTATCTAACTCCAAAGAAAATTCAAACCTTAGAAATTATAATATACATCAGAATAATAAAACACTTATCCAATGGTTGTGAGTGGGATAGCTCTTTCATCAAACCCTTGACGGGAACTATTCCCCTCGGGCAAGCCCTCGGGGAATAGTTCCCTGTCGCGGGTTTGATAAAAGAGCTATCCCACTCACAACCATTGGATAAGTGTATACTATCCAACCTCGGAAATTTATTCATGCAAATTTCGCCTTCAAATTTGATTTCCAGCAATTAAGAAGAAGTTATGGTTTTTGCTTTTTTGCGCCCTAAAAATGTAATGACATCAAGAAGATTTGAAACTGGCTTAAATATTAGTTAAATATATGACTTTGATAAATGAGGACAAAATAAAGGTTTACCATTCTGCAAATATGACGTCATTAATGCGAAGCATTTCTCTTTTTTCAACAGAATAGCCTCAAAATAAAATTACGAAAACGAGTCGACTTAAGTGGAATTTGCTTTGACTTAAACCTTTGATCAACATTGATTATGAGTTGTTTGTATGGAAAACGTGCATATCTTAATCAAAATGTGAATTTCGTCATAAGAATTTCTTTTACCCACTATTGACTATTCACCATTTGTAAATGTCATGTTATTTCTAATACGGATAATACATGCGAGCTTGATAAAAACGGTATATAAATCTACCTTTCTAAATACTAAGCAGGAACTAAATACATGACTTTCTCTTTATTGGGAAGGTAAGGTTTTAGCATAAATTCATTTGAAAAAGCAATACAATACGAACTAACCTTCGATGTCCCAGTTTGACATCATTTTCCAATACTAAGCAAGTTTTAGAAGAATTAAATTGAAGTATGTGGGAAAATAGTACCAAGGAATTTCAGCCCACTCTTGAAACGGATCTTTCACACCTGAATTTTTGTGATGTTTAAAATTTTTGTCAGTTTCTCAATTTCATTCACTTTCTTTTTTTTTTTTCGTCATTTCAACCCTTTGATACTTTATTCATTTTCAGATATTGGAGGTAATCGAACCAGGTATTTTCAAGAGACTGCTGTTTTAGTTTTTCTTTTGTCTGTTTTTGAAGTTAAATGGAAATCAGATACACTCTTTTATACCTTTCTTGGTTTTCATTTCATTATGTTATAACATAAATTTTGAATGGAAGTTTGAAGCACTAAGTATTAGAAATATAGAATAAAGTAATTTTAACAAAAGTATTTTTAAAATTTCCCCCAAAAAAGAAATACTTTTGAACCTTATTTCATCAGATATTGACTTATTACTGATCATTTGAACTTCGAAGAATTCCTTTCACCCATTGATATTTACCTTAAGTTTGATATTTGTTTTTTAAATTTGTAAATTGATTCTTGAGAATTGTATGATGGTCAAAGTCTACAGATGGACGCCGAACAAAACTTTGAGCTGAAAAGCTCACTAAAATAATAAAAAGAAGAAACCCGAAATACCACCTTAATGTTGCATCATAACTGTCCCTTTGTATTACACTCATGGAAACTAATAATTCACAGACTACATGTATTGATTTTATAGGGGCTAAATAACGGTTGTATGAATTCTTACTTTGAGCAATATGATCAAATATCCGATCATACATCCAGGAAAAAAGTGAATTCAGAAGCAAAGTAACCGGGGTTTTTATGTCTCCTTTCTTCTTCCTGTTTGAAATGGCTCATAAAAGGAGTAAAAATAAATCTTTAGAATTGAATAATTCTAAATTTAAATCTGATTTCATTTGTGCGAGGAATTATATTTGAATAAGATTTATCACCTTGCTATTCATGTATGAGAAACAAAATTATACTTAAAAATGTACATATTTAATTAAATTTATCATATTTAAAACTTTTTAAAAAACAAAGAAATTTATGAAAACCAGCAGAGACAAATCTACCAATCTTTACAATGTAATTAAAAGCACATTTCATTGTTCATTCTACATTAACATCATACAAACCAGTGTCTGATATCATTTTATTTTGTTAACAATACACAAATTAAAAGTAATATGACTAAAGATTAACTCCCATTATAATGCCAAGAATGTGCAATTTACGGCTCAAGATTATTTGCATAGTGTTTGGGTGAATTGCTACTTTTTCAACTTGGGTAAATTTATACCTTTCATCCCCTTATTTCAGACATATTCTTAAACATACCACTTTTTATATTGTATCCTCCTCTCAACATTAGTAGTCTACAAGCGATACACTGGTTTGATTTAAATGTCTGAGGGATTGCAGAAAATTCTAATTCAAGCAAGTGTATCGCTTGTAGAGACGACTATATAGGGTTGTTAAGTAAAAAAAAATATATAGATTAATTATTTATTTCAAAATGTGTTTCGAATTATGCAGGGAAAGATAGACGATTTACAAATGTCGGAAAGTGGAGAAATTCTCCAAAAATTTTCTCAAATGTTCTTGCGCCGTAAATTGCATATATTTTGCATTATTGGATATGTAGCATTATGGTAAAATACTAAATATATAAAACCATAACGCTACAGTTCTGCAGCTAGTTGCAGTTATCGTTTATTTGTTGCTACTTCAGTAATATACCTGTTGCTACAATCAATTTTCATTTAAAGAGAGATACGATGAATTGATTTATGCAACAAAAAAGGCTTTCATTAATTTTGTTAATCATTTGTACGGAAATTGATCTGTCAAACACGTGATTCCCATTCATTTGTCTTTATCGTGCGTTATTCAGTCAATCATTGTCATTTTTGAAAGAAAGGTTGGAGGCAATCTTCAAAGGAGCTGTGTGCAATTTTTTGATGTCTGTATATGGTGTTGAACACTTCTTCTAAAACAATATTTGATGAAAGAAACATTTAGAACAAATATCTAGTATTTTTCATATTTTTTCATTCGAATCTTCAAGAAATCATGTCAATTGATATCTTTCAAACCACACTGGTATTACGTATCGTTTTAAAAAGAATGAACAACTTGCCTGAAACACCTTCAAAGCAAAAAAGAATTATTCGGAAAATACTACATGTATTTCATTTGAAACCTAAATTATATATGCATTACTGAAGTCCGATGTTACAACAAAAAGTGTGGGGGGGAGGGGAGCTACCAGTCTATCAATAAACATTTTCAATAGATAAAGGTTATGTTTAGATCTGTTATTATAATACCTGGTTAAACACTCCTCGCGCATTTAATGTAATGATAAGTTTTAAAATAGAAACTTAAACTAGCTTAGAATAAGTCGAATTTGTTCTCATGCAATCAATCAAACCTTAATTTAGACAGCATTAATTTGTTTTCTACATTTAATAGAAATAACAATTGCTACGATAAATTATTGCGCACTAAGTTGGTCAAATGTCCATTTTTTTTAAGAACACCATTTTTAATTTCTTACCAATTTATTATTCAATTTTTAAAACAAATGTATCAAGCATTGGATTATTTTTAAAGAAAAAACTTGTCAAACATTTCAACCAAAAAATACTGTTTTTCAATTTTCCTTGTAAATAAATCCATTACTGTTTTATTCCGTGTAATATTTTTAGAATACATACTAAAGCATCTTTACATTAATCAGGAAGTCAGGATTTTATTTTAATAACTGATAAAACAGAAGTACCAGGGGGTACTGGCAGAGAATTTCTTAAGTCTTCTAGTGACAGGGTTAGACATTTGCAAGGAAGAAAATACATCTCAATATCTAAATATATATCACCAAAATGTTTGGTTTATCGTTACTCAAAATAAATGCAGAATTTCTGCACAAACTTATGTTGTTCACCTCATACAAGTAACAAAAGACACATATTTCATAATGCTTTTGATGTTCTTCCTTGTTGCAATTTTTTAAAACATTCAAAAATTTAATTGTGTATGTAGCCTACTGGTTGAGACCTGCTCCGTGTCTCCGAGATATTGGAAAAATTCTTGTTCTTTTTCATAAACCTCTTGATCGTTGTATCCCCATATACCAGGCATTCGAAATGGAAGTCAATTATCTGTCCAATATATCCTAAATAAATTAAAGTGCTATTGACTATCCGGAGAGCTACAGTGCCAACCATTGAAATAATTGTATGTTTATTGCGCACAAAAAAGTGCGCTCGGTTCTGAATTAATTCTTCTAAATTCTTACCTCAATTGCAAAAAAGCTAGATTAAATATAATTCCTTACTCCTCTATCAAGAACTCTAAGAGTTAACATTTGTACGAAGCGCATTAGACCAAATTATCCTACAAACCAAAATGGCAGAAAAAATAGGCGAAATTTTCAATAAATATGTTATGTTCAGGTCTGTTATTATAATACCTGAATAAATTTTCCTCGCGAGTTTACTGCAATTATATGGAAAGTTTTCAAATAGAAACAAACTCACTTAGAATAAGTCTATATTTGTTCTGATGCAATCAATCAAGCCTTTACACATCATTAACTTAGCTATTTTTTTTAAACATTTAGTAGAAAAAATAGTAGCTACGATAGTTTATCGCAAAATAAGTCGGTCAAATGTCCAATTCGTATCATGTAAACTATTTCTTTTATCAATTTCTTATAAAATGTTTGAAACATTTTATAAAACATTTTATTACTTTTACAGAAAAAAGATGTCAAACATTTCTTACACGAAATACTGTTTTTTCAATTGTCCTTGTAAATAAATCCAATACTGTTGTATTCCGTGTAATATTATTAGAATACATACTAAATATCTTAACATTAATCAGGAAGTCAGGATTTTATTTTTATAACTGATAAAAACAGAAGTACCAAGGGAAACTCGTAGGGAATTCCTCTAGTCTTCTAGTGACAGGAAAGGAAGAAAATTAGTCTGAGTATCTATATATTATCATCAAAATGTTAGGTTTTTCGTAGCTCAAAATAAAAGCAGGAATTCTACACAAACTTTTTGTTGTTCATCGAATTAACAAAAGTCACATTTTTTATGCCACTGATGTTCTTCCTTGTTGATTTTTTTAGAACTTTTAAAAATTCCTTTGTGCATGTAGTCTACTGGTAGAGACCTGGGTTCATATGCATAAAAAATCTAGGAATTTTTATTAAGTATTATACTTATTCCCAGATCAAACTGCTTAACTAAGAAACATACTTTTTTTTCATGCATAAAATTTCTAAGTCCCTTACTTAGTGCATCATAGCAAAGCATATCACTTCTTGCTTAAAATAAAACGTCACAATGGTATGACGTCATTGCGGGTTTTGAAGATATTGAATCTCCCGTTTTACGTCATCATCATCGCCTGAATATGGCAGAGAAGAAACGTAAACCAAACTGGACAATGGAAGAATGTTTACATTTAACGCGTTTATTTAACGATAATAAGAAAATTTTGAGGGCTAAATTCGGCGCCGGAGTGACCACTCAAAAGAAGAGGAAAGTATGGAAAAATATTACTGAATCAATTAATGCAGCCAACCCTTCAACCGTCCGGACTATAGAAGAAGTCGCAAAGAAGTGGCATTACATCCACATGAAGGGGAGAGGAGAAATATCTGATTTTAGAAGAAGTTTGCAAAAAACAGATTCGTGAAATGCTTGGTATGCTTGTTATGTCAGCCAGGTTGTTTACCGTACCTAAGATACAAGTGATATAAGGGTGATAACTCTAATGTCGGTATTGAGGCATTATATAACGGGATGTAAACAGTAGATCTAACTGTGAAATTCCAAATTTGATATTCCAAGTCAAGAGACTCATAATGTATTAAAAATTTATTTTATTAAGTACCAAAGTTAAATGTATAATACTCTACCATAGGACTTTTGGGTCGTTTTAATTCGAATGACAAAAGACAGGTGTCAAAGACTGAAAGAGTAGACTCTGTGAAATTTGGAAATTATTTTAAAAAGGATAATTTACGGAAATTCGAACGATCTTGGTAACCATGCAGATTGTTTATTTTGATTTATTAGTATATTATAGGCCATAGTGTCACTGTGTGGCCTGTGCGAGAATATATCCATACCTTTATTTTTTATACCCCCCCCCCCCCCGAACCAACAATTTCATTTACCGAAAATAATAAATAGTAGATGTTAGATCCTCTCGCATACTCGCTACACTTACATTGGATCTAACATCTACTTTAATTAGATTGTGCACACCGCGAAGAACTTTTAAATTTTCCAAACAAATGCGTAGATCCATGTAATAATGATTTATTCAGAAACAAAACAAAACAAAATCATATACTAGGGTTAGTGAATAACAATCAGCTCGAAAATTAGCAAGCCATAGTGAAATTTTTTTTACAATCTCAGCTAAAACAAAAAACAAATTTTAAATAAAAATAAAATGCTTCAATTTACATAGGTGGAGGACCGGAAGAGAAATCATTAAGTGCATTGTCAGAAGCTGTTGAGGAGGTAATTGGTGAGGAAAATGTTTCTATCTGCGGAATATCTGGGGCCTTTGATTCCTTTTTGTTGACGTTTAACAATTTCAACAGGGGCATGGAAGACATTCCATCGAGTTCACTGCAAGGGTAAGGCTTTTATAAGTGTCAGTCAACTTTATTACTGTTTTTTTTTTAAATCTTGATATTTCCTGTTCATAACTGATTTTTGTTTAATAGTAAATCGATAATTTGATGCTCATAAATGACGAGAACAATTCTTTAAAAATTATTTTTAAACAGTCGAGTGGTGGAGGATTTTCAGCTCGACCCACAGCTCTCAACGTGCACGAGTCCGGCCATTATCCAAGAAGACGTGTCACTGGGTATCTCGGCCTTCCCGATCCCGCCAAATTCTCCAAGAGAAATTACAGCTACATGTAACCTAGCTAGAGAGAAACTTCAACTCGAAATTGAGAACCTCCGTCTGAGGAATGCCTTTCTGAAGCAACAATTGAAAGACTTCAATAAAAAACACTTATAATTTTTTTTTATTTTCAAACATTAATGTTTATACTGAAAATAAATTATATTCGATAAAGGTAAAATAATAAATAAGTAATCACTCTAGAAATGATTCATTGTAATGTGATTTCTGTATGCTCTACCATCCAGATTGTCGGGGACACAGTTGTTGTTGTCAGCATCGTCGTCATCACTGCCCTCATCAGAATCATCGTCACTTTCTCCATCCTCGTCAATGATTGGCGTGTTGAGCAAATTTGCTAAATTATGAAGTACGGCGCAGGCCATAATAATCTTGCAAGCCCTCTCTGGACACAACCTTATCTCAGAATGTAATACATGAAAACGTCTTTTCCATTGTCCTATGATTCTCTCAGCAATGCACCTCGTCATCTTGTGTGATCTATGAAAAAAAAATAAATAAATAATTGCAAGCACATAACATCGTTTTTGGAAGTGGGGGGGGGGGCAAACCGAGAAATTTTTTTTACTTACCTGAAAAAGTTGAAAATTAAAACAAAAGAAAAAGAAAAAAAGGGGCAAATTAAAAGTTACCCAAACTCGAAAATCCTATTACGGGGGGGGGGGGGGGG
>PRKT01000257.1:155716-201807 GCA_003671525.1 Saccostrea glomerata | reverse complement strand
GGGGGGGGGGGGGGGGGAGGAGGCCAACTTTTTCAAAGCCAAGTTACTTTCACTTCCTATTTTTTTCTTTCATTTCCTTGATATAACTATACTATGGTAAAAAGAGGGGGGCCAACCATTCTTTCAATGAACAATTACTAATAGTAAGGTAATGTTGGCGAAAAAAGTGGGAGGGGGCTGGTTGCTACGTCCCTGAATTGATTAATGAAGATGTATGAAATAATTAGGAGGAGGGTAGGTTCTAACTTTAAAACTTTAAAGTTTATATTATTTCTGGTTGTTTTTTTTTTTCTTTATTGAATGGCGATAATGCGGTAACTCACTGTAAATCAACCTGGAAATATGTCGATGTAGAAAATCATGAGAAAAAAGTTCGCAGTATAACAACATTATTAAATAAGACATATTTACCCATTGTATTTTCTTTCCTGTTGGGTTGCAGGGTTAAGGAAGGGAGTCAGGATCCAGTTCTTGCACGGATAGCCACTATCACCGAGTAGGTGACATTTAACAGGAATTAGTCCGGATGTTTGAAATAATTGGCTTATGCCACTTTGTGCAAAATTCTTGCGACATGTGTTGACCCTGGCCATTTGGCGACTATGGCCAGTATATGACAATGTGCGTCCACGACAAGTTGCACATTAATGCTGTGGAAGTTTTTTTCAATTTACAAATTCTTCTTCATTCATTAACTCTAGGACGCAATATCCTAACATGGGTCCAGTCGATAGCGCCGAGCACTCCCGGGAAATTGGCGATTGCGTGAAAGTCTGTCTGGTGCCGGTGATTTGTTTGAGCGTCGGTAGGAAATTTTATGTATCTTTGAATGATATCCGGTCGAGTTAAGGCTGTAGATACCCTTTGAATAATCCTAGACACAGTGGATTGGTGAATTCCGAAGTCATCCCCGTTACATAACTGCATTTTTCCTGTTGCGAAATAGCAAAGAGCTATCATGACTTGTAGATTAGTTGGTGTGCTACAATTTCGACATGTTGCTGGTGAAACGAAATCGTCAATCAGCATCCCGATATGTTCAATTCCTTGTCTATCAAAACGGTAGCGTGTGATAAGTCCTACAGTACAGCATTGCATTCCGTAAAGTGATCTAATCTCGGCTTAAAAACACGGCGTTGTCTTTGCTGTCTTGCAGCCATTTTGCTGTGGTAAGCAAAATGCTTAAAAACTTTAGACAAGGTGAGGGGTTGTTTAACTTTAAGCATATTCTAAGACATATAAGTAAGAATAAGAAACGTCATGCAATCCACTTACAACGTAAAGTGACGTACTAAGTAAAAAACGTCACTCTGCTTAAGATAAATCGGCACTTGAGAATATACTTAGCAGAATAAGAATTTTTATGCATATGAATCCTGCTCCGTGTCTCGGAGATATTGGAACGGTTCTTGTTTTCGGTCAAATCTCTTGATTGTTGTATCCACATATACAAGGCATTCGAAATGGAAGTCATATAACTGTCCAATATATCCTAAATAAGTTATGGACAAATTATACAAACAAATTTTTGTCAAAAAATTTGAAAATAACAATTTGGTTCATTTTAAAATGAGTAAAATGAATAGTTTTCACAGCGTAGTTTTTAATTTTTTACTCTTCAAAAAAATGAAATTTGAAGTTAAAAATATTGTATAGATTAATAAGGATGGTGTCAGAAGGACAGACTTTTGAACATCACAGAAGGTTTACAATTTCTTAAATTTTTTTGAGCCATGCATTTTCTAATATATAAAGAAAGCTCTTGATTTAATTATTGATAAATCCTTCATTACTAATTACATATAAATAAATATGTTTACAGACCAAACTAGCTTTAATGTATGTTTCATTTCATACTGCATACTGCCTAAGATATATTTTGCTTCTTTGTTTGTTTGATACTGTAAACGCGGTACGTTTTCGACGTCAAATCCTATTGTGACGTCAGCAAACCCTCGATCTAACTTAATTTATACCTGCATAAATAAAAAACACTTTGACCAGAAGTAATTTCTATGGTGTACAGAGAGACTGACATTACATTGAACCTTTTAAGACATTTCTATCGTCAAGTGGCGGCTTCTCAATATGAGTGCAAATTTTTTAGGGAAGGGGTAATTAAACAATAAACAAACAAAACAACATGATTAATAGTCCTTTGGCTTCGGTTGCTAAATTTGTGACGAGTTTTTTATGGTTAGAGATATTTTTAAAGCGTTGCCATCCTGGTGTTTATTTTTGGTAAGGGTTGGTATATGTTTCCCAGTATTTTTTATGGTTAAAAAGAAAATCAGACTCCTGTAATATTAGGGAGTCATAAAGCAAGACAAGTATCACTGTCATTAGCTATTTTCTAAATTTCGTATTAAAAAGTGTCAAAAACTGTAAAACCACCCATGTATGTATACACAATAAACTAACTCGTACCCAAATCAAGGGTCTGAAGTTCATGTTGCAATGGTATTCATGCAATACAGTGACCATTTTGTATGGTATCAGTTTATAGTGTCATCCGTGATAGTATCAACAACCATGTTTCTGGAACTAAAATGGAAAAATAAATCATATCCTCTGGTCAGTTATTCCAAATTGGAAAGTGGAGATATAACGAACAATATTCAATCTCAAAGTCCATAAAACAATACAAAATAGGAGCAGAGCAAACACGGACCTCCGGAATCGAAACATCAGAGGTGGGATCATGTGCCAATGAGGAGTGAGCATACCCTGCTGACGGGTCACACCCGCCGTGTACTCCTTGTCATGATCAGGAAATAACGGTGAAATCCGTCGTCAATTCAGTGTAACAATTGGTATAAAAAAACGTCAGTCAGCATTTAACTCAATGATAAATTGTATTTGCTGACAAGGTCATTGTATCGACCATAGAACTTACGAAATGATGACTTTCAACGAGACTGCTGATATTCTTGTTTCATCAACTTTGTCAATAATTTACCTCGTTTAAGAAATTGTTCATACGTAGAGCATGATCTTGCGTAACGAATCAACTGAGAAATATGCCTATACAGATAGCATGACTATGTTGGGCCAACATTGGCAAAAGGTTGTATGGTCGGCGTTGGGGAACAACGTTGGGCCAACGTTGGACCAATGTTACCATGCCAATCTTCTCGACCATGACAGAATTCTTGGCCCAGCGTTGGTCCAACGTTAGCAACTTCCATTCACTTAACTTTCCAAGGAAGGAGGGATGTTGATGTTGGCCCAACGTTGGCCCAATGTTTGTAATACACCCATAAAGAATGAGTCTTATCAAGTTGGTAGTAGTATGTTGGCCCAACGTTGGCCCAATGTTTGTAATACGTCCTTAAAAGTGTCTTTTCAAGTTGGTAATAGTATTGTTGGCCCAACGTTGGCCCAATGTTTGTAAGACACTTCAAGAAAGTGTCTTATCAAGTTGGTAGTAGCATGTTGGCCCAACGTTGGCCCAATGTTTGTAATACACTTATCACGGTAGTAGTATGTTGTCCCAACGTTGGCCCGATCCTAGGACGAGTTTTCTTTTGTTTAGGTGTTTCAAAGATGGGATATTTATATTGGGTCAACGTTGGCCCAATTATTATACTGCCAACTAAGTGATGGTGTCAATTTTAGCTGCTGAGCTTTACTAAGTATTAATTTAGATGCACATTCTGAAATAATTAAGAGGACATTCTATGTCCATGCACTTAATTGGATGCCTGTTTTTGTTTAGATCTGATATTTTCAACATTTTAACTTTGAATTTAAGTGATCACAACACCTATAACAGTGCGCATGCATGCTTATTTATTTGAAATAAACCATTTAAATTTATGAAATGTTTCATGAGCATTGTATTCATGAGAATTTAGAGAAGACTGAATAAGTTCCCAGGAACAGGATGTGAATGAAGCCCACATATACATAAATCAAAATGACTCAGCTTGATAATTAAATTGAAACAAAAGTTAGGCGTTTGCTAAAGCTTGGAGAGACGCGCGGCTGTGGAGTGAGCTGTCAGATTCAATTCCTCACAGGTGGTGTCAAAGACTGAAAATGCGGGGCAAGTAAGAAGAAGTCAATTTTAAATTTGTGGATTATACGCTTGCTAAAAATGCATTTTGAAGCGATGTAAGTAAATTTATTCTTATTTATTCAGGTTTACTGCTAAAATTGATTCGGAATTCATTCTTTTTCATGTTTTTGTACACAAGCACTGTAAGTTAATGTGAATACAAGTACATTTATATACATGTGTATACAGTTTTCAAATACATGTTTTTCAAACTTTATTTACAATAACTTCTAGAGCTCATTAAGAAATAACAAGTTAGATAACATCTTAGTTTTAAGTTGTTTCTATCTAATCCTTAACTGTCTATTACAGATACGAGGGAATTAAGGTTTATAGATCAACATTCACTAATAGTGTAATACATCGTTCTCTTTAAAAGACTTAATTTGAAGTATTATTTATTCATTAGTTGGACCAGTAATTGTATTGTTTCTAATATCAAACTATTTTGTATTTTCAGTCAGAGACTGCAAGCAAAACACATGTTTTGGCGGTAAATAACAATGAAATCGAAGAGCATAAAGAAGTGTATAAAGTGCGAGTACGTATGACCACAAAGATCAAGATGAAAAAACGGGAGGCGACGAAAGGACGGAAAAAAGAGCGGGAATACAACAAAGGATAGTGATAGAGGAAGTGAGCCCTGATTAAGAACTTTGAATTGATAACTTTTCATAATTTACCTCTATTGTCTATTTTAAAATTTATTTTGTAAATTATGATTGGATTGATGTATATAAAATATTTTCACAGTGATGCATTAGTAATGTTTTCATTGAACATGTCCATGTATGCATTATGAATGCAGGTTGAATTGTATTAATTTTTAAAATGTATTAATTTTTTTTAAAAACAGTCTAGATCTTAAATAGCTTTATGTAAAGAATCACTTAAACAATTGCAAATGTTTCTATGTAATAACTACGTTGGTCCAACAATTTGCCATCTGACAATCTAACAAAGGGTCAACATTGGGCCAACCTAACCAAAAAGTTGTTAAGGTTGGCTGTTAGTTGGCATACACTAAAAACTACGTTTGCCCAACTATATGCCATCTGACATTTCAACATAGGGCCAACGTTGGGCAACCTAACCAACCAGTTGTTAAGGTTGGCTGTCAGTTAGCATACACTGATAACTGCGTTGGCCCAACAATATGCCACCTGACATTTCAACAAAGGGCCAACGTTGGGCCAACCTAACCAACCAGTTAATAAGGTTGGCTGTTAGTTGGCATACAATTATACCTACGTTGGCCCAACAATATGGCAACATGTTGGACCAACGTTGGGCCGATGAGCAAAATTACCGTGGGCCAACGTAAGGTTATGAACAGTGGGCCAACGTTGGAAAAAAAATTGGGCCAACGTTGGCAACTATGTCGTGCTATCTGGGTGTCCAAGAATGGAAACTGGAGACAAGTGTTAGTCATTCGGGTAATTTATTCTATAATTTAGGAATGCATGTAAATTAATGTTTTATTGATGTTTGTTAAATATGTTATGAAAAAAAAGAGTACATTTATTTCTGAAAAATGGATTGATTTTCCTACATGTTCCCATAATCTTCAACAACATTTTCAAAATTATTGTCATGTAAAAAAAATGTAAAAAAAAATTAAAAATAATATACTGTAGACGTACTTTTTTCCACGGTGTCATAATTCCGCGAAATCTCAATTTCTGTTTAATCCGCGGGTAGAAAATTACGCGGATTTTCCAGATTGTCACTATATTTGCCTTACAATTATATAAAGTACGCTTGAACAAATTTCCGCGGAAAAATGATGAGCGCGTACATAGCGTAAATTATTAGCACGCGGAAAAAAGTACTTATACAGTATACTTTTTTCAAAACAAAGTACAAAGAGAAACAATATACCTCAGATTCAAATTACATAAAAACATTTAGAAAAAAATAAAATTTACAGTAGCATAAAGAAGAAAAAACCATTATGAAACAAAAGAAACAATTGGACGGTCAAATTGTAAAAGAACTAAGTGTTTATTTTATTTTTTAAAAATTGCTAAAATAAGACAGCTTCAACATCTCTAAGTTAACAAAAACTAAAAAGCATTACACTTCTCCACGAGTAAGTATGTTAATTCTTAGCATCGTCGCTTCTTTAATATTGTGCGATGAATCTTCTTGTAACAAAGATCGAAAAGACTCCACTGATCCTAATACATCTCCAGTAATTTGTTGACAGATTCCAAGTATTTCCCATGAAATATTTCTTAGGCTGGTTGGCACATTTTTGCCGTCATCATACAGCAGCAGAGTGTGTAGATCCTGTAGAGATTGTTGTGACCTTACTGTGTCACCCAGTCTGTGGTGATTTAGTATAAACAACATGTGTAACATCACTAGAGGTGGGATCCATAATGCAGGCCAGCCATTCTTCTTACTGATCTTTTGTTCAATTACTAGCTCATTAATATAAGTGTAGTCAATGATTAAAACTATGTCTTTCACTACACTGTTCCTTATTATTTTACCCAGACGCATCTTAACACGAAGATAAATTAAAATTTTAGCATTATTCAGAATATATGGATGTGGTATTTTCTCCTGCGCTTTATGCAAACAATTCAGTGAATGTTCATACCTACAATCTCTGTACAAGTACAAAGCAGGATACAGAATGTCTGATGCACAACCAGACTTGCATGAGATTTTAGGCAATATGAATATTTTACTAATTTTGTAATAAACCTTATTGCGACATCGATTTGGGGAAACACCACTCTGAATGAAGAAGGCGATGTTACGTTACAAATCTGATGTAATGTATTGTAACGTTACTATCTGATATGGTGTTAAGTTTTCAATAATCAGTTGCTTTATAGTTTTCATGTAAACTCTGAATTCGTCAATACCATCAACTTTCGCATAAGTCATTAAATATAGTTCTTTAAAGAAGTTAACATCTAATTTAGCATTAGATATGATACTGCTCTCGTCAGCACAGACTCTCAATGTTCTATATAAAATAGCTTTACTGAGGTAAGGTCTCAGGGTTTTGCATAAAAGTAAACCAGATATCCCCTTACGATACAAATTGTACAACTGACTGAACGTTAATGCTTGTACAAAGCCAGTAACTTTCATTCTAAACATGTTATTTTGGGAATAAAAAAGTTTGGACATTCTCCAATAGGTACCCAATAAATCAATAATTTAAAACATTCCCAGAAACAAGATGATAAGTTACTCGGTGTCCAAATTAAGGAATTTTCATTCTGGACCAACCAAAAGAAGCATGTTTTTATGAAATATGAACATAAAATAGGTGTATCATTTTGAAAATAAATTACTTCATTTAAAAAAAAATTTGAGGAGACCGTAACACAAAAACTGACAGTGATTCATTGAATACACAAGTTTCCTGTCCGCTTTTGAAAATGAATTTCTCGATTCTTCCGCATTTTCAGGTGTGCTACCGATAGGAACAACATGGAATCCCCCACTTAATATTTCTGATAGAACATTCTCTGAGGGCCAACCTTGTTGACGACATCTTCGTGTCCACGGTAGAGCTATCGTTGGCCAGTGATATGAGCAGAAACAAATAGCTAAGTCTGCTTCTGCACTTTGGCACTGAGTGTATGCAGAACAAGGTCCTAGTTGGAAGGAAGAGGAGGCAAAGGTAAATCTTGACTTGATATATTGAAAATGGGTATCTCTGAATAACACACTAGAAATATAAACTTCGTTCTTCATAAATACACAAAGAGGAATGTGATGATTCCATTATTTGAGGGACACATCAGTTTTAATTTAGTAAATCCCGGTGGTAGATCATCATACTCCATCAAGATCACAGTGTGTTGAAGAATACGGTAGAGACTGATCTGAGAGAGATCACAGATTACCTTGTGGTCTGTAGGCAACAACATGCAATCTAGATCAGAAGTAATAATTCTGAATTCCTCACGTCTACTCCCACTTATCATTGCGTCATACCATCTTCTGATCTTCCAAGAATTGTTCACAGCCTCTTCAGTATCTATCAATTCCCTCCTGAACCTCACTTCTGTAAGACTCTCTACTTCACAACACAGTCCAACATAAGCCGCTTCTGATAATCGAGGTATGTGATCCATTGACAGGCTATTACTAAATAATCAAATAGCATCAATCTTAAAAAAAGAGTAATGTTATTTTTTTTTTAATTCCAATTTGACTTTTTTAATTCACCATGTTCGATTTGACGTGAACAAATTCAAGAAAAAGTTTACATCTCTCTCTCTGTCTCTCTCTCTCTCTCTCTCTCTCTCTCTCTCTCTCTCTCTCTCTCTCTCTCTCTCTCTCTCTCATGCAATAATGCCCTGGTTAGTCTGGTATCCCCTCTCAAACCCGAGGAAGGAGGAACCCCAGACCCATTTTTACCTTTTTAAATGTTCCCTTCTACTAGTATTTCAATTACTTGGGACAGCTCTGGATACTATCTATCTATCTATAAATGTAATAGATGCATGATAAACAAAACAGACTAATATTTTGGAAATCTTGTATAAGATAAGATAATTCTGTTGTGTAATGGAAGACAAAAAAAGAATAAAATTTCAAAATGTACCTTTCTTTTCAGTGACTTTTCTCTTCTTTATTGATTTACAAGGGTCGGGAAATTCATAAACATCTTCGTCTGATTCTTCATCAAGCAGGCATTTCAACGTTGATTCAACGTTGCACTTCAACGTTGAATCAACGTTGAATTTTGGTTGCATATGAAAGTTGAGACAACGTTGAGATATAACGTTGTTTCAACGTCAATTTTCAACGTTGAATAAACGTTGAAAATGGGTTGAATTTTTGGTTGATTTATGATTGATTTTTGTTTGCAAATGAAAGTTGAGGCAACGTTGAAGCTTCAACGTTGTTTCAACGTCAAATATCAACATTGAACAAAAGGGAACATTGGTTGAAATTAGGTCGAGATTTGGTTGAATTTTTTCTGTTGTACAAACATTGATATTTGGTTGAAATCACGTTGAATTCATATTACATTTTGCTTTATAAACAAATACATTTCAAATTCTAATTAAAAAAATTATTCAAGTTGCGTAATATTTATATATTTAAGTTGTAATCCAGTATTATGATTGTTAGAGAATTTATTTTACATGTATTTTTAAGACAAACACAAATTCGGATTCAATCACTGAATCACAAAAATCACTGCTTGACAAAATTTATATTCCTAGTGAAAAGTAGGTACCGGTAATCACATCCAGGTCTTTCAAAGTACGCGTCTGTCTTACACTACTAAGTTCCATAAAGTTGCGGATCCCTTGATTTTAATCACGCAAATAGTTAAGTCCCACGAATGAAAGAAATTAACAGGAGAATCCACCCTCTAAAGCAAAAGCCTATTGATAAAAGAAATGAAGATGTTAAAGCCATTTGTTCGGTAAAATGTACGTAACACGTTATTTCAAACGATAAAAATAAATATACATGAATGTTTTAAAAAAATCAGACAAAGGAATATATTCCGGTACTTGAATTTAATTAACATTATTAAAAGAATTATAGTTTACTTAGTGTTAAAATTCGTATGAGTATGCTTATAAATAATTATTACTAAAGAAAAATGTTATAGACATACACATACATAGTGTACTTACAAAATGTTGCACTCCTTTGTATAATTTTCAAGGGCGAAGAATCTGATGCAATCAAGGCTGACTATACAATCAATTCCCTGCACCACTGGTTGATTGAACCTTACGACGAACTACAATATTAGTTAAATTGTATAATATACTAGTATACTAGCTTATATTTCATAACCAAATGAACATCAACAAAACACATAATACACGAACCAAGGATGTGCATTTCATGCAGATTTCAAATATACTTATAAAACAAGAATTAAATGATGAACAGATACTAAAAAAGCTTAATTTCTTAAATTCATGAAAAGGAAATAATACCTACTGAGCAGAAGTTGATATTCCAGCCTTACTCCTTGTGTATATAGCTTGAAACATATTAAATATGTACAGCAAGGAGACGCACACTTCTTGTCCATCAGTTGAATTCATAATTTTACTAGATAAGCTGCAAACAGCTTTACTCTGCCCAGCAAGAAAATTGCATAACAAGGTTATCCAGACACTGAAACTGACCAACTAAGCGAGAGGCACTCCTTATCTGATATCTCGAAGGTTTTTGGGGAGTGGATCTTAACATGCTTAAGTAATGCAACTTGACCGGGGTTTATTTGTCAGTGTGAAAATTCTTATGTGTTTATTTGAATTTTTTTATATTTTGTAAAAAGAAAGATTACAGAATTAATACACACAACAAAAGCACAATCTAATAAAATAAGACTTCTTAGATTCGCTCTGTAAACGTATAATCTGCGCAAGAGTATACGGCACGTATCCATATGAGTCTAATTTTAAGAACATTAATTCGGTATCATTATGTTTATTAATTTTATAGTAACATGGAATAATAGTGAGATGATAGATAAAAATGTTATCATTCATTAAAAGCCAATATTTAGCATATTTTATAAATATGTCAAAAAAATAGCATTCACAATTTATTAAAAAAAAAAAAACAACCTTTTTTGAAACATAATTATAATGAAGTGTTAAATGTAGATGCCATGAATCATATAAACTAATATTTAAAATTTTATAATGGTACTAGCTATTGACACAACTCTTTTGAGTAAATAAATTAATAGTGCATGTGTTTCATTTATTAAGTATAATTATTATATATATAATATTTTCTAACAATGCATACAGTTGTGTATATATTGCGGAAAATCGCATGGATTAGAAGTTAAAGACACCTTTATATTTTGAACTTAAAAACTAAAGTGCTCAATACTCGTGACCCTTTGTTTCAACGTTAAATTTTCCTAACTTTCCTAAAGTTGAAAATATGTTGCATCCTTTGCATCTTCCACGTTGTTTCGACGTTGAAATCAAGAGACAGTCAACTTTGCATTTTCTAACCTTGTTTTAACTCTACAATATCAGATTGATTGATTGATTGTATATTGTTTAACGTCCCTCTTGAGAATTTTTCACTCATATGGAGACGTCACCGTATGCCGGTGAAGGGCTTCAAATTTAGACCTATACTTGGCACTCAGGGCCATTGAGCAGTGAGGATTCTTTATCGTGCCAGCGCCTACCGTCACACGGGACCTACGTTTTTAAGGTCATATCCGAAAGACCCGTGACTTTCACTTCTAGTGCCGAGCGCTTGGCGAAGGAACAGTCACGACCTTTGTTAACGTCTTAGGTATGACGCGGCGCCGCGAACGAGAATCGAACCCGGGCCTCCCGATCACGAAGCGAACGCTCTACCACTAGGCTACCGTGACCGGTCTACAATATCAGAAAATACTCAACGTTGAAAACATGTTGAATCTTTAACGTTGTTTCAACGTTGAATATCGACGATCATTCAATGTTGAAAATATGTTGCCGCTTCAACGTTGTTTCTAAGTTGAAATATCAACGAACATCAAACGTTGAGAATATGTTGCAGCTTCAACGTTGTTTCAACGTTTAAATATCGAGGAACATTCAACGTTGAAAATATGTTGCAGCCTCGACGTTGTTTCAACGTTGAAATATCGACGAACATTCAACGTTGAAAATATATTGCAGCTTCAACGTTGTTTCAACGTTGAAAAAAGGTTGAGGATTCAACATTAAAACCTCAACGTTGAAACATCGTTGTTATATAGTTGATCAACGTTGCAACCTATATTCCACCTCCTTTCAACGTTGAAACAACGTTGCGTACCTGCTGGGTATCCTCTATTTCATTATCATCAGACTTGTTCTCATCTACATCATGTTCTTGAATTTCAACTTCAGCTACAAATTTTGACAATATAAATATATATATGTACACTGATAAATTTATTGTCATCAGTAAAGAACTATTTCTGTCCTTAAATTAAATATTACTATATGTGTATTCATGAACACTTAAAATAATTACCTGTATTATCAAACTCGATTTCATCAAAATCTTTGTTTTTGTACTTTGCAATTCCACCAGTGTTGATTAAATGCAGAACCTTTGCAACTTTGGCCAACTCTAGGGTGGAGTCAGGCAGGCAATAAAATTCTCTTTGAATCCTAATATCATGACCCATGAAATTAGCTTAGTTGATAATCAGGTTAAAAAATTCAATGCACTAGAGAGTAAAAAGAAGTTTTAAAAAATAATAACTTAAAAAACAAAATTTGCCTGAGAAGAAAATATGGTTTTCATGGGCGAAGAAATTTTTCATGTTTACCTCACTATCATGCAAAATTGTATAATGTAGATTATATATGTTGTAAAAGTTTCATGGGTTATTAAAATGGTCAATTACATATCTGATTGTAGAGCGTTGTATTTTTACTTCCAATTATGCATATTAGATTCCAAATTTGAAAACGATTTGTAAAAGCCTTACACTAAATAGCTTAAAACATTCCTGAAAAATCTACCAGTATAAACTCATTTCTTTTCCTTGTTTTCATTCTAAAACACATACCAACTCAAGAAAATTAAATTGATCAAATATCCAAACTCGTATAGTACTATATTAATAATTAGTTTCAAACATTCTTCAGACAAATTTCTGTCGAGCATTCTATTCCTATAAAGAAAAACCTGATGATTGATTTTTTTTACTTCCCTTTCGAGAAGCTTTTCAATTATATTGATATAAAGACGTAGAAAGACCCGTGTTCTATAATTCAACTCCGTATGAGATATTTTATTTCTATTTCATGCTGTGTAATACAGATCTAAAATATATTCACAATTCCCGTTACTCCGGAAGTCATATTTTTTATATTAAATTTGTACATTAATAGCTATTTATAACTAATGTACAAAGGGACAAATGTACTAAGTTCCATTTTGTGACTCTTTGAAAAGCATCAAATGTATCAATTTGTAAATAAAAGTCATCAATATATTTGAAAAGGTGATTTTACTCACAATATATGCAAGAATTATACGAGGGTCATTCAAAAATACGTAGACAATTTCCTAATCATCCTATTATTATTAAAAGATTATTGATCAACACATTTCATGAATAAAAACATTTTTTTTGTCGAAGTGTGAAGTTTATATCATTTTATTAAAAAGAACACAAGTCAGCCAATTTTTAAAGCAAAATGCTTTGTTAGTTACCACGGAGTACGATTAACCAACATTGTAACGTCAAAAACATCGTCGAGAACGTTTCTCAAAATTACTCTGCTTTTTAATTTCATAGACTGTCTGTATTGTCTACTCCATTTTAAAAAACATATCCATAATATTTGACATCTAGTTTATAACATTTGTGCAAACAGTTTTAATTAGATCGTCCACTTTTTCAAATTCTTTACCGCGAAATTCTATTAGTTCCGCAATGGTGAGTCCTTTGACAAGATTTTTAAATATAACCTATTCTTAGCAGACTACCCGTCGTCCGATTCATAATTGCTTTACTCAAAATTATACTTTCTATTTAATACAAATACACAGCTTATTTTTCATACACTTCCTAGTATATACAGAATTTTAAAAAATGTTTTTAAAAAGTATTATTGGTACTCGCTGCTCCGTGGCGTACTCCAACGTCATGATTTTTTTTTCCTTTTTAAGTCCATATGTATTTAGAAACTGATATCTTTTGAACGGAGCGATATATTACACTACCTAATAGCATTTTACGTAATACAGCAAAACTTAATTTTCTTTTTTTTTTATCATTTCAGCTTCATTTATTAGAGATGTGGATATATACACTTTTTATAAATATGAAGAAATCTGTACATATTCGATGTTGCAATTCCGGGGATTCGGTGAATGGCCGTAACATCAGTGTCTTGAATTTTCACCCCTACTTCTTCTAACGCATTATTAAAAATTTTCAAGGGATTTTATCCCTGGGTCTCAAGGAGACCGTGAATTTGATATTAATGTTTCTGCAAATATTGCTCGTTTTGGTTAGCCTTGGTTATCCACATTTCATTCCCCTCAACTCAGGTCGTTTGTGCAAATCCTTTAACGCTCCATTGCTCTTGTTAAGATTACGTTTTTTACTCCATTATCTGCTTTAAGCTTTTCTTTTTTCTCTTTTAACTGTCTATCTTATTGTTTTAAGTTATCAGTTTTATCATCCAGCTATCAAGAATCATTTTTTATGAGCTCCTTCACTTCGTCAGCTTTCAAAGTTTTATTTAAATCACTTTTTATTTCTTTTGATTAAACTTAGATCCGTTTACACTCATCCTCACCTTCTTTTGTTGATGTTTTCAATACTGGACTTGGCTTTGAGCTAGATTTATTTGGTTTTTTGTCCCTGTGCTCATATTTCGTGTGAGGACACCTGCCTGACTAGTCGACATTGTCTATTTTTAGTTACAACTCTCATTACATACGGCAGACACAATTCAGAACTTACAAACACTTTTGAACAAGCATGCAAATGAAATTTGTACGTTTGCAATAGTCCAGCAGTGACAAAGGAAGCCTTCAAAACTGTTTAGGGGCCCATCTTTACCTAACACTCATTCCTGGCCGAAACTCCGCACCCTACATAACACGGTTTTCCCCTTCGAGCGCCATTTTCGAATTCCACAGCTTAGCTAAATTATTGAAAAACAGGTTTTTGAAACAAAAATATTAGCAGTATCGTTTAAAGTCATAATTTTGTAAGTTCTCAGTCGATACAATGACCCTTTAAAGAAATTCAATTTATCATTTAGTAGATTGCTGACTAACATTTTACTAATTTTTAGGCCATTCTTTACACATTGAAATGTCGCTTGATTTTTTTTCATTATTTCCAAATCAAGAAAAGGAGCACACGGGTGTAAGTGCAGGAGATGCTCACCCCTGCAAGGCACCTGATCCCGCCTCTGGTATTTTGAAGGTCCGTGTTTGCTCTGCTCCTGTTTTGTATATTTTTAATAGACTTTGAGGATAATAACTGTTCTGTCCCCATATATTTTATTATTTTCATCAATTTCGCATTATTTTTTCAAGCAGGTCTTATCGTTTGGTGTTCCCTCACGGGGCTAAATGTTTTGTTTAAGACAAGAGTATAATTGTACAACTCTACTTAATATTATTAAAATTGGAATCATCTGGTAACACTCCAATTGCTGTATGAATACACGTTAACACAATGGTCGTTTGTTAAGTTCTGTATTTTTGGGGAGGACTGGTTTGTACCTAAAATATATGATTGCTTAATTGATTGTATGTTATTTTGCGTCCCGTTCACCATATAGAGACGTAACGATATTCTGTTGGAGGGCGTCAAATTTAACCTTTACTCAGCACTTACGGCCATTGACCAGTGAGAGATCTTCATCGAATCGTCATCGAATCTTGCCTTAACACGGGGCCTCGGTTTTTAGGGTCTCATTCGAAGGACCCGCAACTTTCACTTACCGAGTGCATGGCGAAGGAACAATTGCTACCCATTTTGTATCGACTTAGATCAGTCTCGGCGAATATTCGAACTCGTGACCTCCAGATCACGGAGCGAGCGTTCTGCCGACTGAGCTCCCTTGAAAGGTCCCAAAATATATATTGACTCATTGTTAAATAAAATATCTATTTTCGTCTTTTTTTATTTATTGGTTAATGCAACATAGTCAAAATTGGGAATAAATTTCTCATACCAAGAGTTAGCATAAACAGCTTAAGGTTTCACTTGATTCAAAAACTACTGACCCTTTACCAAATCACTCTGGTTGGTTTAAGTATAAGTCTCAATAATCTTTATATATGATTGTCGACTGTCCTCAATGTGATTAATTTGGCAATATGGCCAACGCGTTACACTTACCTACAGTTTTATGTATATTAAAATGATTAATTAAAGAAATTAATATCTATAATGTATCCCTTTTGAAATAAGAGCAGTGACCCTGTAAATATGACGTTAGATACATTTGCATCACAAGAATTCACATTTAATGGCCGGTAACATACTATGATTTTACTTAATTTCTACCTAGGCTAATGTTTACAACAAGTTGCTGTCCTTTAAAAAAAAGACTACAATACGTGGATCATATGCATGTTTCCTTTTAACCGAAATTCAATCAAAGAACAGGCACGTAACGTCGTTTTTGAAAGTGGGGGGCCAACCAGAGAAAAAATTTTTTTCACTTACCTGAAAAAGTTGACAAGCAAAAAAAAAAATACAAAACAAAACAAAACAAAAAAAAAACACTGAAAATTAAAAGTTGCCTAAACTCGAAAATCCTATTTCGTGGAGGGGGGGGGGGGGGGGGGGTAAAGTGAACCAACTATTTTAAAGCCAAGTTTTCTTCATTTCAATTTCAATTTTTCCCAAACTTTTCCTTCATATCACTATACCATGGTCAAAAAGTAGGTGGGGGGTGGGGGGCAACTATCCCTTCAATGAACATTTTCTATAGTAAAGGTAATGTTGGTGAAAAAAGTGTGGGGGGAGCCCCCTTGCCCCCTGTTGCTACGTCCCTGAAGAAAATTTGTTAAGTTTATTGGATATTAATGTAGGTTCGTTAGCATTTTCTGCATGATCTCTCTACTTTGACCGATAGTACTTTCATAGCAAAATTGTTAAATTTAATCCCCGATTGACATATAATTTTGTTATTTTCAAATCCAGGCTATTTTGATACTTATATAACCCAAAATGGTTGGTAATTAACATATACCTGAACTGAATTTGAACTGAAGTGAATTTTTTTTCAGTTTCAAAATTCAGTTCAATTCTTCAGGTCTGCACAGAATTTTTTCTGGAACCCCCCCCCCTTCTCCCCAACATGGAATACCGTTACTAAAGGCTTGTATCAAGCTGTATTTGAATCCATATATATCAATTTTTTGCGAGCCTTAATAATGCCGATGAAGACTTGTTTTATCTTTTAAAAACCTACAACTAGTATGTATGAAGTTTTTAATTCAAGTTGTAAAGTTATCTATAGATAACTTAACAACGTGAATTAAAAATTTCATTCAACGACTAGTTCTAGGTTTTTAAAAGATTCAACGACTAGCTAAATGTAAGTTCTTCATACTTTTTTAAAATGCTTCTCCCATAGATTCAATGTTTAGTTCGTGTTTAAAAGTATGTGTACAAGATTAAAATTTGGATCCGCCAATGAACTCTCAATCGCATCATCAATGTCGGAAAGGCCCGAGAAGTTGCGACTTGTGAAGCGAAGTCAGCCGAAGATTGCCGATTGGAACTCTCTAGCATTCTCGCGCATGCGTAGGCTGGCATATGCCTAGGGCATCCTGTTTAGCCTCGCTTATATATTTACTGCGTGGACCTCACGGTCCACACAAAAAGGAAAAAAAACGTCAGCATATCCTGGGTCAAACTGAAAAGAAATATCCCTACCTTCAATAAAATATCATGTAAACAGTGGAAACGGTTAGAATAATTCAGCAATAATTATTCTTTCACAACACACCCCTGACCCACAACACTCTGTTACAATGCATTTCGAAAAAATTATGCATTGTGAAATTCATTCAAAGCGCTTTAAATTTGGGACCGAGTAATATATTTCAATGTAAAACTTCGATTCCTCTTGTGGCCTTACCATACCAACGGAGACCGTGATCTGAATAATTCAGATATTATACTTTGAATTCCTAGAAAGCTACAATCTGCAGTTTTTCCAGTGTGAAGATTCCTGATTATTGTTTTTCCTATATAGTCCGATAGTCTTTATCGTTTTATTCTGAGAATATCGATATGGAAATAAGGTTCAAATTGTCGTAATTTTAAACAGTTTATCTTTTATTTCAGAAATGAGCGAAAATCATTTAATAATAAACCGAAGAACATTGTACCTCAGGTTAATCATCTGAAATTACGTTAACAACATAGCATTTAAATAAAAGCATAAGATTTATAGTGCCATACAGAAAAAAACTCGTATCCATATAAAACAAAAGACACATTTGTTCAGTAAAACTGAAAAAAACATACTTTGTATGGAAAATCGTGAAAAAAATATATGTTTAGTTTATCTAAAATCAAATATTAAAACAATTACATCTCTTCATGAGTAAGTGCATTAATTCTTAAAAGTGTCGCTTCCTGAATCTGGTGAAATGGTTTCTGTTGTAACGAAGATTTATAGGATTCCAATGATCCCAGATAGTCTCCACAGATGTGTTGACAGATTCCTAGTATTTGCCAGGAAATATCTGTGATATAAGTATTTACATAAATCCCGTCATCGCAGAGCAGCAGAGTCTGTAGATCCTGTAGAGATTGATGTGACCTGACTGTGTCACCAAGTCTGTGGTGAGTCAGTATAAACAACATGTGTAACATCACTTGAGGTGGGATTTGTAAGAAAACCACACCATACTTCTTACTGATCTTCTGCTCTACCACTAATTCATCAATATAAGTGTAACTATCGTGTAATTTTATTGTATTAACTACAGCTGTTCTTATTTTTTTATCCAGGGGCATCCAACCAATGCACTGTATGTACGCATTTACATTTATAGCACTATATATTATATAGTGTGGAAACATTCTCTCCTGTGCTCTTTGTAAAATACTGAGCGAAAGTTCATACCTACGTGCTCTGTAGAAGTACATAGCAAGATACAGAATGTCAGATACACAACCAATCGTGCAAGACATCTTCAGCAAAATAGATATTTTATTAGTTTTGTAATACACCCTATTACGATTTTTATTCAGAGGAATCAAGAAGGCAACATTACGTAAAACACCCGATGTTAAATATTGTAGAGTAGCAATCTGGTTTGTTGTTAAGTTTCCAATAACAATGCTCGATATGTTTTTCATATAAACTCGAAATTCTTCAATTGTATGGATAAAAATATCTGCCTGTAGCTCTTTAAAGAAGTTGATATCTAACTTTGTGCTAGATGTGATTCTACTCTCGTCTGTACAGACTCTTAATGTTCTGTATAAAATAGCCTGACTGAGGTAAGGTCTCAGGGTTGGACTTAACAGAAGACATGGTATCCCCTTACAATACAAATCATACAACTGACTGAACAGTGCTGTTTGTACAGAACCAGCGACTTTCACTCTGAACATGTTGTTTTGAGGAATGAAGAAGTTCGGACATTCTCCAATATGTACCCAGTGTACCAACAATTTAAAACATTTCCAGAAACAAAATAACAAGTTATCAGGTGTCCAGATCAAGGAATGAACGTTCTGAATTACCCAAAATACAAGTGTTTTCATGAAATATGAACATAAAATAGTTGTATTATTTAGCATATTAATAACTTCTTTTAGAAATAGTTTGAAAAGACCGTAACACAAAAACTGACAGTGATTCATTGAATACACAAGTATTTGTTCTGCTAGAGAGAATGAGATTCTCCATTCTTCTCCAATTTCAGGTGTGCTGCCTATAGGAACAACGTGGAAACCTCTGCTGAATATTTTTGAAAGAACAAATTCGGATGGCCAACCTTGTTGACGACATCTCTGTATCCAAGGGAGAGCTAATGCTGGCCAGTGATGTGATTTGAAACAATAAGCATGGTCAATTTCATATTGGCCAATGATTTCTGTATAACACGGTCCATGCTGGAAAGAAGAGATGCCATACCTGGGATAGAGATTTCTTGAAATGGTATCGCGGAATAATGTACTAGATATATAAATTATGCCATTCATAAATACACAGGAGGATCTGACTATTTCATCATTTAAGGGACTCATCAGATTAAGTCTGGTAAATCCTGGTGGTAGATCATCACACTCCATCAGCATCACAGTGTGTTGTGGGATACGGTAGAGATTGATCTGAGAGGGATCACAGATGACATTGTACTCTATAGGCCATATCATCCAATCTGCATCTGAAGTTCTCAGTCTAAATCCCTCACGTCTACTTCCACTCAACATTATGTCACCTCTTCTTTTCATATACAAAGGTTTCATCGCCATCTCCATAGTGTCCATAACCTCTCTCCTGATTCTGACTTCTGTAGGAGTCCCTACTTCACGACACAGTCCTACATACACAGCCTCTGATAGACGAGGTATGTGATCCATATTTCCCAGATATTATTGAGAATTAAATATCAGAAATCTGTGAAAGAAAGTGATGCATTATTCATTTCTCATTGAAAATGTTCTAAGACCACCGAATTTTATAATTATGCAGAATTTCTTATGTGTAATAAAGAAGCATGTGAAAGTTAATAAAAATTGTTGATTAGACAATTGGAATAATAATTATTTATCATGGTTCCAGAAAATTTCGACGGAAAGAATTATTGGATAATTTCTCTCAGATCCTTACAAAACAATGATGATACTAAAATCCTGTACCTGTTTTATTTTTTTACAGGTGCAAAATATCAAATTATTTGAGCTTAATATCTTTATCGAGTATTAAGCATAGTTTTCTTAATCATGAAATTCAGATCTCAAGTTTTTAAACAGTAGGGATGCATATCAATGAAAGCACTCCCTTGAATTTTATTTATCTATTTATTTTCTATGCAATGACATGTTTTATTACATCTACGAACACGTGTTGAAAAATAAACACTAACATAAAAAAAATTAGATTTTAGACATTATCATTATATACAATTGAAAAAAAGTACCAACATTTTATTTAACAGGCTTAAAATGCGTATACTGCAAAGTTAATTTCTAAGAAGTTTCACATTTATCTACATTCTGAAAAAAAAGAATAATCATGAGTAACAAATAACTACATATGTGTAACCTTATGTCATTGATCGGAACATAAAATCAACATTTTTTTTTATAAAGAATAAAACCAACCCAGGCCCTAAAAGTCAAAGCTCGATTTACATAATGAATGGTAATCGGTTACGTCAAAGCGGTTATATGACACACTTCAAAAGATTATAAATTACTGTCGTGTGATCAACAAGGGCATGTGATATCACAACAAACATGTTAATACATGTATATCGCCGAGAGAACTTAGTATATACTTATTTGTGTAATATAAAAATTGATATTAAAGCCGCTTGGTCCGATTTTAATCGCTAAAAATATATATTCGTTTTTCTTTTTGAAAAAAAATTGTCCATAAATTATTTCAACTTCTGTCAAATTATATCCCCAAAGTCTTTTTCTTTTTAAAGATATCAAAATTCAAAAGTTAAAAAAATAATTTTTGTTAGGTCACGCAAAAAATAATCCTTCGTTGACATTGAGTGAAATCACCTTCGAAAAATTAAATTTATCGCTTACATGTATAACTCATGAAGAACAAACCCGAGCATTTTTTCCACAACAAAATGCACACGGGCAATATTCAAGCCTTCGTTACTAAACTCCCTTTTTAAAAAATCTTAAAAAATATCCGATTTTCCTTTATTCTGTAAATATGCATATTAATATAAAAATTACTATGGAGAATATTCAATTCATTTCTTTTTTAAAAGATATATCATGACTTAGGATTCTACTAATGGAAAAAAAATACTCGGGTTTGAATTCTCTTCATAATTAGATATAACCGATAAAAGTATTTTTTTCAGATTTGACTTCAAAACAGATCTTAACTTCCCGTCAGGAACTGCTGTTTGTCAGCAAGGTTTTTGGTCTATGTTTTCCATGTAAGGATTGTTGTAAAAAACTATTAAATCAATCTTATAATTAATTTTTATATATTATCTACGCAGGGGGAATAAGGAAGCATACACAATATTCTACCTTGACTAGAACAGTGCTATATTATGACGTCATAGTAGGCGAGATGACGTCAATTTTAGAACACAAGTTTTCGTATTATTGGTATTCAGAGATGTAATTGAACACGAGAAAATGAATAGAAACATTTAAACATTCACAAAAATAAAATGTTCTTATTTTGTTATGCTGTTTTCTGTCATTCTGATTAAAATCTACGACCGATGACGTCATATGTATACATCAAGTAACTTGGGAATTCACCATGTCGTGTAATGAGAATATGGCTAAGACGGCATGTACAAAGATATGTAAAATGAAGTTAAAAAGCAAATATCGAGAAAAGTATGTGAAATTCATATGGAGATTAGCTTATTAAACAGGTTTGTTAATCTATTTTCATCGATTATATTTTCTTTCGAAGACAGTCAGCTATATACGTATCTCGGTCTGCCTTTCCTCTGTCATTCGAGACAAAAATAATGCCACAGAACAACAATAAGCTGGATATTTCAAAACATAAGATTTGTACAGATTGAAAGTTTGCCTTCTAAAATATTTGAAAAGTGCTGCTAGAATCCCGAGTTAAGAATGGTTTTACCAAAAATTTCGGTTGATATGTATCAGATTGAAAACATTGGGTGAGGTTTCGTGCGAATGCGTATAATAATTATTTTACTGACAGTACAGTGGGATTCTAGCAGCACTTTTAAGGAAGAATAGATGTTTTTTGACTATATTATTTACTCAAAGAAATTATTAATCTCCAGGGTATTGTTGTTCTTTTCGCTTTTTTATTAAGGAACTTTTCGCTATAAATAGAAGTCACGTTATGACGTTGAGGTGGCGCACGTCTTTGCGTTAGACGCCCTTTTATCTCTATGCAATAGTTAATAAGAGTTTACGTTTATCAGCGGTCTTGATAAATTATCAAATTTAATTTTCTTCAAAAAGTCTAAATTTCCCGAGAAATCATTTATATGCTTCCTTAACATACCCGCGTATGTAATGACATACTTTTATTGCTTAAGATAATATGTGCCTGTTTCGGATGAAGCGGCTTTAAAATCGACATTGCAATGCAATATTACATGTATATTTTGAATGCATTTTAAAGCTTGAGGACACCTATTTTTCTTGTTTTTGTTTCAATTTCGTTTTAAAAAAATGATTGCAAAATGTTTATTGATTATATCATCTATCAAAGTCATTCAGTATATATACTGATACCACTTCTTTAAATTTTGATTATTTCTACTATTGTTTGATGAACTTTTTCCATAAGTCCATGTATCCCAAATATGAGAGAGGGTCGCTAGTCGACAACCAGACGAAGATTCGCTCAAGAGTATCGAGCTCATTTAAGAATATACATGTACACCTTTACAATAAATTAGAGTATCTGAAACAAATTAAATATGGTAAAATACGGCAATTGGGTATCTGAGATATTTTTTTAAGTCGCAATGAGTTTACATAACATCAACAAACTATTGTAATACTGTTTTGGTTTTTAAAAATGAAATAATTCTTATATTATGAAAACATTTTCTCGCCATGCTTTATTTTGTTTTCTTAACAAACGACGTTGTTTTACTTGGAAAAAGGGGGAGAGGGGGGGGGGGGTTAAAGGCGGCAAAATGAATTTTACTAATATCGTAATATATAGAAAAATATTTTGGAGGTTGCATTTAAATGATTCGTAGACTAGACATATTTTTTTTATTCAAGCTAATCCATGCATATTTAAGTTCTCAATAAAAAGGGTGTGTATAAACATTTCAACATGTTCAAGGAGAAAGAGTAAAATCGTTTTCTTTTAGTTGCAATGATTTTTTTTTCTAACTCACCAACTGAAATTAAACAAGATAAAATTAATGAATCTGTACCAAGAAATTGATACCTAAAAATAAATTATGTTCCAACTGTTGTTTATTAATGATAAAAAACATTTTTTTTAAAAACATGTAAATAATAGAAATGTCAGAATGAGCTAGCTTTCAACATGCACAGTTCGTAGAGAAAGATAAGCGAAGCATTTTTGCGCAATTTGACTTCATTTTAATTGTGACGTTATGTACTGAAATTGTGACGGCAGTCAAGAGTACTGTGACGTGCCTGAGTTGACGCCGCGTAGCAAGTAGATCGGGCCTCGTTAAGTTAATAGAGTTAGCATGCTAATTTCATAATCGTAATAAACAATGGTGTATCTTTCAAAATTGTGAATTCATGGCATCTGGTTTAAAATGGAACTAAATTCAATACTCAGATGACCTATAAAGCTCGTGGGCCTCTTGTTAAGTATGTTACAAATGTCAATCGATATTAACAATCTCAATTATAATGAGATTTTGATTTTATGGTATATGTACTCATTTTAAATCTCACAACACCTTAATTTATAAGCCTGTAATGTCATATGCTGATAAATACAACTTGTAAAGGGTGTTAAATATAAGACGTCGGCACAAGACAATTCTTTTTTTTTTTTTGACATTGAAATTTTAAACAATGCATAAAATTACGAAAACGCTTCGACAGTGAGTGGAATTTGCTTTGACTTACACCTTTGATCAACATTGATTATGAGTTGTTTGTATGGAAAACGTGCATATCTAAAACAAAATGTGAATTTCGTTTTGTTATTTCTTTTACCCACTTTTTGACCATTCAACATTTGTAAATGTTATGTTATCTCTAATAAGGATAATACATGCGAGCTGAATAAAAACGGTAAATAAATCTACCTTTCTAAATACTATGCAGCAAATAAATACATGTCTTTCTCTTTGATTGGAAACGTAATGGTTTATTAGCATTAATTCATTTGAAAAACAATACAATACGAACTACCTTCGATGTCCCTGTTTGACATCTTTTTCCAGTACTAAGCAAGTTTTAGAAGAATTAAATTGAAGTATGTGGGAAAATAGTACTAAGGAGTTTCAGCCAACTCTGGAAACGGATCTTTTAAACCTGAATTTTTGTGATGTTTTGTAAGTTTTTCAATTTCATTCAATTTCTTTTTTTCGTCATTTCAACCTTTTGATACTATATTTATTTTCAGATATTGGAGGAAATCGAATCAGCTATTCTCAAGAGACTGCTGTTTTAGATTTTCTTTTGTCTGTTTTTGAAGATTGAATAGAAATTAATAGGTATATTTTCTATGACTTTCTTGGTTTTCATTTCAGTATGTTATAACATTGAACTTTGAATGGAAATTTGAAGCACTAAGCTTTTAAGTATGGCTCCGTGTAAAAATCATGCAGAGGGTGATTCATGGGGGGGTTCAGAATTTCTTCAAACTTTGCATGTTGGTAGAGTATGCTAAGATACTCCAAAAAAATTATAATTTTTTTTTAATTCTGCCACTGGTATCCATGGCAACCGATAAACTGTTTTGGGCAAAAAATGGCTGAAATTTCCTCTAAAAACAGGCAAAAATACCAATAATGAAGATTAAATGAAAAGAAAACTAAACAATAAAACACATTTATGTTTATTTCTTATTAAAATACAGCATAAGTAGTTACTATCCATATCTAGTCAAAATATTTTTATGACCAGTAATGTGTTATAATTTTAAGATAAAAAGGGGAGATAATTCATATTGGCAAAAAATGTAAAATATCCATTTTTTAGGATTTTTATCTATCAAAAATTTCTAAATACCCCACAGCCAAACTTAAAAGCCATGCTAGTTTCATAGAGACTATAGTCTAAAGTCAATAAAATTATTAAGACATTTTTGCGCAAATGATTATTAATTTCCCAAAACAACTGATGAATTTTGTACAAAAATGGTAATTTCACTTTTTTTGTCACAGTCCAATTTATGCCATATATGTTTTCATGTAAAAAATAAATAGCATTTCAAAACCATTTTTTTTATATTTCCATTTTCAAATACAATCAAATTATTTACTTTTCATAATTAATCCAAATATTACCACGTCCAGTAATAGTTTTTAATTTTAAGCTGAAAAGGGGAGATAATCTATGTCGAGAAAAACTGAAATTTTGAATTTGAAAGGATTTACAGCTAAATTCAGCTATATGATAAAAAATTTAAAGAAAAAATACACTACAGCCAAACAGAAAGGCAGTGTTTATTTCCTAGACACCATACCTTATGGCAAATAAAACATTTTTTGCAATTGATTATTAATTTCCAAAAGCCATTGAAGAGTTTTATACAAAAAATGGGAAATTCACTTTTTCTTCACGGTCAAATAAATGTCATGTATATATTTTATATGCATGTTAAATAACATGTAAAAATAGCATTTCAAAACAATTTCTTTATAGTTTCAAATCCAAATACAACACAATTATTTATTTTCATTAATCAAATTATATCTATATCTACAGTATTATTTCTAATTTCAAGCTGAAAGGGGGAGATAATTCATGTTGACAAAAAACAAAGATTTCAGTTATCAAGAAAATAAAATATATCTATGATTTAAAAAAAATAGCCAAACAAAAAGGCTGAGTAGGTTTCATAGATACCATACCCTATGGAAAATTTTAAAAAAATCATCCGCACAAAAATCATTGTGATTAATAATTTCACCAAAAAAAGAAGTAGCATCATCTTTTGTCAGAGTCCAATATATACACCATGTACACACGCCAGTACATGTTTACATGTAAGAATATCAGTTTAAAATAAATTCCTTTACATTTCCAAATTCAAATACAACACAAATTATTTTTTTCATAAATGAACAGCGAATTGTAAAAACATTTGAAAATATTAATCATATTAAGGCAAAAAAAAATTAATTTCTTGGTTCTCAGGCCCTCCCTCATCTCTTCTAAGGGTGCCTCATTGACCCTTTTTATTGCTAAATCAATAAAATATAAACACCAAATCACCTCCCTCATCATTTTTTTGAGGTTTTGTACAATGTAAAAAGCTGCCTCATCATGTTTTTGGGGCAATAAAAAAGAATAAAAAATGCCTCCCTCATCATATTTCTTGAAAAAAGGCATGAGAACCAAGTAATTAACTTTGCATGGCCTAATATTGATAACTAAATACACTTATCATATAATCATTGTATATGTAAACACAGTTTTTTGAAGTTTTACATCTTTGTAAGGTGCAGTCATGCCACTCAGAATATCACTAATCTGCCCTGCTTCTCTTCTGTAGTAAGTAACTATCCTTTGTTTATTGGACTCTTCTAAAAGCACTTAAGATCCTTGGGAAGAGAACTGCTGCCTGATTAACATTATCCAAAGTACCGTCATGGAATCCACTGAACTCTAATCTCTGCTTTTTGACAGCTTTAAATATTTTATTTTCCATTATTCCTAAAATAATAATTACAATATACATGTACTTATCATTCATCAATTTAGAATTCTTTAATTTATGCTACATTATTATTAAGGTACTAAATGGTTATTTTGATTTTATGAATTACTTTACATGGAATATCAAGTTTATATAATGCAGTAATTTCATTAAAAATATATAAATGGTTGCATGACATATATTCTCCCACCTTTGGAGTCTTAGTAGGTGGTGTTCAATGATGTTTTCTTGCCGTCTGTAATAAATAGTGTAACCTTTTCCTTCAAAACAATGATGCAGCCCATCGCATACATTCTGTGAAAATAAAATGGGGTTTAATTCATCTAAAAAACAATAATACTAATTTATGAAATGAAGTTAAACAAAGTTATAACAAAGTCACCGGGACCTATGAAATTACTTTGCTACATCAATTACTCGTTATATCCATATAAGGAATTTGTTACATTTATATAGCTGGGGATTTAAAATAACTTAGCTATATCCATGAATTCGCTATATCCGTGTTCGTAGTAAACAAGTTTTGCTGTATGTGAAATATCTTTTCTAAATTTATATAGCTGGGGATCTAAAATAACTTCGCTACATGTATATCCGTGAATTCGCTATATCCGTGTTCGTAGTAAACGAGTTTTGCTGTATGTGAAACATCTTTTCTACTAGTGTATTTTTCATCATTTGCAATATGTCTCCAGTTTTAACTTTAGTACAATTTAAACAGAATCTACACAACTTGAGGCTTCTTCCAATGACTTCCATATCAGTACAATATTAATCATGGCTTTGCTGTTCTAGGGAAGATTCTCCCCTATATATTGCAATGTGAAAGTTTGATCCCCATTGTGGCCCCATCCTACCCAAATGGGGGTTTAACTTAACCAATTTGTTTATACACTACATCACCAGAGAATGCTTCCATATCACCACTTTGCTGTTCTTGAGAAGATTTTAAAAGATTATTACTTAAACCATTCCAAGTTTTCTATCTATTTTTAGCTCACCTGAGCCGAAGGCTCAAGTGAGCTTCTCTGATCACATTTTGTTCGGCGTCCGTCTGTCTGTCCGTCTCTGTCTGTAAACTTTTCACATTGTCGACTTCTTCTCAAGAACCCCTGGGCCAATTTCAACTAAACTTGCCACAAAGCATCCTTAGGTAAAGGGGATTCAAGTTTGTTCAAATAAAGGGCCACGCCCTCATTCAAGGGGAGATAATTGAGAATTAGTGAAAATTTGGTGGTATGTTTTAAAAATCTTCTTCTTAAGAACAACAGTGCCAAGAAAGATGAAACTAATGGGCAAACATCCTCAGGTAGTGTAGATTCAAGTTTGTTCAAATCATGTCCTCCGGGGGTAGGGCTGGGCCACAATGGCCGACCAAAGTTTTACATAGAAAAATATATGAACATTCTTTAAAAATCTTCTTAAGAAGAACAGCAAAGCCAAAATTGCTCATATTTATATGGAAGCATCCCCAGGTAGTTTAGATTCAGGTTTGTTCAAATCATGAACCCTGGGGATAGGGCGAGGCCACAATGGCCGACCAAAGTTTTATATAGAAATATATAGGAAAATTCTTTAAAAATCTTTTTAAGAAGAACAGCAAAGCCAAAATGCTCATATTTATATGGAAGCATCCCCAGGTAGTTTAGATTCAGGTTTGTTCAAATCATGAACCCCGGGGGTAGGGTGGGGCCACAATGGCCGACCAAAGTTTTATATAGAAATATATAGGAAAAGTCTTTAAAAATCTTCTTCTCAAGAACAGCAAAGCCATTATTGCTCATATTTATATGGATGCATCCTCAGGTAGTGTAGATTCAAGTTTGTTCAAATCATGACCCCCGGGGATAGGGCGGGCCAAACATTTGGATTTAAACTTTTCAATAGTAAACCAATTACTACTTTTTCCTAGCCACAATGCTCGGGTGAGCGATGTGGCCCATGGGCCTCTTGTTTAAGATCCATGTGTGCCTTGGTTTTGAATCCCAATGAGAAAAGCCCTTTATTTTTCATTCAAAAGTCATGACCAAGGTCAAGTTTTTGAAAAGTTTTTCATTTTCAGTCGGGTGTCAAATCTGTAATCGGTTACAAATCTGTTTGCCTGTGACAAAATTTGTGCATCTCTGGCGGTTGAGCAACAGTTATTTCAAACACTGCCTTAACCATACCATCATACTTATTCATGCCTCATCGCACATAGGGGAGTGCACAGTAACTTAAACAGGTCTAGACGACAAGATTACCTGATGACACATCAGCTTAAATTTGCATGTAAATTGGCTATCAGTTTTCTTTACATAGTTTTAGACAGCAGCACAAGGTGCACCATCTTTGCTAGCCAAGGGTTTCTGATACGCTACTCTCCTCATTAACCCTTGGCCTACGGTGTTCTTAGAAATCGGGATTTTTTTCCAGAGTTCTGATTGGATTTTAGTACATCCAGGTCGACCAATCAGCAATTGTTTTTTGTAAATGACGATATTTGCGTTCGGGATACATCTTCACTCTTTAATCTCGGAAATGAAAAACGCAAGTAAACAACGATCCGTAAGATAACATTCAATTCTATGAATAGCCATGGTGTCATCCAATATCTTCTAAATATGTGATTAAGAATCTATCATGATCTATATTGAAGCTTCAGATTTGTTCTATAAATAATGAATAAACATAACTCAATTATTGCTTCTTAATTATTCTTGAAAAAACTTTGATTTAATTTTTTTAAACACGTGTCTTTATTTCTGGCGATGACGCAATCTGTGCGTACCTGATAGATTCGAGATCACGTGACAGAAAACAATCCCGTCTTTTGACTTCACCGTATGCCAAGGGTTTATGAGGAGAGTAGCGTATCAGAAACCCTAATGGCTAGCGAAGATGAAGGTGCACAATTATCATTTAACCCCTCAATCAAATATCAAAAGTATAAAGACATGCAAACGTCACAAGGTTTGTACGATACGTATTGGAAGCAACTACAGTGGTACCTCATTTATCCGGACGCTTTGTTCCTAGTCAAATTGTCCAGATATGTGACCTGTCCGGATACCTGAATTACCAGTTAAACAAGACCCAAAATAACGTTAAAAATTTTCTTTCCGATGAAAAATCGTCTGAATACTAAGCATTCGGATATCTGGCGTCCAGATATCTGAAGGTTCACTGTATTTATCATCTAAAACTACAATTTTAAATGTGAGCATTGAGCAGTGTCTTTGGGAACTAATCTTTCAATTTTGGCTGTATAAAGTAAAAAAGAAACTCTATTGTTTTTGGTTATGAAGTAAATAAAGTATGCAGTAAATCGACGAAAACCGTGTCAGTGTGTCGCTTCTGATTTGTATTTACAAATAGTAGACTGTCATGCTTGGGGACTCGTTCAATTAATTGTAGAATGCTAGAGTAGAGACAAAAACATAGTGCTGAAAATTACCTTCCATTAACGGTAGTGTACCCGAGCTCTTAAGAAAATGGAAATTTGTCTTTTGCTTAAAAGTATTCAACAACTGCAATACTACAAGTATCTATGATTTTTCCTTTTTATTAAAGACTCATATATTGTCATATAGGACTTGTAAAATACTTTTGACTGCATATAAAAAGCTTTTATTACCAAGCTTTTGAATACATTAATAGCGAGTGCAGCAAGGGTCGCAAGCTCTGATGACAATGCCTGGGCAAAGAGAAAATTCAGACTACTGAACATTCATTCTAATGAATTTTTTACCTCAGTAACTTAGACCCACAATGCATCACTTCATACACACACTCTAAAGCAACATTCTCGCGAGAATAACAACAAAATTTAAACGAATAATAAACTTGTCTTGATTTAATGAATTCATTTGTTTATTGCAGAAAGATAGTCATAAACTGATTGAAATCAGCCTTGTTCAGGCTTCGGTTTGCTAATGCAACATACAAACGACGTCATATGACGTCAGAATCTAATACGCACCGAATGTCACTTGCGGATTTACATGTCTAATCTAAATGAAAATGGATAAGTATATGCTTTCACCCTAATGGTCGCACTGTCAACATATTAAAGCTACATAGCTATTTCAAGCTACAAAATTAATTATCTTTATCAAGAAATTGTTCTGCAGTGTTCTGGACCTGATCTTACCTGGTCAAATGTATCTGTCCAAATGTACATTATCTTCCCTCTCCAAGTCGAGTAAGCTGACAAAATCGGACTGCCACCCCTCTCTGAGAGTTTACTCTTGGACTCGGGTGGATTACCGTAGAATTTAAACTTCTGAGATAGATCACAACGGTGTCAGTAGGCGAGTACCATTTCGGGAGAACGTCAACAAGGTCAATATACTACCGTATATACTCGCCTATAAGTCGGTTATTTGGGAGTAAATATCTGGTCCAAAACTCTGTGTCCGACTTATAGGCGAGCTATAAAAAGAATGGTATTATATGAGGTCAGTCCCTCTGAAATATAAGCTTATTAAATGCAACCGACTTATAGGCGGACCGACTTATATGCGAGTATATACGGTAATCAACACGACACATAGCTATACTTTTGCCCGAAAACTATGCGAAATCTGTTCTTGTAGAATCCTTTCAACCAATTTATGTCACTTCACACATATTTTTGCAATAAACATCACAGGATGCATCAAAATAACTTTGCAGCGTACAACTAACCATGGAGGCTGCCATTTTTTTACTAGCGCCACCTATGTGAAATTGCAAAGGGAGATAACTCATTTGAAGAATCTTGACAAATTCTCGATTTTAGACACCTTGTATCTTTTCAATACTTCGTTTGCACAAAAATATTAAAGTAAATTTTTATTAAGCCTTCCATGTTCACTTGAATTATGTATTAAATTTTTGTACATCTTCTAGGGTTTTAAAGATATTCTTTTCTGAAATAGGCATTATTTGCACACTATCTATACAAAATTACACCTCAAGTGCTTATCCCTGGCTATATGAAAAAAGAAGAATTATAACAAAATCAACTGTTTATATTCATTTTAGACCCAAATGAATATTTTAAACCCAATTTTATTGAATTGAAGATGGTCGATGAATCACCTTTTCTGTACTGTCTGCATGATTTTTACACGGAGCCGTACTTAAAAATATAGAATAAAGGGGTTTTAACAAAAACATTTAAATTTTTTAAAAAATTCCAAAAAAAGAGAAATACTCTGGAACCTTATTCATCAGATATTGAGCCTATTATAAGAAAAAAATGAATGCACAAAAAATCAATTATACTTCACAGGTGTAGAGATCCTCCTTAATATACATTATGAACAAAGCTTTCAATTTTCTTTTTAATCTTCTGGCCCGGTGATTCTTTGAAGAAAAAAATATTTAAATGTTTTCTTTATATCTCTTTGTAAAACTTTGATTGCCCAATTCTATCCTCGGGGTTATGAATAATCTGCACAAAAAACACTAAACTGTGAATATGACTAATATCTTACTTTATATTATTTTTATCAGCATTTTAAAGATTTATCCCTGTATATTCCGATGCCTACTCTGGCTGCCTTTTTTGGACAACCCTACCTTGAAGGATCTAGATTTGAAAAATTTGAATCTACTTTACCTTTGATGGCTCCACATCGGTTCTCCATCAGAAGATTTTTAAAAATACCAATTAATTTTCCCTTATTACTTATCATTTCAACTTCGAAGAATTCCTTTCATCCATTGATATTTACCGTAAGTTTGATATTTTTTTAATGGTAAATTGAGTCTTGAAAATTTTATGATGTGCAAAGTCTACAGATGGACGCCGAAGGAAATTTTGATATGAAAAGCTCACTTAATACGATTAAAAAGAGAAACCCGAAATACAATCTTAATGTTGCATCATAACTGTCACTTTGTATTACACTCATGGAAGCTAATAATTCACAGGCTACATGCATTGATTTTATAGAGGATAAAATAACGTTGTATAAATTCTTACTTTGAGCAATATGATCAAATATCCGATCATACATCCAGGAACAAAGTGAATTCAGAAGCTAATTAACCGGGTTTTTTTATATCTCCTTTCTGCTTCCTTTTTAGAATTTAAGGACAGATGATACAAACAATTTTTTCTTTGAAAAATATTAAATATCATGTCACAAGTTTAGAAAAGTGGATAATTCTTAGAATATTTTCTCCTAAGAACTGGAAAATGAAATAGACTAGGAAAATATAAGTAATATTTCAATAAAAAATAAATATAGACAAATCACATTCAGTAAAGGTTTACAGGTGAAAACAAATTTCATAATATGCTACCTTGGTGCTAAAAGTGTAGTATAAACTTTAGAAAAATATACCAATCCAGGTGAATTTTAAGGAAGGAAGAAAATGACAAAAAATTAGCAATGTCACATAGGCTGATTTTTACGATTTAGCTTTTCCTAATAAAATTCACCTGGCTTGGTATATTTTTCTTCGGTTTATATTACACTTTTAGCACCAAGATAACATATTCTGAAACTTGATTTCACCTGTAAACCTTTACTGAATGCGATTTGTCTATATTTGTTTTTTTCATTGAAATATTACTTATATTTTCCAAGTGTTTTTCATATTCCAGTTATTAGGAGAACAAAATCTAAGAACCATCCACTTTTCTAAACTTTTGACATGATATTTAATCTTTTTCAAAGAAAAAATTTGTTTGTATCATCTGTCCTTAATAATTCTAAGTTTGAATCTGATGACATTTGTGCGAGGAATTATATTGAAGATTTATCACCTTGCTATTCATGTATGAGAAGCAATATTATACATTAATAATGTACATATTTAATAAAATTTATCATATTCAAATCTTTTTAAAAAAAGGAATTTATGAAAACAAGCAGAGGCAAATCTTCTACAACTTTACAATGTAATTAAAAGCATATTTAATTGTTCATTCTACATTTACATCATACAAACCTTTTCTTTCAGTGTCTGATATTATTTTTTTTTGTTAACATATGTAAACACAAATAATAAGTAATATGACTTTAGATTAACTCCCATTATAATGCCAAAAATGTGCAATTAACGGCGCAAGGTTATTTGCACACTGTTTGAGTAATTTCTACTATTTTTAACTTGGGTAAATCATCTATACCTTTCACCCCCTTATTCCAGACATATTCTTAAACGTACCACTTTGTATATTGTATCCTCCTCTCAACATTAGAAGTCTACAGGCGATACACTGGTTTTATTTGATATGTATGAGGGATTGCAGAACATTCTAATTCAAGCAAGTGTATCGCTTGTAGAGACGACTATATAGGGTTGTAAAGTATGTAAAATATACAGATTAATGATTTATTTCAAAATTTGTTTCGAATTATGTAGGGAAAGAGAGACGATTTAACAATGTCGGAAAGTGGAAAATTCTCCAAGAATTTTCGCAAATATTTTTGCGCCGTAAATTGCATATTTTTTGCATTACTGGATCTGTAGCATTATGGTAAAATACTAAATATATAGAACCATAACGCTACAGTTCTGCAGCTAGTTCCAGGTATTATTTATTTGTTGCTACTTAAGTAATATCCCTGTTGCTACAATCAATTTTCATTTAGAGTAAGATACGATAAATTGATTTATGCAACAAAAAAGACTTTCATTAATTTTGTTAATCACTTGATGTGACAAAACGTGATTCACATTCATTTGTTTTTATCGTGCGTTATTCAGTCAATCATTGTCATTTTTGAAAGAAAGGTGGGAGGCAACCTTCAGGACATATGCACTGTAGTGTGATTTTTTTGTCTTTTTTCCATGGAGTTGAAAATGCTTTGTTTTGGACTTGAAACAAACTAGCTTAGAATAAGTCCAATTTGATCTGATGCAATCAATCAAGCCTTAATTTAGACAGCATTAACTTTTTTTTCGACATTTAGTATAAATAAAGATTGCTACGATAAATTATTGCGCATTAAGTTGGTCAAATATCCAGTTTTTTATGTACACTATTTTTAATTTCTTACCATTTTATCATTCACTTTTTGAAACAAATGTCTCAAGCATTTTATTATTTTTATAGAAAAAAGATGTCAAACATTTCTACCAAGAAAAAAATGTTTTTCAATTGTGTAAAAAAATCCACTACTGTTGTTTTCCGTGTAATATTATTAGAATAGAAGCTAAAACATCTTTACATTAATAAGAAATTCAGGATTTTATTTTAATAACTGGTAAAAACAGAAACACTGAAGGGTACTGGCAGATATCGCTTCTAGTGACAGGGTAAGACATTTCCAATGAAGAAAAGGCATCTTAGTATCTATAAATATATATCATCAAAATGTGTTAGGCTTTTCATAACTCAAAATAAATGCCGGATTTCTACACAAACTTATGTTGTTCAGCTAACACCAGTGACAAAAGTCACAAATTTCATAATGCTATTGATGTTCCTCCTTGTTGAATTTTTTTTAAACATTCAAACATTTACTTGTGCATGAAGCCTACTAATGGATACCTGCTTCGTGTCTCGGAGATATTGAACGATTCTTGTTCTCCGTTAAAAACCTCTTCATTATTGTATCACTATATACTAGGCATTCGATATGGAAGTCATTTATATGTTCAATATATCCTAAATAAGTTATTTACAGACAGGAGAGCTGTAGTGCCATCCATTAAAATCTTCCAAACTTTAAAATGGAATTAAAAGCACATTTCTTTCAACATTTACATCACACAAACTTTTTTGCGGTGTCTGATATCCTTTATTTTGTTAACATATGTATACACAAATCAAAAGTTATATGGCTTAAGATTAACTTCCATTATTATGCCAGAAATGTGCATTTTACGGCGTAAGATTATTTGCACACTGTTTGGGTAAAATTCTACTTTTTTTCAATTTTGGTAAATCATCTACCTTTCACCCCCCCCCCCTTATTCCAGATATATTCTTAAACTTATTACTTTGTATATTGTATCCTCCTTACAATACTTTGTAGTCAACGGGCTATACACTGGCTTGATTTCAGTTGTCTGAGGGATTGCACAAAATTCTGATTCAAGGAAGTTTATTTCTTGTATTGACGACTATACAGGGTTATGAAGTATATAAAATACAGTACCGACCGGACACAACCTAACAGCAGAGCGAACCCGGAGCAGACCCCGGTTTCGCTTTCCGGGTTTGCTCGGGGTCCGCTTCGGGTTTGCTTTCAGAAATTTTGGGACCGCTGCGGGTGCGCGTTGGGTGCGCTCCGGGTTCGCTCCGCGTTCGCTCGGGGTCAGCTCTGGGTCCGCTAGAGCGAACCCGGCGTTCGCTTCCTGGGACCGCTTTACGCACTGAGGCGTGAAGCGGACCCCGCTTTCATCTTACCGCCAGTAAGCCCCGCCCCTTGTATATTCCAATACAGTAATGATATTGTGGATCGATCATTGTTCTTTATGCGGCGATGCGGGCATGAACACTGTACATGTCAACACTGATATACTGGAGAACATTGATAAATTTTCTAAAATTCAACCGTACATTCGACGTAGATTTACATGTACACGAATAATTGATTTCCTTGATTTCTCGATCCCGAGAAATTCAAACTAATTTAACAGCGGGCTATAAGGCATTTATTTTTCTTAAGTTTTAACGAGAAAACAAAAGAGAAGAGGAAAAAATGAGTGTTGAATTGATTTTCAGTGTATCGAATGGTGTAAAAGTGAAACGGACGAAAGAAATCTAAATTGAATACATTTTAAAGTCATGCTTTACATAGTTTAAAAATACATTTGTTATTCCTTACGTTTTGCTAAATCGTAGTTTAAATGTTTGCTTAAGGTAAGGTTTGCGTTTACAGGGAGATAACTCTTGCGAATCATCAAAGCGTTTGAAACAGGCGAATTTAAACCAGCGATGCTAAGCATCTCGGTAACGAATTCCCTCTGTCATACTTAAAGCTGAACATTACTCGTAAATAGGCATAGTCCGCCATATTTCTCCATCTGTAACGCTCTCCCTACAACTCGTATATAAGGAGCAGATCGCTAGTCAGTTCAATGTATTTCACTATAGAGATCCGACGAGTGTAGACGTACATCTTACAAAGCGTGCTACTCAATATCGATGAAATTATCAAAATTTACGCATTTTTTCCGAAACAGAACAAAAGTATAATGAAAAATGCAGGTCAATACATTATTTACAAACAGAAAATGCACATAAAAACAAGAAATAAACGCAAAAAATCTAATACCACGATAGGAGTACTACATGTCGGCCATCAGTTTCGAGTGTGCAATCGGGTGTAACGAAAGCGAACGGTTTATATACCCGTCTGACAGTGCCTATTTATGAGAAGTGTTCAGCTTTAATGTTTGTTGTCACTTATTGTTAGGACTTAAAACAAAGGACGTTTTCAGGAGAAAGTCTTATAACAAATCAAAGCATAGGAATCTTAGAAGCCTTTGAGATTAGCATGATGCATGTGGATGAACCAATAAAGGAGGACTTGTTTATTTTCGATACGGAACGTGGCCATTCCGATCAGTCATTCACCAGTGTTCACTCATTGACGCATTGTGCTGTTGTGTTTCTCGCTTCACCACTACACTAAAATTTTAAGTGAGAATGGGAAAGAAAAAAGAAAAGACCTGAGAGTATCCTGTAAAGTATTATGCTATATACAGTCCGAACAGGGAAGAAAAGTCACGGTGCATTTGACCATGTCCAATGATGATGTTGACAGTTTGATTGTTGATAGTATTTTCATCAGGTAATTATTTAACTATTCGTTTTAATGAAAGTTATGAATGATCTACTGACTACGGATTTAAAAACGATGAATCAATAAACGGTACCAGGATGTCAGGATGTGACTTATATTCCAACATTGCCAAAAGATAAAAATGCATTCATTCAAGAAATTATGAAAAATAAAATCCTTGCTTTTTAGGCCTAATATTTGTAACATTATTGGAACAGGTATTCAATTGTTCAAGTTACCTTTTAAAATGAGGTTTGATTTTAATTAATATCTCATTTTCTAATTAATAAAAAGAGATACGGATTGTGAATGACAAGAACATTAATTTTCTTGATCAAGCATTTGCATTTCTCTAATTCAATCTGTAAATTTTACAATAATTTCATATTGATTCTTCATTGATTATATTGGAAATTTATTCATTTCATTGACTGATTGAGTGAATGAAACTCAGTGCAATTCATTATGCAATTCCAAAAATGCAATTCCTTAAACAATGATAAATGTTATTGTAAAAATGAACACATATGATTTCAGATCATGGGTCATTAATTGGAATAGATAAGAACAAAAAAAAAGTACTTCAGTGTTTCCTTAAAAGATTTGTGCCATCAATCATAGTAGAGGTCATCCCATATCAGCTCAAGAATATTAAAGAAAGTTGGGTGGATCAAGCTAAGATGCTGAACCAGACATGGCAAAATCAATGGAGATTTGGAAAAGAACTTCTGGCTTGTTATACACAATGCATATTTTTATATGCCTATAGATAATAGAAGAAAATTTAATGTTTAACAACATCCTATCTATACACTTGCTGTTTTCCATATATTTAGAAAATGTGTATGCGATGATTGCAGTGCATGCTCTGTTTGTCCATCTTTGAATTTGTTTTCAGTAAAATAAATGTATACATCATAGGTATTAATTGAAGGTTGCTTTTGTCTATACTCACATGTAACAAATTTCTTAAAAGGTTTGTAAAAATGCAAGGAAATTAATACATGAACAATTAAGATTAATATTTTTATTCATTAAATTTTGTTCTTACCAGGACCTAATATGCTCAAATAAGTATATCTGAAAACTGATGAGATTTGTACATAAAGCTGCAGTGAACATGTAAAATTATATCTACTGTAACAGTTTAAAACATGACACTTGGAAATTGTAAGGTTGTTAATTTAGTAGGAATGATAAGACCAGTTTAGTTATCTACTAAAATTAAAATCTTTCACAAATACATGTAGTTTATTTTAAAATTGTTTACATTTATAATCTTTCAATTTCTTTCTGTATTTTGATTTTAAAAAGAAGAAAATTTTGTTATATTTAAATTATTATTTCATGGATATCAAGGAGATATATCTATCACTGTAGCATTGTTTCTTTTTCCCTGTTCTTGACAAATATTTATGACAGTGTTATGTCATTTTGCAGAATTTGCCTTTTCTCTGAAATCAGAAGTACTCTGTAAACTCATTAAAGTATGAATTGATGTCACTTAGAATTCATCTTTATTTTGTTCTGTCTGATATTTCAATTTAGATTCTCAAACTACCTAATCCAATGATTGAGCTAATGTCCATGAAGTGTAGAAATAGGCCATCTTTAAAAAATGTTTGGTTGTCGGCCTCTCCAGACCGACTGACTAAAATGACCAGACTGAAAACTTTTTTCATTGCACGGCCGTATTTTTTTTCTTTTTATTCCTCTTATCCCCCTTAAAAAATGTTGTTGAAGATTTTCTCACCTACCAACCCAATAATTTTACCCTGAGTCAAGAGAGGGCAAACAAATATTACTTTAAAAATAGCATTTCTTCTCTTTGAAGTAAAAAGAAATCATTTAATTATAAAAACAGCAGCTTCGTGGATGCAATGCTTACAACATTTCACTCAAAAAATGGCATACATGTATAATGACAGTCACCAGCCATAACTGAATAAAGATATTTTTGCTACAAAGATGTCTAGAAGTTACTACATGTTGGAGTAACTAAATCGGCATGAGTTCAGATTCATAGGCTTTTAATTGGTTTAGTTGCAACATGTTCTAAAGTATGTTTATATACATATACATGTACTTCTAAAGGTGTTGCAGTATAATTCATGGACAATATCATCAGAATATTCAGATGTAAAAGATTGCTATAAATACTAGTCTAAGAGTTCTTCCATGGAATAAATTTTTAGACCATCATGTTGCACAGGAGGAGTTTTATTTTGAATATTTTTGGCCAATTTATGCCTAAAAACAATATCAAAAATAACATTTAGTCTTTAACATTCACAATGACATGGTGATATCAATGTTGTCTTTAAAAGTGTAGAAAAAGCCTGATTTTTATGTTCCGAACCCATAATATAGCCCCTGTTTCCATGGAAATAATATTGGGGACATACATATTATTTTAGTTCAAATTAATGAAAATGATCAAATTAATAAAACGTAAAACGTTGATTTTTATATTTTTGTTGCCATGGCAACGGTTTCAATTTATCAAGGAAAATTGAAAAATCTTTTTTACCCAAATTTTCACATTTTTGATAACGGAAAATTAAAAGTTTAAATAATAGAAGCATGAATTATACTAATTCAGGCCATTTTAATTATAAAAAATTGATAATTTATAAAATAAATCAATTTTTCCAATGAAAATAATATTCGAGGTGAGATATGAAATACGTTAAATTTGGCGTCTTTTACTTAAAAAATGGGACGGGCAATATCTTTGAAAATCATATTAAATGATGAAGCTAATCTCCCTGAATAAATTGATATATAGCATGCATGTGTGCAGATTTAAAAAAAAAATATGAGTTGGAGGGAGACGCAAACCTTACCTTAACACGCGAATTATGATATTGCATCTATAAATTACACATCTGATATATTTCGATTTCATTTAAAGTAGTTACAATGTACACGTTAAAAGTTCGTAATAAATATTTACCGGACATTTTCTAAAAAAAAAAAAAAATACACTGTATATTAGATCTTTTTCACGCTCAGAATTTTGGAGCGATTATGATTTTTATTAGAATAAAGAAAAAGGCAAAAAATAATTGTTATCATGACCCTATAAGAATATATTAATATACGCTCCTTATTTTACACACACATTGTCTGTAAAAATCGAAATCAATTATTTTATTTATGATTTCTCAATTTACGTGTTACATTAAATTATTCAAAATTTACATCAAAATTACTGATCTTCTTAATCTTCTTGGACAGGAAAAACATGCGTGTATATGAAAATCTTCCTTCTGGGTGCACAGATTGAAGTCATTCCACCCAAATGGTATTAATAAACTGAATGACTTCACCGGAATGAACGGGAATAAAAATAGTCCCAATTCCTGATGATACTTAACAAGATTATTCTTTCAATTTAGTGTAACTCTACAGTTAGTTTGCGTTACCACTCTCGGACAACCCACACAACTATGTATTGCTTACGCCTTTATTAATTTTTTCCCAAATAATTAGTCCTAATACATTTCAAAATTTATAATAGATCATAATTCATATGTTAAAATATCCCTTCTATATTATATGTCCCTGATTATTCTTTGTCAAGTATAGTTACGCCATTTTGAGAGAATGAAACAATGTACGATTTACTAAATGTCATGATTAATAAGCGTAATTAACTCGTTCAATTATGTAAATCGCACTTCACCTGAGTATACCCCGATATTTAAACCAAACGTATTTCATAGCGGTCCGGGTTTCTTTCTTTAATGGTGTTTATATGAATTTCCAATTCAACATGTAACTATGTAAATATTCATGTTTAATTCTACGCGGAAAATTAAAACATATATTAAGGTACTTGTTTACTCAGAAGGAAAAAAAAAATCTACTGATGATAATTAAAACTCGTCTATTAAATCAGCAAGACACACGTATGTATTGACAAAATCTACTTTAAAACATGTAGGTCAATGACCTACTTTTTTTGCTATTAGCCAATGAAATTAAAGCATGAATTCACCATTGTAGATATGGATTTTTTCAGGTTACTTCAATATTTTACTATAATTTTTCTTGCGAGCATGTAATTGAAACATTCTACCATATCAATTTATCAATTAAGGAGTTATCTTAAAAATAACAACAAAATTATTACAGAAATCAATCACATTTTTATTTTCTGTAACCCGAATTTCCTCCATTTTATGACATTTTATGCATGTAAATAAACCTTTTTTCATTCAAATATTCTAAAAATTTGACTGATGATAATTCTTATTGGTTGTTTTATACATACAGAGAACATCTTATAAGAAATAAAAATTAATCACAAAGTGGGGGTCAATGATCAAAATTTTGAGATATTTTGTTACAAATAACCTGAATTTCCTCCGTTTCATGACATTTTATGCATAAAAATAAACCTTTTTTCATTCAAATATTCTAAAAATTTGGCTGATGATAACTCTTATTGATTGTTTTATACATACAGAAATCACCCTGAAATAAATAAAAATTAATCACAAAGTGGGTGTCAATGATCAAAATTTTGAGATATTTTATTACAATTAACCTGTATTTCCTCTGTTATTTTTCAATTTCATGTGATTCTCCATTATTTCTCCTTATAATGTACAATAAAAAGAAGTTGAATTGCTTGATAAAATCTTTTCAAGTCAACTCGGTGTGATTTTTTGAACTTCAAAAATAGTTTATGGACATTATTCTAGGAAAGTAAGGGAAACAAACTTAATTACAATCCCTTGTCCCATATTCTACACATTCTCGATTTAAATTATAGCAAAACCAAGAGATCATACAAAATTCTGGAATACACATGCAGTGTTTGAAAAAAACCAGTACACTCAATATAATTTAAAATTAATTTTTGAATCATTTAGTTAAAATAAATTAAATTTACATGCAATAAATGTAATGATTAATAAATCAGAAATGAATTAATGCATGAACAAAGTAAAAGATAGAATGTACTATTTCTTATATGACTCAACATCATCCATTTCAAGACAAAACTAATGATCAACTTCTTTCATGAATTTTGCACAATATGACCTCAATGTTTGTGAGCAAAGTACAAGAAGCAAAACTTCAGAGAATATACATCTAGTGATCATTTAACTTTCGTTTGAAGACATGAAATACTGGGTAACAATATCAATAATTTTCTTGCACTTCGTAACTCTAACAGATTTGTTGTCACACTGCTCAGTGAATAGATTATAAATGCCATCAGGACTTCTAGAATGTGCTAATCTGAGACAATCAAAGTTTAGGCCACTACCTGCCACCTTCTTTGCCATTCTGACACTCAAAACATTTTTATCAATCAAACCTTGTAAGGATGGAATGTTTCTATCTACAACCTTCTGGTAGTTATGGACACTCAAAGCATACTGAAATGTAAATGTACAAGATGAATGTTCACCATCACAAAAATGAACAGTGTCAAATAACCTCTGCAAAGCTAAAACATCCTCTACAGCATCATGTGCATTGTAAGTACATTTTAGCAGCACTTCTGATAAATATTGCTGGCTATATGAACACAAATTTGGATGGACAAGTTTGAATAGAAATCTAGTATCTAAAAAACCTTGTACACATTTTGACATTCGATCCAACAGCGAACAAGAATCTAGAGCTTGAAAAAGAACATGAACATCAAAACTTTTGATATTGTGGCCAACTAAAATAACGTTGCCTTGCTTCTCAACAAAGCTTAAAAAAGAGCCAAGTGCATTGGAAATTGAAACAGCATTGACTCTTCTCTCATGGTGATAGAGGGTTCCATTATCAAGCTTTAGGCCAGTAATTGTGGAGGCAGAGGGTGTAATTTGCTTCTTAGGCATTACGTAGGAAGAAAATGTCTCCTTCCCACAAACTGCAGCCACCTGTAGAATGTGTGATGTTCTCGCTGAAATAAAAAAAAACCAGCAATGACATTTATTACAAAAAAAAATACCAAAATCAACAATAGCATTCATTAACTTTTTAATTTTTTGTACCAAAATCAGCATTGGCTTTCTTTCATATTTCATAAATTAGATTAGACAACTTTTTAAAAAAAGTTTTAAATAAAACCAATTATACAAATTTAATTTAGAGAAATAAAATTCATCAGTACCAAGTCCTGTTGTTTCCAGGTCAAAGAAGACAATTTTTTTGTCTTTAGTTGACAAACTCTTCTGTTGTGGTTCAGATGAGGGTGGTGGAATTTCATCAACTACAACAGTGGAATCAGAGATTCCAACCTCAGACTGATATGTTGGGCCCTCTCTTATCTCTTTACATACTGTGGTCTGGACTCTGCAAAGGCAATACAATTTTGAACATGTATAACTGAACAACTAGTATTTGAACCCTCAAAACAAAATTAATTTTCAAAACTTAACAAAAAGAGCAAAGTTAAAATATTTAATAATTATGCATGAAATGCACAACGAATTTTTTTCTGTCAACATTTAATACTATCGTTATGAATACCTTTCAAAATTATGATAAAGCTCCAGGTAAATTAATTTTCAAAACTTAACAAAAAGAGCAAAATTAAAATATTTAATAATTATGCATGAAATGCACAACCAATTTTTTTCTGTCAACATTTAATACTATCGTTATGAATACCTTTCAAAACTAAGATAAAGCTCCAGGTATATGACAAACAGCTGAGTCCAACACAATCAAACCCCACAAAGAGGTTGGAGGTGGAGGTGGAGTACATAATTCTGTATACAGGGTTATTTTTCGCCGTTTTGCACTTGCAAATAATTTTGCTCCATTTAAAATTCACCCAGTCATAGTTTTGTTTTAGAAATAATATGCTGTGTAATTTGAAATCACCCCGTTTTAAATTCGGCCAATGAAGAAGAGGGCGAAAGGGGTGAAAATACAATGGGGCAAAATTTCCCTGTATACATAACTTACAATAGCTTTTGATTTAAAAATCTCACTTCTTGGCTTTCAGCTGCATTCTTTTCCTTTTTGCACTCCTTGTTCTCGCAATGGCTTTTCTTTTTCTTGATTGAGAATCCCGCAAGTAACAGAATTTTCTTGTGTGTCTTCCAGGGGAGAGACCAGCTCCTCTGTTCACCTATTAAAATTATCAACATGTTACAATACCAAAGCTCAATAAATATACTAGTATATCACTGATTCACCTGTGACCTTAAACTTTAATAATGTAGACATACTTTTTTCCACGGGGTCATAATTCTGCGAAATCTCAATTTCTGTTTAATCCGCAGGTAGAAAATTATGTCGTTTATTATCAACATGTTACAATACCAAAGCTCAATAAATATACTAGTATATCACTGATTCACTTGTGACCTTAATCTTTAATAATGTAGACATACTTTTTTCCACGGGGTCATAATTCTGCGAAATCTCAATTTCTGTTTAATCCGCAGGTAGAAAATTATGTCGTTTTTCTAGATTTTCACTATATTTCTTATATTTATATTAAGTACGCTTGGACAAATTTCTGTTGAAAATTTGTGACCGCGTACATGTACATAGTGTAAATTAAAACCACGCTGAAAAAAGTACTTCTACAGTATATGAATTGTTACTTGTCATCATCACCCAACTGCATAACTATAATTATGACTTACCTCAATCAGATATTTCTGCCCTGCATTTTTCTCTGCAACACTTGCTGCAACTCTGTAACTGAGACTTGCAGATCCACCAAAGTGATGATTCTTAGGAGCTTTTAGGGAGACAGCTTTGTTGAACGCTTCATTTGCTTGGGTACTTCCTAATCTTGAAAGTTTGGAAGTGTCCTTCAGCAGCTTGGAGCAGATGAGTTGAATGGACTCTTGAAGATGGCTGTCCTTGAGTGGTTTTCCATATGGCAAAGCAGAATATTTCTGTTTCGGATTGCTGATATGGGAACACCAAGATTCATTGCAAGCGCTGTGATCACCAAAAGGGTGCCTGCTTAGTGCTTCCAACCCTCTCTGTACCCCCTCTGTATTTCCTTGGTTTTGTGACAACATGTAGTTAAAACATTTTACAAAGTACCGAATAACTTTAGTACTCAGTGATCTGTGTTTCGGTTGCAAACCATACAAATTTGAAGTGAAAATTTTCCTTATATGGTTTTTATCACTAATCTTTGTAATGTTTGAGTGGACATTTCTCAAATGACAAAAGGTAGTGGTGTCCTCATCTGCAACCACATTTGTTATGTTCACCCCTTCTTCCACTTTTCTGGAGACCATTTTAGCCACCATATCCTTTTCCATCGCTTTAGAGCTTCCTATATAGAAATGTTAAAGCTAAATTGAGATGTATAAAAAT
>PRKT01000257.1:103133-154569 GCA_003671525.1 Saccostrea glomerata | reverse complement strand
AGATGCATTTATGAAAAATAAAACAAATTTATGACAGGAAATTAATCTGGTTCATAATATACATGTTCTGTAATTGAAAAATTAATACAAAATATGTACCTGTGGCAAGCTTGGTATTTGCATCCCATATTTTTCCATGTCGCTTTCCAGTGGCTATTTTATTTACATGATGGCACGCTGTATTCTGACACTGGACTTTCAGGAATGAACCCAAGCCACAAGTTAGTATCCCCAAGGTATGTGAAAGATGGAGAGGTATGCCACAAACTCCACAACCCGAGAGCCCATCTGCCAATACCCCAAGTTCCACCACCCTTCTCCCTTCTCTCCATGCAGTGTCTTATCTTAATTATGAAAAAAAAAGTGTTGTTTGCATTAACTTAAAAGTTAAATGCAGTGTTTTCCCTAAGAACCGGCAACCGGCCAAATTGACTGCTTCAATTGACAAAAATGCAGCTTTGAAATAATTTGCTGAAAGGTCCACAGAGATTTTGTTCATAAACCTCATACCCTAGACTTTTACAACTGATCTCTAACTCTTTACTTTGAAATAAAAGGAAAACACTGTAAATGATGAATACATTGTAACAATTGTGCATTGATCATGCAATAAAATTGAACAGGTCCAGTCCACAGACTATTTCTACCTACGTAGCTATTAATAGCTACGTAGGTATTTGAACCTATTTTTACCTACTTTCTGTTTTACTTGCATTTTGTGGCCAAATGCATGAACGACGCAACATGGTGAGCACTGAATTTCTTAATACAGTCACACTGATGATGGATAAGACAAAAATTTGACCAAAAAATGATTACTTCCTATATTATCAGTTTTGCATAGAAACTAATGTAAAATTTCCGATTCAGAAATTAATCAATTTTTGGTCAAAATTTTGTCTTATTCATCATTAGTGTGACTGTATAAAAAATGATGGTATTCACCATGTTGCTCTGTTCAGTCATTTCGCCACAGAATGTAGATAATATACCAAAAGTAGGTAAAAATTGCTACTTTGGGTGGGTTTAAATACCTGCGTAGCTTTTATAATAGCTATGTAGGTCGAAATAGTCTTTGGACTGGACCTGTTGAACCAATCTTTTAATCTTTTTTTCATAATTCATATTACTATTTTAAAAACATATTTGGCAAATTGGCAGTCAATGCAATCATTACAAGTTCACTATACTTTATTTGTGTATTATAAGTTGAGCAGGTTAGGCCTACATGTTACTGACATTGTACGTCAGATTAGCAGCTGATGGATTTGGTTATATCTCTCGATCTCTTTATAAATCAGTGTTTATTATTTCATGTACAGTAGGCAACGATAATTCGTGTCGAAAGATTTACGCATATTTAAAACAACTACAGAATATTATCATTAAGAGATTCCATATAGTCTTCATCATTACCTCGAATTTTCTGGGTCGTTGAAGGAGACGGCGACGTCTCTACCTGCCGGTTCTGGTACATTGTCATCATGGTGATCTTCTCCAGTCTCATCCCCCACAGCTCGACTCACATCGTAATCATGATCTAAATTAACCTTACTTTCTGCCCAACGGTTTTTCAGCAACTGAGAATTCTTCCTGTACTGTGACGTTTTCTTGGAAAAGCCTGGCTTTTTCCAGTGTGCCATAGTACATGTATGACAGACGATTGTTTACATTTTACCGCGCTGATATGGCATATGTCGTAAACAGTATATTTTCGATAGATTGTAAATATTAGAGTAAAAAAGACACAAATGTTGGTTGTTTAAGTAATGTTTTACTCTTACATATATTTTAAAATACAAAACTATTCATTTACGCATTTTGTTAATTTTACGACATTTGTAAGTACGGCGACCCGTTGTTGTTAAAATATCGTGAGTAAACAAGTACCTTAATTAATTAATCGCTTTAATAACAAAGAAAATAAATGTATAAATATAAAGAACATGTACAACCCGGAGAATTAAAATAAATAAATATTAAATAATATTTTAATTATCATAATAGATTTACACAGCACATTCACACGTTATGCTTGTATGTACAGTGTTTGCATTAATATAGAATTAAATCAACACGTTCGATCTTATAACCCAATCGACAGATCAATACGGTATTTTGATTGGTTGATGCTCTGATTGGTTAATCGCTCATCCTGATTGACAGCTCTGTAAAGAAATACCGAACCCGCGTTCGCTCTCGGGGACCGCTACTGAATTGGGGTTCGCTCCCTGGGTGCGCTTCGGGTTCGCTCGGGGTCCGCTACAGGTTCGCTTTGGGTCCGCTCCGAGTTCGCTCGGGGTCAGCCCTAGCGGACCCCGAGCGAACCCGGAGCGGACCCGGAGAGCGAACCCGGGGTTCGCTCCGGGTTCGCTTTCTGTTAGGTTGTGTCCGGTCGGTATTACTGATTAATTTCAAAATGTGTTTCGAATTATGCAGGGAAAGATAGACGATTTACAAATGTTGGAAAATGGAGAAATTCTCCAAAAGTTTTCTCAAATATTCTTTCGCCGTAAATTGCATATTTTCTGCATTACTGGATCATCTGTGGCATTATGGTTAAATATTAAGTATATAAAACCATAACGCTACAGTTCTGCAGCTAGTTCCAGGTATCATTTAATTGTTGCTACTTAAGTAATATCCCTGTTGCTACAATCGATTTTCATTTAGAGTAAGATAAATGATTTATGCAACAAAAAAGGCTTTCATTAATTTTGTTAATCATTTTTACGGAAATTGATGTGTCAAACACGTGATTCACATTCATTTGTCTTTATCGTGCGTTATTCAGTCAATCATTGTCATTTTTGAAAGAAAGGTGAGAGGCAACCTTCAGGACATATGCATTGTAATGTGAATTATTTTGTCTTTTTTCCATGGAGTTGAAATGTTCCAATTCTCAAAAGAACTGTGTGCAATTTTTTGATGTCTGTATATGGTGTATATGGTGTTGAAAACTTCTTCTAAAACAATATTTGATGAAAGAAACATCTAGAACATATGCCTAGTATTTTTCATATATTTTCATTTGAATCCTCAAGAAATCTTGTCAACTGATATCATAAGCTTTCAAACCACCCTGGTATTGCGTATCTCCTTAAAAAGAATTGACAATTTGCCTGCAAAACACCTTCAAAAGCAAAAAAAAAGAAGTGTTGGGAAAATACAAGTCCTCTTGAAACTTAAATTATGTATGCATTACTGAAGTCCGATGTTACAACAAACAGTGTGTGTGTGTTGTGTTGTGGGGGGGGGGGGGAGCTACAAGTCTATCAATAAACATTTTATAATAGATAAAGGTTTTGTTTAGATCTGTTATTATAATACCTAATTAAACACTGTAATGAGTTCTTTTGGATTTTGTGTGAGTCCGGAAGAAAACGAAACACTGTAGAATCAATTAAACAAAAATAAATTTATTTAACAGATCAAAGAAATGAATAAACAAACAAAAACACAAAAACCTTACATACACCACACTCGCAAACACTCACACAAAGAAAGAAAAAAATATATAACTTTACAAAGAATAAACTGACACGCCAACAAACAATGAACTTAAAATTGCGTGCCAATAAATATCAAACAAAACTTGTTTAATGAAAACAGTAACTTTGTTTTTAAAAAAAATTATTAACTTCAAGTTGCTTCAAAAAGTTCAAAATAGAATTTATATTTTCAAATACTCTTCACTTTACTGTAACTTTAGAAATGTTTTCTGAATTAACCAAATTGGGAGTTTGTCTGACAACTGTTCCTATTTCAACACTATCGGTACCACTGGGCCTCCATACACCGCTGGGTCGACACCACGTTCACTGACCGTCTAGACCGCCGGACTCACAGGTCTTCCTCTTAAAACGTCTCTACCTACATCTATCCCTCCGTTAGACGGGCGCTCTGTTGTTCTCAGAAGTCTGTGAGGACGTAGTACACGTATATCCTGTACCGCCGCCGCCCCTCCGTATGCTCCGGTCCTAGACACAAACTGTCCACTCGACCACTCACATTTGCCGTCCTAAGCCCCTAGTATACTCTACGCCCTATGCACGGCTGGAGAAAACAGAAATGACCACACACCGAAATTGACCGTTCCCTGGCTACCGGTTCCAGACTTATTTCTAGAATTCACCAATTCTAAGAACGTCCATGGTGACCAAAACTGTAGACGTGTCGTGGCCCAACGCCCCTTGCACTGCCACGCGTCGCTTCCTTCTGACCAACCAGTTTTCTAAATTTAGCTTATATACACACCCTCAAACGTACGGAAACGCATAACCGCAAAAACTCACAAGAAAAACACAAAATTAACATAATATTAACTAAACAAAAGTCAACTTCATCAAAACACTCCTCGCGAATTTAATGTAATGATATGCTTTTTAATTTTTAAAACAAATGTTTCAAGCATTTGATTATTTTTAAAGAAAAAAGATGTCAAATATTATTACCATAAAAAACTTTTTTTTTATTTTCCTTGTAAATAAATCCACTTCTGTTTTATTCCATGTAATATTATTAGAATACATACTAAAACATCTTTACATTAATCAGGAAGTCAGGATTTTATTTTGATAACTGATAAAACAGAAGCAGCAGGGGGTTACTGGTAGAGAATTCCTCTAGTCTTCTAGTGAGAGAGTTAGACATTTCCAAGGAAGAAAATACATCTCAATATCTAGATATTTATTATATACCCAATGTGTATCACCCAATTTTACTGTTGAATTTACGCTATCACGTGACGTCGTGATCCGATTTTCCGGATCACCAACATGTTGTTTTATGAATCCATATCACCACTCTCTGAAACTGATGACGTAGTACGCAGAAATATGACGTTATTTTTCTTGCGCGTTAAAAAGTTCCTCGTTATTATGCTTTGTTTTATGGATAAATGCAATGCAATTGATCTCCAAAGTTTTCTTTTGCTATATTTTGCTAGTTATGAGGGGGTATATAATAAATTTATCATTATAACAGTAACTTGATCCGAAGAGCCGTATCACGTCTCGTTGACAGGCGCGGATCATCAGATCAAACTCGACGCTTCGCGTCTCGTTAGATCTGATGATCCGCGCCTGTCAACTCGACGTGATACGACCCTTCGGATCAAGTTACTGTTATAATAATATATATATATCACCAAAATGTTTGGTTTTTCTTTACTCAAAATAAGTGCAGAATTTCTGCACAAACGTATGTTGTTCACCTAATACAAATAACAAAAGTCACATATTTCGTAATGCTTTTGATGTTCTTCCTTGTTGAATTCGTTTAAAACATTCAAAAATTTACTTGTGCATGAAACCTACTTAATAAATAGAGACCTGCTTCGTGTCTCGAAGATATTGGAACAATTCTTGTTCTTTTTCATAAACCTCTTGATCGTTGTATCCCCATATACCAGGCATTCAAAATGGAAGTCATTAAATTGTATATATTTATACAAAAAAGTGCGCTCGGTTCTGGATTTCTTCTCTAAATTATTTCCTCAATTGCAAAAAAGCTAGATTAAATTTAATTTGTTACTCCTCTATGAAGAACTCTAAGAGTTGACATTTGTACGAAGCGCGTTTGACCGAATTATCTTGCAAACCAAAATGGCAGATTAAATTAGTGAAATTTAAATTAAGTAAAGGTTATGTTTAGATCTGTTTTTTAATACCTGATTTAATTTTCCTCGCGAATTGAATGTAATTATTTGGTAAGTTTTCAAAAAGAAACTTAAACTCGCTTAGAATAAGTCTTTTTTGCTCTGATGCAAATAATCAAACCTTTCGACATCATTAACTAAGCTTTTTTTTTTTTACATTTAGTAAAAATAATAGTAGCTTCGATAGTTTATCGCGCATTAAGTTGTTCAAATATTCAATTCTTTTAATGTACACTATTTTTATTCTTTATCAATTTATTCTTTATTTTTTCAAACAAATGTGTCAAGCATATAATTTTTCTTTATAAAGTAAAAAAATTTTACACACATCTACTATGAATTGTTTTTCTCAATTTTCCTTGTAAATAAATTCACTACTGTTGTATTCCGAGTAATATTATTAGAATACATACTAAAACATCTTTACAATAATCAGGAAGTCAGGATTTTATTTTAATAACTGATAAAACAGAAGTACCAGGGGCACTGGTAGAGAATTCTTCTAGTCTTCTAGTGACAGGAAAGGAAGAAAATAAGTCTCAGTATCTATATATTTATCATCAAAATGTTAGGTTTTTCGTAACTTAAAATAAATGCAGGATTTCTACACAAACGTATGTTGTTCACCTTATTAACAAAAGCCACATAAATATTATGCTATTCATGTTTTTCCTTGTTGATTTTGTTTTTAACATTCAAAAATTCCTTTGTGCATGTGATCTACTGGTAGAGACCTGCTCCGTGTCTCGGAGATATTGGCGCAATTTTCGTTCTCAGCTGAAACCTTCTGATTGTTGTATCCCCATATACCAGGCATTCAAAATTGAAGTCTTGTCCTATATGTCCAAAATATCTCAATATTTTAACAAGCCTTTGTGCTAAACAGAATCCTCACTGCGATACGGTCTCTTGCGTTAAACATATGTCAAACTTTCTGGAACCTGAAAGTTGATTTAAACTTATAAGTTACTTATCCTTCTTTCTGTTTTAATTATCTTGTCAGATTTCAAACTCTTTAAAAGTATCCGTTTGACGATATTTCTGACAATTTTTATTTTAACACATTATTACGATTACAAATTTTTCAAAAATATATATTAGTACATTTCAATTCTAACGTATTTAAAACATATACTAGATTGCTATGAAATCGGCGTTTCTGATTAGTTGAATAACTTCAGGTTGATCGCGGGTTGCTGTCAGTCTGAAAAAAACATATGCTGCAAAACTGTAAAATCATTTGGTTTCATATTTCTCTTTCTGAATTGTTTTAGATTTATCTGCGTGGTTATTCTTCTAAAAGTATTTCGAATGCACTCTGTTGATGAGAAAATGTGAAGCTATTTTTCAATGAATTATATAAAGTAAGATGTGCCAACGCATTTCAAAAACTTGCTCATGATAGTAAAATGAAGCAGACGAATTTAATATAACTCAAAACAAGGAAAGTCTAATGTAAATACAGAATCGATCTACTTTTTAAAAACAGTTTATTTTTTAGTTCTCGCTCAATTTCTCGGAGAAATATTTGACACATACAAGTGCTGCTGTGCCATAAGGGGTTATAAAACACCGATTCTGATATAGATTTTTAAAAAAAATAATTACCAATAGGGTCCGCCAACGGCTTATCTCCCCCTTGCGCCGCTAGAGGCGCTGGTGTATTATGAGGTATTGTAGATAAACATGGCGTACGCTTCGTACACAGTGCCGAAACTGAAAAAAAGAATATTACACGGCGATGTAACTACAGGAAGGAAAACCGATCTTATAGAAAGGTAAGAAAACATTTATTTTATTACATGCAAACATTATTCATTGAAGTAATCCTTATATAACTTGTATTATAACGGTATTCAGAGTCATGTGGTGCTACGTAGTGAAATGACAACAATGTTGAACATGCCTTCAAAACATATTACATAGGCCTGTATTTCACGCAGGTTGGAAGCATACAAACGGAATTTCAACTTTAGAGGTCCCGTCATCCAACTGCCAGCAGAAAGGGATGTAGAATGGCCAACTACTGGGTATAAACAAATGACATCGGGCCATTATGACCTTTTGCCACACATAACAGAAGCCCATATCGAAGGTAGGAGTTGGATATCAAGGGAAACTCGCATAGGCAGTTGAGTTTGTATTTGAAATGTGTAACTGTTGTATGTCACATATGGAATGTACCAGTCATGAAAATTTAATTTATATCAGAAATAAATATGTCAGCATGCAGGAGTAAAATTCATATTTTCTTTTGGAAATCTTAGGATATTTTCAATACAGACAAGCAGTCGACAGACAAATGATGGGCAATACAAAGGCCATTGTGAAAGGAAAATTACTGCTGGAGTCAGAGAGAGTTGAAGCACTGAGCATTAACTGTCAAGATGAGGACTTTTTCCTTACAGGATTTGTCAGAACTGCAATGAAGACAAAGGTAGTTTTTTATTTAATAAATGAACAATAACAAATCTAAAATAGAAATCAATGTGTGTTTATAGCATAAGTGTAGAGCCAGTCAAAATTAGTTCTTATGTGGATGAAAATATATGGCTATATTTAACAGGTGTCTTACAATTATCGTGTAAGAATTGACAGAAAAACAGGTGAAATTAAAAATTCAGACTGTGAATGCCCTGCTGGGAAAGGCCCCAATGGAACCTGTAAACATGTAGCTGCTGTTGTTTTGCTCTTGGTGAAATTTCGGGAAACACATATAATAGCAATTCCTAGGTGATGTACAGAAAATCTTCAGACTTTTCATAAACCAAAAAAGTCTTTTAAAGTTGAGCTAACTGTGTTAAAAAAATGTTTCTTCTTTCTTTTTTTGTGAATATGACAATATGGATGTAAAATATTTGAGGTTTTTAGTTTTTTTACACAAGTTTCAGGGATACAAAACATTTTCAGTATAATATTTGGATGATGATGATACCATTTAAACATAAACATATATATACAGCTTTAACTCTGAGGCCTGTGTCACATTTTTTTAAGTTGCATGATCTACAGATGAATTCATAAATTTACAGTTTGTTGAGTTGTTTTCGAAGGTTTGAAGGAGTATTTCCTATGCATGCAAAATATTTTTGTGTTCAGTATTAAACTTTGTTGATTGATACATATGATCCAAAATTTCCAAGCAATGTAGATTATAGTAAACCATAAAAACCATAAAAATAAAATTAGATTTAGAGAATAATTATTTGGCTGCTTCGCCAGATGGTATTATTGGAGAAAGTACGATTATTGAAATCATATGTCCATATAAGGGTAGAGATCGTAAGATTGCTGTAGATAAATTTTTCCCATTCTTGCAAGAGGATTGATTGATTGATTTTATATTGTTTAACGTCCCTCTCGAGAATTTTTCACTCATATGGAGACGTCACCGTATGCCGGTGAAGGGCTTGCAAGAGGATGATGATGGATTATTGCATTTGAAACAGAGTCATGATTATTACATGCAGGTGCAAGGGCAGCTTAATGTGTGTAAAAAAGAGTAGTGTTTTTTTGTCGTATACACGTTTGTTGATATTTTTGTAGAAGAAATTAATGTTGAGAGAGATTACTGGTGTGGTTGCATGTTACCAAAGCTAGAAATGTTTTATAAGAAACACTACAGAAAATTTCTTGCTGAAAAATTGTAAATTGGTGTCATTTTTAATCTGCAGTTGAACTTATTGTCAATGAAAACATGTATGATGTACAAACAATTTATTTATTATTTATATAGATACGGGTAATGATACAATTTTCATATATAGCAATGCCTTTTTTTCGGCTCTAAAGATAAGCAGTTCAGCACAATATTTTAATTGATTATCACAGAATGTATTGTTTAATGCTGTTTTAATGGATAACTTCTTTTGTTATTGACATATTGTTTTATATCATAACAAAAAACATTTTTTCAATATACATCATGAAATTAAGATTCATTTGATTTGAGGGAAGGGATTGTGAAGTTATTACATGTAATAATTAGAAAACAGGTACATGTATAAAGGTGTCTAGATATTATGTAGATATATTCATTTGCTTTTTTAAGGCAAAAACTGTATCAGAAGTGAGAGTTAGTACATGTACATGTAACTGGTATGTGAAGATGTTAGCTTGAATAATGAAATTGTAAGTTAACTGAAAAGAATCATGTTTCATTAGTACAGCATGTAATAAATGATGTATCCACCATTATTTGGAATCTTAGTTCTTTATTATGAATATTTGTCAACAATGCAAGGTCTAAAATTCAGTACTGAAAAACAAATGAAAATAATTCTGGAGCCTAAAATAGCTTTTCCCTGTGGAAGCTCTTTCTTGAGGATTTTAAAAGTCTTTGCCAGTCCAATGATCCTCTCCACATGAATACGCTTGGAGGCGATTCTTCGGTCTTTGACAACATCGTGTGCCTCAAGCTGGCTTTTTCCTTTTAACATTGTTGGTGTGTTTACTTGAATGTTACGAGAAGCGAACAAATCCTGGACCATGATGCCCCTGTCGGCCATTATACTGTCATGGTCTTGAAATTTGTCTTTTTCTAGTAACAAGTCAGACCGTTCAATGATTTGTCTGTCACTTGTGGCACTACAGTAAGCATCTGAAATATAACTTACAGTGCCACGTGGTGTGCAACCAATCATGACCTTTAGTGTATTTTTGTTCTTATAATTGGAAAATGTAGCACTTTGGGCATTTACATTCTGGGGCTTATTTATTGGTACCTCGGTGGCATCAAGTATTACTCTAGTTTTGTTAAAATTCGCAAAGAAGTCATCGGGCATATACTCATCTATTACTGATCTAGAGGGCCAAATGTTAAGCTCTTTTAGTTGAAAGTACATAAAGTTGATCCATGTAACAATGATATTTGAAACAGTACTTTCACTAATTTGAAACAAATAACTCAGTTCAATATCTTCTTTTGCTTGTCTCAATTTCATCATAACTAAAAATAACTGGTCTTGTGGGGAAAGTAAGTTGCTCTTAAGGTTCAAATCATGTGCTGCGGGGCCAAGAACTTGAAAAAAACATCATGAAATGGTCATAATTCTCAAAACCTGTGTAATATTTCACCATTTTATCATTACTCTGCAATTTTTCAATAGATAACCTGTTGTTTTTCCCAATGTCACATTGAACTGACAGATCTTGCAGCTTTTTTCATCACTTTTAGGCCTATAACATTCTGAATCACAATCTACACTAACTTCTTGCGTTGATTCCACCACCACTTCATTCACAACACATTCACTACTAGAAACATTTTCATTCACCACACATTCACTACTAAAAACATTTTCACTCTGATCTGTATCACACTTGACTCTTTTACTGTATCTTTGCTCTCTTGTGCTAGGTAACTCATTCTTACACGCAAAGGGAAAGACAGAAGGAACAGCTTCTGGTTTCAGTCTCTTTCTTTCCCCTTAAAATAAATGAAACTCGTCTGAAGCTTACTTTCAAATTTACGTTTTCTCTTTATTTAATCATATGGGTATAAAAACAATACTGTCAGATGTTTGTGTAAGTGGTAAATCGAGAACCGCCAGGGTATAAAAACAGTGAGCGTACATTTTGGCCGTGATTTGCGACGGGCTATGACCAGCATGCTGAATATCGCATTGAAATAATTACCATCGTCTAAGAACGATAATTTTGAACTAAAAATTATTTCCAAACTTAAAAACGTAATTATAAGATCAACAATAAGATTACGATAACGGACTAACCAAGTAATGTTGACTGAATGTAATCATCGGATGTGAAGTGATCGCCACACACCCGGTCGTGAGCAGCTCGCTCCCATAACTTTCGTGTTTTCACATCCAATCTTCGAATCGCGACTCGCCATTTTAATTTAAGATCAGGATTCGAAGGGAACAGATGCCAACCTATCTTATTTTTACACATAGGTACACAGCAATACACTGGCATATCGACGATTTATCACAAACGCGGTTTCTAACTTAATAAAGTAAACAATATGGCGACAGATCTATACCTCATAGTACACAAGCGCCATTTGGGGGAGATAACTCTTCTTGGCAGACCTTATTAAAACTAAAGTTTTTGGTTCATATATTTTTTTTTAAAAAATATATGTTTGCGGTTGTGGTTTATATTGGCTCTATAAAAAGGGGGAAATCATACTCTGTAAAAGAAGGGTGAATTTAGCTCTGGTGTGAGATTTCCCTACAGGGGTTATCCTACTCTAGGTTATGATTTCAGGGGGGGGGGGCTTGCTATGGAAGAAATCCTAATATTCCACACGGGTTTTGGAGGCACGAAGTCAATAATGACTTGTCAAGGTAGAGGCAGACAAGTACTGTAGTTTTCAAAGCTTAATATTCAGGTTTTAAAAAATAATGCATTGGAAGGTTAAAAAAGGTTAAAAGTTAATAACTTTAAAAACAAGACTGGCCTGGGGAGAACATATGGTTTTCATGGACGGGGAATTTTTTCATGTATACCTCACTATCATGCAAAATTGTATAATGTAGATTATGTATGTTATTAAAGTTTCACGGGTTATTAAAATGGTCAATTACATATCTGATTGTAGGGCGTTGTATTTTTACTTCCGGTTGTGTATATTAGATTCGAAATTTGAAAACGATTTGTAAAAGCCTTACGCTAAATAGCTTAAAACATTCCTGAAAAATCTACCAGTATAAACTCATTTCTCTTTCTTTTTTTCATTCTAAAACACATACCAACTCAAAAAAATTAAATTGATTAAATATCCAAACTTGGATAGTACTATATCAATAATTAGTTTCAAACATACTTCGGACAAATTTCTGTCGAGCATTCTATTCCTAGAAAGAAAAACCTGATGATTGATTTTTTTTTACTTCCCTTTCGAGAAGCCTTTCAATTATATTGATATAAAGACGTAGAAAGACCCGTGTTCTATAATTCAACTACGTATGAGATATTTTATTTCTATTTCATGCTGTGTAATACAGATCTAAAACATATTCACAATTCCCGTTACTCCGGAAGTCATATTTTTTATATTAAATTTGTACATTAATAGCTATTTATAACTGATGTACTAAGGGACAAATGTACTTAGTTCCATTTTGTGACTCTTTGAAAAGCATCAAATGTATCAATTTGTAAATAAAAATCATCAATATATTTTAAAAGGTGATATTACTCACAATATATGCAAGAATTATACGAGGGTCATTCAAAAATACGTAGACAATTTCCGAATCATCCTGTTATTATTAAAAGATTATAGATCAACACATTTTCGTGAATAAAAACATTTTTTTTTTGTCGAATTGAGAAGTTTATACCATTTTATTAAATATATGTAGTTTATAACATTTGTGCAAATAGTTTTAATCAGATCGTCCACTTTTTCAAATTCTTTACCGCGTAACTCTATTAGTTCCGCAATGGTGAGTCCTTTGACAAGTTTTTCAAATATAACTCATTCTTAGCAGACTACCCGTCGTCCGATTCATACTTGCTTCTACTCAAAAATTATACTTTCCATTTAATATAAATACACAGCTTATAGTCTGGTCCTGATTTTTAAAAAGAAGGCTAGAAATAACTTCTAACGGCAAATAATTATTATTTGGTCCAGCATAGTTTTTTAACTTATTTTGAGTATGCTGAATCCGAAAAAATATGCTGGCCTTCATGAAAATGGCGTTAAAAAGGTCAAAATGGCGATTCAAAATGGCGGACATCCAATTTTTCTAATTTTCTCTTAATGTCGTTCAATATGGAGAAGTAATGAGTGAATATCTAACTTAGTATAATAAAACTAAAGATAATATAATAGGATGCTAACTTTATTAGTTTAATTCAGAAAATTTAGTCGTTTCTTCACTTAATTCGAATTTTCTCTGATTTTTTTGTCTGTTGTTTCTATATTCTTTTTTGTTCAGGATTTTACATTTGCTAATATCCATGCACTGCAGATTTGTATTTTTTCACTCTGCAACTCACTATTCTACAATTGAATGATGGTGCAGCTGTAAGTTAAAAGTCAAAATGGCGATTCAAAATGGCGGATATTCATCTTTTTTTTTTATAGGAGAAAGGATTTGTAAATATCTTAATGAGCGTAGTACAACTATGTAAAATGACAATAGAACACTTATGTGATCACTTTAAATCGGAAAATTTTGTCGTTTAAATTTTAAATGTGTTAATTAGCTAAAAATGACAATTCAAATGACGTACGTCTTATACACTCGAATTTTGTAAAATACCCAAACTGCTTAATTCTGCTTAGTTTTGCAGAAAATTATTTACAGTTTGTTTTCTTTAATTCATGAAAACATTTCAAATATGCTATGAAAGTTGGAGGATATTTTTGTTAATGACTTAAGATTTTTATTACATGGATTTTTGTTTGATTACTTTATTATTGAAATAAATTTTTGACGATAATTCCGAAGACATTTGATCTATTGCCTGTCTCACCATGCTTCTTCATATAAAAATATATCATACAATAATTGCTGTTTTGATGACAATACGAAAATTAAGCTACCCCAAGAGCAGTATCCCACGAGCATTAAGGCGAGTGAACATTAAGCTGTTGGAAATTCTTGATCTATTTTTAGTCCAATGATGAAAAAAAATTAATGTTTATGTTCACGTGGAAGGTTTAGTGCAACATAACTTATAATGAATTTTAAAATGATGGACCACGACCAAATATACGGCTAGTAATTGTTACATTTTATAAATTTGAATATATTCTATTATCCAAATATAAACATATTTATTAAGAATTATCAGTATAATACAGATAATGTACGTTAACAATTAATTTTCTTGATTGTCCAGCTCTGATTCTGTGTCCCTACATTCGCATTTTGTTATTTTCAGTCAAAAACTCAACTGTATGCATTCTCAAATATTTCATGCTGTGAACGGATAATTTTGTTTTAGAACAGTGTATATAAATTTAAAAAAATTTGAAATTTACAAAATCTGAAAAAAGAAAAAGTTTCTGTTCAATCCTTCCTCAATTCTTGATACAACCTTACACTATTCTAAAAAAGAAGTGTAGATTAATTTGCCTTGTAAAGTTCTTGAAGTGTTCAAGAAAATTTTGCTGTCAAAAGAAGTGTTGACTAGATCGAAATCAAGAATGGCTTAGGCCTATTGGTACAGAAGCTTGTAAGTGATGGGAATCACGAGGAATCTGCAGGCGCCCTTAAATTGCATAATTTTACAAGTTTTCTGACCAAAGTATGCACACAATGTGATTCCAGATGATAAAGTTTGAGAATTTTCTCGCTAATAGAATGACCTTTTTATCCTAAAAGACAGCAAATCTATACGAGGTTAAAAAATAAAGAGCTATATGTCTTGAATATCACAGATATTTTATACCCCCGCTTGAAAAGCGGGAGAATAGAGAGTAATCGGTATATGTCTGTCCGTCTGTTACGCGTTGGGGTACTCATTTCTTATCCACAACTCCTCTCATACCACTGAATGAAATTTGATGAAACTTTCACAGAATCTGTATAACATAATGCCATTGTGACATCCATTTTACTTTTTGATCCTAGACATATTTTGGGTTTCCCATAGCAAAACATGTACAGTGTCATTATATTCATATAGGAGACCGGGGTATCATTTAGTGACTTTTTAGTAGACTTTTAACATTTGAACATAAATGTGTTGATCCTTGAGTGTTGGTTCATTGATTGTATATTGTTTAACATCGAGTCGGCAATTTTTCAGCCATGTTTCGGCGGACTAACAGTTTAAATAATCGGTTTTTGAAGGATTTTGGTTGCTTTGGCTGCCCCCAGTAAACTTACTCTTTTTCGAACTCCAGAGAAACGATCTTTTACATGCCAAGGGGGTTGTCATCCTTGACACGGGGCACCATTTTACTTGAGTGTTAAATACAAAAATTCCGATGACAGACTGAAAAATATAGCAAATAAAGCTAGAAAAGAAGATGTTAGGGGATAATACTAAGTTCTTATAAGGGCTAAAAAGTTAGAACAAAGTGTTCGATGAAATCGGACAAGAATTTCTTCAGTTATATTTGTAGATGTGCCGAGGGATGTTGAGGTAGAAGTGCGAGTTGATAAATACAGGATTCGGGAGTGATTTTAGGTGGACAGTGACTCAAAGGCTTTGGAACACGTACCGTCATATACGAAGGGGGAAATTTGGAAACTCTTAAAAGTCGAGTTTGTTTAACTATTTCCAGAAAAAAAATGAATCTTTTCAAGTATTTTTTGTTCATATTTAATGGACTAATCAATATATACTATGTATAAATAAAAAACAAACTGTAATTTATTTTCTTCAAAACGAACCAGAATTAAGCAGTTTCTACGAAATTCGAGTGTATCAAACGTCATTTTGAATAGCCATTTTGAGCTAATTAACAAATTTCAAATTAACGACTAAATTTTTCGATTGAAAGTGATCAAATTAGTGTTCTGTTGGCATTTGGCGTTGTTCTACGCTTAGTAAGATATTCAAAATTCCTTTCTCCTATGTAAACGACATTAAGAAATTATTTTTAATAATTTTTAAAAAAAGATGAATATTCGCCATTTTGAATCGCCATTTTGACTTTTAACTTACAGCTGCGCCATCATTCAGTTGTAGAATAGTGAGATACAGAGGAAAAATACAAATCTGCAGTGTATGGATATTTGCAAATGTAAAATCCTGAACAAAGCGGAATATAGAACAATAGACCAAAATAGCAGAGAAAATTCGAATTAAATGTAGAAAGGACTAAATTTTCTGAGTTAAACTAGATATGTTAGCATTCTATTATCATTTTATAATTGTATTACACTCAGTTAGATATTCACTCATTACATCTCCTTTTTGAACGATATTAAGAGAAAATTAGAAAAAATGGATGTCCGCCATTTTGAATCGCCATTTTGACCTCTTTAACGCCATTTTCATGAAGGCCAGCATATTTTTTCGGATTCAGCATACTCGAAATAGGTTAAAAAACCGATGCTGGACTAAATAATAATTATTTGCCGTTAGAAGTATTTTTTTCCATAAATCGGACCAGACTATTATTTTTCATACACTTCCTAATACAGTATATACAGAATTTTAAAAATTGTTTTAAAAAAGTATTATTGGTACTCGCTGCTCCGTGGCGTCCTCCAACGTCATGATTTTTTTCCTTTTTAAATCAAGTCCATATGTATTAAGAAACTGATATCTTTTGAACGGAGCAATATATTACACTACCTAAGGCCATATAAAATTAATCTTTAGATTCTCATCCCCGCCCGCCCCTCTCAAAATGTCCCGCCCCGATGTTTTTTTTATTTTGATTTTTGGGTATTTTTATGTATTTTTATTCAGTAAGAATTTGGGTCAAAGTTTAAGAGTTATCTCCCGTCTGTATTAAAAGTCGCGTGTCGCTATTTATAGCAAAAACGCCATGTGAAGAATGGAGAGAAATCGGCAATAAAAGCAGTTTAGATATGAAAGGAAAAGATAATTTGTCAGTATAGAGAAGGCAGAGAGGAAAAAATAGCATAAACACATATAGATACCATCACTGGCAGGAGCAAGTATGTAGAGAGATTGTAACTAAGTAAAAATAGACGAGGAAAGTCAAGTTATATATAACGATTTCCAGCTGTGTGACTTAGCTTTGAAATAAAAAAATCTACAACATCGTAGACAGACTTAAGAGAAGGCCTAGATTTTTCAGTAGAATAATTATTAGAACATTTATATAGATTTTGCAAAATAAGAAGTCATGCATACACCCCACCTCATTTTGTTCAGGGTGTGCCGTATAATGTGTACTTGATAATTTGTTAACTAACAATAAATATTTAACTTTTAAAGAAAAAAAAATCTTTAAATATTTAAAAGAATATGAAAAGAATTAAATCTTTTCATATTTGCATTAAGGTAATGAAAAAAATGTGTACGGGGCGTCCATTGTTTTGTTGATACTTAGGCCTATATATAAATTAACAATTATAAAAAATAAAAAATAAAATCCGCCCACCCACTCCAATTTTTTTTGCAAATTAGAATGAGAATCTAAAGATTAATTTTACCTGGCCTAATAGCATTTTACGTAATACAGCAAAACTTAATTTTCTTTTTTTTTTTTTATCATTTCAGCTTCATTTATTTGAGATGTGGATATATACACTTTTTATAAATATGAAGAAATCTGTACATATTCGATGTTGCAAAATGGTTTGTATTCGTCCAGCTTTCTGTGGATTCGGTGAATGGCCACAACATCAGTGTCTTGAATTATCACCCCTACTTCTTCTAACGCATTATTAAAAATTTTCAAGGGATTTTATCCCTGGGTCTCAAGGAGACCGTGAATTTGATATTAATGTTTCTGCAAATATTGCTCGTTTTGGTAAGCCTTTCACAGAGCAGCTTTATCAACATTTCATTCCCCTCAACTCAGGTCGTTTGTGCAAATCCTTTAACGCTCCATTGCTCTTGTTAAGATCACGTTTTTTACTCCATTGTCTGCTTTAAGCTTTTCTTTACTCTCTTTCAACTGTCTATCTTATTGTTTTAAGTTCTCAGTTTTATCATTCAGCTTTTAAGAATCATTTTTTATGAGCTCCTTCACTTCGTCAGCTTTCAAAGTTTTATTTAAATCATTTTTTATTTCTTTTAATTAAACTTAAATCCGTTTACACTCATCCTCACCTTCTTTTGTTGTTGTTTTCAATACTAGATTTATTTGGTTTTTCGCCCCTGTGCTCATATTTCGTGTGAAGACACCTGCCTGACTAGTCGACATTGTCTATTTTTAGTTACAACTCTCATTACTTACGGCAGACACAATTCAGAACTTACAAACACTTTTGAACAAGCAGGCAAATGAAATTTGTACGTTTGCAATAGTCCAGCAGTGACAAAGGAAGCCTTCAAAACTGTTTAGGGGCCCATCTTTACCTAACACTCATTCCTGGCCGAAAACTCCGCACCCTACATAACACGGTTTTCCCCTTCGGGCGCCATTTTAGAATTCCACAGCTTAGCTAAATTATTGAAAAACAGGTTTTGGAAACAAAAATATCAGCAGTATCGTTTAAAGTAATAATTTTGTAAGTTCTCAGTCGATACAATGACCTTGTAAAGAAATTCAATTTATCATTTAGTAGATTGCTGACTAAAGTTTTACTAATTTTTAGGCCATTCTTTACACATTGAAATGTCGCTTGATTTTTTTTTCATTATTTCCAAATCAAGAAAAGGAGCACACGGATGTAAGTGCAGGAGATGCTCACCCCTGCAAGGCACCTGATCCCGCCTCTGGTATTTTGAAGGTCTGTGTTTGCTCTGCTCCTGTTTTGTATATTTTTAATAGACTTTGATGGTAATAACTGTTCTGTCTCCATATATTTTATCATTTTCATCAATTTCGCATTGTTTTTCAAGCAGGTCTTATCGTTTGGTGTTTCCTCACGGGGATAAATGTTTTGTTTAAGACAAGAGTACAATTGCACAACTCTACTTCATATTATTAAAATTGAAATCATCTGGTAAAACTCCAATTGTTGTATAAATACATGTTAACACAATGGTTGTTTGTTAAGTTCTGTATTTTTGGGGAGGAAATGTTTGTACCTAAAATATATGATTGCTTGATTGATTGTATGTTGTTTTGCGTCCCGTTTACCATATAGAGACGTAACGATATTCTATTGAAGGGCTTCAAATTTAACCTTTAGTCGGCACTAATGGCCATTGACCAGTGAGAGATCTTCATCAAATCGTCATCGAATCTTGCCTTAACACGGGGCCTCGGTTTTTAGGGTCTCATTCGAAGGACCCGCAACTTTCACTTTAAAGTACCGAGTGCATGGCGAAGGAATAATTGCTACCCATTTTGTATCGACTTAGATCAGTCTCGGCGAATATTCGAACTCGTGACCTCCAGATCACGGAGCGAGCGTTCTGCCGACTGAGCTCCCTTGAAAGGTCCCAAAATATATATTGACTCATTGTTAAATAAAATATCTATTTTCGTCTTTTTTTATTTATTAGTTAATGCAACATAGTCAAAATTGGGAATAAATTTCTCATACCAAGAATTAACATAAACAGCTTTAGGTTTCACTTGATTAAAAAACTACTGACCTTTTACCAAAGAACTCTGGTTGGTTGAAGTATAAGTCTCAATAATCTTTATATATGACTGTCGACCGTCCTGAAGGTGAATATTTTAGCAATATTGCCAACGCGTTACACTTACCTACAGTTTTATGTATATAAAAATGATTAATTAGGGAAATTAATATCTATAATGTATTCCTTTTGAAATAAGAGCAGTGACCCTGTAAAAAAGACATTAGATACATTTGCATCACAAGTATTCACAGCTAATGGCCGATAACATACTATGATTTTACTTAATTTATACCTAGGCTAATGTAAACAACAAGTTGCTGTCCTTTAAAAAAAAGACTACAATACGTGGACCATATGCATGTTTTCTTTTAACCGAAATTCAATCAAAGAACAGCACGTAACATCGTTTTTGAAAGTGGGGGGCCAAACAGAGAAAATTTTTTTTCACTTACCTGAAAAAGTTGACAAGCAAAAAAAAAAATAGCCAATGTGTTAAGATTTTATACAGAGGTGTTGATTTGCTATTTGCGTAGGTGGCAAACTTTTTTAAAGCAAAGTTACTTTCAATTCCAATTTTTTCCCACAAATCTAAGATATCACTATACTTTGGTCAAAAATGGGGGGGGGGGGCAACTATCCCTTCAATGAACATTTTCTATAGTAAAGGTAATGTTAGTGAAAAAAGTGAGGGAGGGGAGCCCCTTCCCCTCTGTTGCTACGTCCCTGAAGTAAATTTGTTAAGTTTATTGGATATTAATGTAGGTTCGTTAGCATTTTCTACAGTGATCTCTCTACTTTGACCGATAGTACTTTCATAGCAAAATTGTTAAATTTAATCCCGATTGGCATATAATTTTTTTTTATTTTCAAATCCAGGCTATTTTGATACATATATAACACAAAATGGTTGGTAATTAACATATACCTGAACTGAATTGAACTGAACTGAATTTTTTTTTCAGTTTCAAAATTCAGTTCAGGTCTGTAGTACACAGAATTTTTTCTGGAGCCCCCCCCCCCCTCTCCCCCACATGGAATACCGTTACTAAAGGCTTGTATCAAGCTGTATTTGAATCCATATATATCAAATTTTTTTGCTAGCCTTAATAATGCCGGTGAAAACTTGTTTTATCTTTTAAAAACCTTTAACTAGTATGTATGAAGTTTTTAATTCAAGTTGTAAAGTTATCTAGAGATAACTTAACAACTTCAATTAAAAACTTCATTCAACGACAAGTTCTAGGTTTTTAAAAGATTCGACGACTAGCTAAATGTAAGTTCTTCATACTTTTTAAAATGCTTGTGCCATAGATTCAATGTTTAGTTCGTGTTTAAAAGTATGTGTACAAGATTAAAATTTGGACCCGCCAATGAACTCTCAATCGCATCATCAATGTCGGAAAGCCAGTTGAAAAGGCCCGAGAAGTTGCGACTGGTGAAGCGGAGTCAGCCGAAGATTGCCGATTGGAACTCTCTAGCATTCTCGCGCATGCGTAGGCTGGCATATGCCCAGGGCATCCTGTTTAGCCTCGCTAATATATATACTGCGTGGACCTCACGGTCAACGCAAAAAAGGAAAAAACGTCAGCATATACTGGGTCAAACGGAATAGAAATATCCCTACCTTCAATAAAATATCATGTAGACAGTGGAAACGGTTAGAATAATTCAGCAATAATTATTTTTTCACAACACGCCCCTGACCCACAACGCTCTGTTACAATGCATTTTGAAAAAATTATGCATTGTGAAATTCATTCAAAGTGCTTTAAATTTGAGACCGAGTAATATATTTCAATGTAAAACTTCGATTCCTCTTGTGGCCTTACCATACCAACGGAGACCGTGATCTGAATAATTCAGATATTATACTTTGAATTCTTAGAAAGCTACAATCTGCATTTTTCCCAGTGTGAATATTCTTGATTATTGTTTTTCCTATATACTCCGATAGTCTTTATCGTTTTATTCTGAGAATATCGATATGGAAATAAGGTTTAAATTGTCGTAATTTTAAACGGTTTATCTTTTATTTCAGAAATGAGCGAAAATCATTTAATAATAAACCGAAGAACATTGTACCTTAGGTTAATCATCTGAAATTACGTAAACAACATAGCATTTAAATAAAAGTATAACATTTACAGTGGCATACAGAAAAATCGTATCCATATAAAACAAAAGACACATTTGTTCAGAAAAACTGGAAAAAAAACATACTTTGTATGGAAAATCGTGAAAAAAAATATTTGTTTAGTTTATCTAAAATCAAATACTAGTATTAAAACAATTACATCTCTTCATGAGTAAGTGCATTAATTCTTAAAAGTGTCGCTTCCTGAATCTGGTGAAATGGCTTCTGTTGTAACGAAGATTTATAGGATTCCAATGATCCCAAATAGTCTCCACAGATGTGTTGACAGATTCCTAGTATTTGCCAGGAAATATCTGTGATATAAGTATTTACATAAATCCCGTCATCACAGAGCAGCAGAGTCTGTAGATCCTGTAGAGATTGATGTGACCTGACTGTGTCACCCAGTTTGTGGTGATTCAGAATGAACAACATGTGTAACATTACTAGGGGTTGAATATATAATGCAGGCATGCTATTCTTCTTACCGATCACCTGCTCTACCACTAAATCATCAATCTAAGTGTAACTATTGCGTAATATCATTGTATTAACTACAGCTGTTCTTACTTTTTTATCCAGGGGCATCCACCCCACGCACTCTATGTACTTATTTACATTTACAGCATTATATATTATATAGTGTGGTGACATCCTTTCCTGTGCTCTTTGTAAAATACTAAGTGAAAGTTCATGCCTACGTGCTCTGTAGAAGTACATAGCAAGGTAAAGAATGTCAGATGCACAACCAAACATGCAAGACATCTTTAGCAACTTAGATATTTTATTTGTTTTGTAATATACCTTATTGCGATTTTTATTCAGAGGAATCAAGAAGACAACATTACGTAAGACACCTGATGTGAAATATTGTAGAGTAACAATCTGGTGTGTTGTTAAATTTCCAATACTAATGTTCAATATGTTTTTCAAATAAACTTGGAATTCTTCTATTGTATGGATATCCGTATCTGTCTGTAGCTCTTTAAAGAAGCTGATATCTAACTCTGTGCTAGATATGATTCTACTCTCGTCTGTACAGACCATCAATGTTCTGTATAAAATAGCTTTACTGAGGTAAGGTCTCAGGGTTGGACTTAATAGTAGACATGGTATCCCCTTACAATACAAATCATACAACTGACTGAACAAGGACGTTTGTACAGAACCCGTGACTTTCTCTCTGAACATGTTGTTTTGAGGAATGAAGAAGATGGGACATTCTCCAGTATGTACCCAGTGTAACAATAATTTAAAGCACTTCCAGAAACAAAATAACAGGTTATCAGGTGTCCAGATCAAGGAATGAACATTCTGAATTACCCAAAATACAAGTGTTTTCATGAAATATGAACATAAAATAGTAGTATTATTTAACATATTGATAACTTCTTTTAGAAATAATTTGACAAGACCGTAACACAAAAACTGACAGTGATTCATTGAATACACAAGTAGTTGTTCTGCTTTTTTTTTGTCAGTTTCCTGTTAAATTAGATCGTTAAAAAATCGTATTTTTAGCTCTACTGGTCAGGGACCAGAGGAGCTTATGTGATAGTTATGCGTTATGTAGTTATGTAGTTATATCAGTCTGTAACAGTTTTTATAAATACTGCTCCTCCTACAGTTTTGGTTTGATTTCAATATAACTTTGCACAAAAGTACACTATACTCAGATACATAATTCTATTTATCGGTTTTTGATTTCGATGAACGGTGTTGCCGTCGTTAATAAAAATATAAATTTCTGTGAAATGCTTTCAAAATGCTACCCCTCTAACAGTTATAGTCTGATTTCAATTCAACTTGGCACACAGGTAGACTATTGGAAGGCAAAACTATATCTTGAATATACACATTTATAGTTAATTGAAATGAGGGAAACAGGGTTAAATGAAGAGAACAAGACGAGAGGGAAAATGTTACGCCACTACCTGTATATTTCATCCACGGTAATACCACAAACATCATAAACAAGGCCAACTTTGAAATATCTTGTTGGCCCTCTCCAGACTTAGGATGATAAATAGGTAACATATTCACAAAAAATGTTACCAAAAAAAATTAAGTCGGGCCATTTTAGCCAGTCGTTTGGAAGAGGATATCCAGAGCTTTTTTTTAGCTGTCCTAAGCTTTTTTCTGTGTCACATGTAATTCTGTTTGTTTAAATATTTACAATTTAATTCATATCGCGTTCAAATTAAGAACCATAAATAAGCGAAGGAAGTCACTGCCGAGGTTGAGAAGCATGGAGTCAGAAACAAAAACTGACAGTGATTCATTGAATACACAAGTAGTTGTTCTGCTTGAGAAAATGAGATTCTCCATTCTTCTCCATTTTCAGGTGTAGTGCCGATAGGAACGACGTGGAATCCTGTGCTGAATATTTTTGAAAGAACAAATTCGGATGGCCAGCCTTGTCGGCGACATCTCTGTATCCACTGGAGAGCTAATGACGGCCAGTGATTTGATTTGAAACAACAAAAAGCATGGTCAGATTCATCATCTTGGCCTAAAATGATTGTAGAACACGGTCCATGATGGAAAAAAGAGACGCCGAACTTGGATTTGGCATGTCTTAAACAGGTATCGCGGAATAATGTACTAGATATATACATTTTGCCATTCATAAACACACAGGCGGGTCTGACTAAACTATTATATTAAGGACTCATCAGATTAAGTCTGGTATATTCCGGTGGTAAATCATCACACTCCATCAGAATCACAGTGTGTTGTGGGATACGGTAAAGACTGATCTGAGAGGGATCACAGATGACATTGTGGCGTAGAATCCATATCATCCAATCTTTATCTGAAGTTCTCAGTCTAAATGCATCACGTCTACTTCCACTTAACATTTTATCACATCTTTCCATATACAAAGGTTTCTCTACCACCTCCATAGTGTCCATCACTTCTCTCCTGATCCTCACTTCTGTAGGACTCCCTATCTTAAGACATAGTCCTACATAGACCGCATCAGAAAGTCGCGGAATGTGATCCATATTTCCCAGATATTATTGAGAATTAAGTAGCAGAAATCTGTGAAAGAAAGTGATGCGTTATTAATTCCACAATGAAAATGTTTGAAGACCACCGAATGTCATGATTATTTAAAATTTATCAATTTCTTGTGTGTAACGAAGAAACATGTAAATGTTCTTTAAAAAATGTTGAAAGACAACTGGAATGATAATAATTTATCATGGTACTAGAAAATTTTGACGTACATATAATTTAACTTTCCCGGAATTATAGGATACCTTTTTCTGATCCATACAAAAAATTATTAGAAGTGTTTAGGAGATAAAGAAATCCTGTACCTGTTTTATTTTTATAGGTGCACAACATTAAATTATTTGAGTTTTAATATCTTTATAGAATATTAAAGATAGTTTTGTAAATCGTGAAATTCAGATCTCAAGTTTTTGAACAGTAGGGCTACATATCAATGAATGCACTCCCTTGAATTTTATTTATTGATTTATTTTGTATACCATGGTATGTTTTGTTATATATACGAAAAAAAATTGAAAAATCAACATCAAGAAAAAAAAATTAGACAATAGATATTACCACTGTATACAATTAAAAGAAAAAGTAATAATTAATATTTAGTTAACAAGCTTAAAATGTGTATACTGCATAGTCAATTTCTAAATTTCTAAGACGTTCCACATTTATGTAAATTCTAAAAAAATAAATTATGAGTAATAAAAAAGTTCATATGTGTAAACTTAAGGCCTTGATCGGAGCATAAAATCAACATGCTTTTTGTAAAGACTAAAACCAACCACGACCCTAAAAGTCGAATCTCGATTTACATAATAAATGGTAAGCAACGGCAACATAGTTCATCGAAATCAAAAACCGATACACACAATTATATTTCTACGTGTAGTCTACTTGTGTGCCAAGTTATATTGAAATCAGACAAAAACTATAGGAGAAGTGGCATTTTGATAGAAATTCACAAATTTCTATTTTTAGTAACCACGGCAACATGGTTCATCGAAAACAAAAACCGATATATAGAATTATGGACCTTAGTGTAATCTACTTGTGTCCCAAGTTAAATTGAAATCAGACCAAAACTGTAGGAGGAGTAGCATTTTGAAAGAATTTCACTGAAATTTCTATTTTTTGTAACCACGGCAACACTATTCATTGAAATCAAAAACCGATACACAGAATTATGCATCTTGGTGTAGTCTACTCGTGTACCAAGTTCTTTTGAAATCACACCCAAAATGTAGGAGGAGTAGCATTTTAAAAAAAATGTTAACAGACAGACAGACGGACGGACGGCAGACGCATTACTATCGCATAAGCTCTTCTGGTCTCTGACCAGTTGAGCTAAAAACTATAAAACTATAAAAGAAGATATTCTAAAATACAGCATCTTGAAAGATTTCAAAGAATTTTTGTTTTCCAATTATGGCAACAAAATCTTTGTTAAAGTTAACAACTCTCATAATAATAATAAATGAATTATGCTGTAAAGAAGCAGATCGACGCTTCCTTCTTCATGCAGCAAGCTTAAGATAAGGCTTTAGTACCATACAGATCTGTTCAGAGGACGCTAATGTCTATGGTATGGCATTGACATTCAATGATAAGGTTGGAGTTCCAATGTTCATGGAATGTGGGAGAAAAATTTGCACTACACTGGTTTTCATAAACAAACTTTCCCCCAGCATCGAAAATGAAGCATATCGGGAAATAGTTTAGTTGCACTGCTTCACTGGATTCTTTAAGTGCATTTGCCGGGAAAGGAATGCAAGTGCATTGAAACTGATGACTGGTAGCAAAGATTTAATGACCAAGTTAGAAGCATTTATTTGTCATCTATAAGCACCAAAGGCATCATCCAGAAAGGTTGAGGACCCAAGATCGGACCTATTGTGTGCTAAAAAGGGGGAGATACCACCTTCACCTTGCTTAGACTGTTTGAGGAAGCACTACCTGAGAGCAAATTACCAGACAGTAATAAGACAAAGTTGTCTTTTGCAGTATCCTGAGGTACATAGTCCAGTCAGAAGAGGTTGGAAGATTGAAGAAGGTGTACAGCATTGAGTAGTGCATTGTATGGACCTTCAGCCAACTCCTGAGGAAATACTTGATTTGTTAGCCTGTAACTGTGTAAAAAATGTACATTTTCGGAATGTTTGTGTATGATAAATGAACTTAACTGTACTGATACGTGTATACTTGCTGACTATGAAAATCGAGAATCAATTCACAAATTAGACAATGAACTGAGTGAGGATGAAAACACGGAGGATATAAGTTGTGAAAAAATCAGAGAATCCTATATATTGGTCATTTGGGAGCTTACATTTTTGAATGAGTTGACGCTATTTAAGTGGAGTAAACAAGCATATAACAGTCTGTTATAAAATGCAGTGCAACTTCTGTTCCATAAATAGAGGGGTGATATTTGGACATATATATATATAAGAAATCTCCATTTTTTATGTACTACAAAGGTCAAGGTCATATCAAGAGGTCAAAGGTCAAATATTGTGATGTCATCTACAGAATCTTTTAGTTTTTTTGCCATTGATTTTTTTAATCGCCAAAATATCTGAAACCACCGGTTCAATTTTCTTTATTTTTACAAATTTTATATAAGACCATTTGAATCATTCTGTTGATTTTTTGTAAAAATTGAATCATACATTTTCTAGTAAGAAAACTTAAACTGTCGGATATTTACATGTGAATTTTCAGTTTCTTATACAATTCACGTTCTATTTTACTTAATATTTTACCCAAATTTTCGAATATCAATGTGACTCACTAATTTAAAGTAACAAAAAGGTTATCTTTATTAAAAGTATTGCAAAAATTTACAATAGATCAATAGAAAATTCTAAAATAAGACTCATTATCAAGTCGAATGTCCAATTTCACAGCCTTCTTAAAGGGGTCTGATAGGCCATATTTCAGACTATGTGGGCAAAAAATGTGCGGTTGAATTTCTTTCATATTATATAAAAAGAGAGATTTTGTATCCAAGAAAAAAATATCAAAGTAACGTGTTTGTCTTCCGTTCGATTTTATATGAAATAAGATCTGATTTTTGCTTGAAATATTATATGTTCTGAAGTAACAGGTATTTTTTTAAAGATGGGACGTTAACACCTAGGTGTAATGTTCAGACAAACCTGACACAATTAAAATCATTATTTTAATGGTCATGAACGCCTTCATTTTAAGTCCTTTAATATTAAGAGGCGATGTCCCATATGAGTAATAAATTTAATTATTTAATAAATTTTGCAAGAGAAAAATCTATCAACTAAAATTTTCTTACTTTGGAATATATGATCAAGTATCCAATCGTTCATCAAGGAAGATGCGATTTCAGAAACTAATTTACTGTCATTATTTTTATACACATTTTTTTTGTCAGTTTCCTGTTAAATTAGATCGTTAAAAAATCGTATTTTTAGCTCTACTGGTCAGGGACCAGAGGAGCTTATGTGATAGTTATGCGTTATGTAGTTATGTAGTTATATCAGTCTGTAACAGTTTTTATAAATACTGCTCCTCCTACAGTTTTGGTTTGATTTCAATATAACTTTGCACAAAAGTACACTATACTCAGATACATAATTCTATTTATCGGTTTTTGATTTCGATGAACGGTGTTGCCGTCGTTAATAAAAATATAAATTTCTGTGAAATGCTTTCAAAATGCTACCCCTCTAACAGTTATAGTCTGATTTCAATTCAACTTGGCACACAGGTAGACTATTGGAAGGCAAAACTATATCTTGAATATACACATTTATAGTTAATTGAAATGAGGGAAACAGGGTTAAATGAAGAGAACAAGACGAGAGGGAAAATGTTACGCCACTACCTGTATATTTCATCCACGGTAATACCACAAACATCATAAACAAGGCCAACTTTGAAATATCTTGTTGGCCCTCTCCAGACTTAGGATGATAAATAGGTAACATATTCACAAAAAATGTTACCAAAAAAAATTAAGTCGGGCCATTTTAGCCAGTCGTTTGGAAGAGGATATCCAGAGCTTTTTTTTAGCTGTCCTAAGCTTTTTTCTGTGTCACATGTAATTCTGTTTGTTTAAATATTTACAATTTAATTCATATCGCGTTCAAATTAAGAACCATAAATAAGCGAAGGAAGTCACTGCCGAGGTTGAGAAGCATGGAGTCAGAAACAAAAACTGACAGTGATTCATTGAATACACAAGTAGTTGTTCTGCTTGAGAAAATGAGATTCTCCATTCTTCTCCATTTTCAGGTGTAGTGCCGATAGGAACGACGTGGAATCCTGTGCTGAATATTTTTGAAAGAACAAATTCGGATGGCCAGCCTTGTCGGCGACATCTCTGTATCCAAGGGAGAGCTAATGACGGCCAGTGATTTGATTTGAAACAACAAAAAGCATGGTCAGATTCATCATCTTGGCCTAAAATGATTGTAGAACACGGTCCATGATGGAAAAAAGAGACGCCGAACTTGGATTTGGCATGTCTTAAACAGGTATCGCGGAATAATGTACTAGATATATACATTTTGCCATTCATAAACACACAGGCGGGTCTGACTAAACTATTATATTAAGGACTCATCAGATTAAGTCTGGTATATTCCGGTGGTAAATCATCACACTCCATCAGAATCACAGTGTGTTGTGGGATACGGTAAAGACTGATCTGAGAGGGATCACAGATGACATTGTGGCGTAGAATCCATATCATCTTTTTTTTTTTACAAATAAATTACCAATTTATTGTTTAATTCTAAATAAAAAATGTCAAGAGTCCTGTTTCTTTCAAGAAACACCTTTGCTCATCAATTCATTTCCTTATAATATATTTTTTTTTGCTATTGCATCCTTTGAACTATTGTTATAACACAGACCTGAGAAGTTTCTCAATTCCTCGTATCGCGGAAGTCATGATTTTATATCAATATTTTTTTGAAAACGTATGTATTGGAGGAGACTGACATAGGTTTCCTCTTAGCGACTAATATAGACATTACTCAGAAGGCAAACCTATTTCAAAATGTAAATATAGATCATGAAAATATTTTTTTTGTTTTAATTTTGTCTTACAATAAATGAAGGATATGTATGCATAAAATTATGATGTTCACATAATTAAAAAAGCCACTTTTCTCATTACGCATTTTATTCCCGTCTTCGTTGAAATATTATCCTATCCTTTCGTGAATCTTCTAAAATACCTTGTGACAGAAGCATAATAGAAGGGCACTTGCTTCGTGACCCGGAGGTTTTGGTTCGCTTCTCGTTCCCGGACCAAAACCCAATGACTTTTCTCTCGCCAAATTCCTCAGCTGGAAAAAGTTTTATATAAGAAAACAAAGTGACCAAATATGAAGATAAGGAACAGTCCTCAACCTCAGAAGTCACTACAAACAATATAAATCAGGAACAGAGGAAACACTGATCTCTAAAACATCAGAGGGATTCTCGTACAAAAACCGCCTATGACCAGGCGTAATCATATTCCTGATTTAATAAGTAACTAGCGCACAATTCAGGCTTAGTTGAGTTTCACGAAAAAGGCGGAGAAACTTAGGCAAGACTAAAATTTGGGTTTCACGAAAAAGGCACAGAAGGTAAAGACTAAAATTTGGCTTAAATCTACACCAACTCATGAAAATGCTTACGTTTTCAATCTATACACATGAGATTTATGTGTTTTGGTCATTAAGAATGAAATGATATAAATGTTTTATTCATGTCGATGATTCCATTCAAATAAAAATATAATTTGCAAAAATTACGAAAAATAAAAATAAGAAGGTACATCGAAAATTAATTTTAAAATATCAATTGATGATGTAGAAGTTTTGTAAAAATGTCACAGTTGAAGCAGTGTTACGTAATTTTTAATTTCAAATTGTGAAACGTTGTAAAAAAAAATCAAGAAATATCAGAGACAAACAACAATCAAGTATGTATAGTATAAGAGGAGGAGTTTGCATATAACCCTCCATGATAGGCTTTCCAATTTTTTTATTTTTTTATTTTATTTTGCAGTAATTTTATTATCATCTCCAAACGTTTGTTATATATTTTGAGTATTAAAGAATGATTACAATTATTGTGCAACACATGGCCCTTGTAAATTCGACAAATAAAATAAGAATAGTCCCATAATTATGTGATTCTTAATCTCAACATTTCGACACACAGAAATTCAAATTCAGTAAAAATATAGAGCAAATCTCTGGTTTGTACATTGTAACGGGTCACTGAAATTCACAAATTTCAATTCATGTTCAAAGTTATTTTGATTTGTTCTCGAAAGAGAAGGTGTATATTAAATAAACTGTTGGAAATACAAATATTCAAGGGAGAATTTTGGGAAAGCCTGCACTCATTGTAAACTTCCTGAAAAAAGGAACAAAACACCGGCCGCTTTTTTTCACAGGACACCAGTATTAACATGTCATTATGAGGTCAATGACATACTTATGATAATGGTACCTTTTTTTAAATGGACGAACATACTTGAACACTATTCATTTAACTTTTACGGAAGCTACTTAAATATTCTATTTTGTGAACGAGCAAGTAGTTCTCAATCTATCGATTACTATTTCTTTTATTGAGAAAAAGTAGTTATTATGTACCAGTTTGTTTTTTTTTTTGTATTGATAATAAGCCGTCATTTGAAAATAAGACGGTTTTGAAAATAAGCCCCCACTTTCTTACCAATATTTATAATAAGCCGCGGCTTTTTTTCAGAAACATTGATTCATTTTTTTTTATGATTGTAAACACGTAACCATCTTTTGGAAAGATTTTGAAACTTGGTATCAAGCAATTGAAAATGATTATGTAATTTCAAAACAAAAGGTGTACTGGGTAATACCCCAAAACCTTGAAAAAAAGTTTAAACTAGTCTCCCATTGTAAACTTTTTAGATTCTGGATCCACAAAATTCTTAACTTATATAATTTTATACCGACACTTTATAATTGTCACATACATCATTTTTGTAAAACAAATTTCTATGGTGCTGCAAATTGATTGCCCCTTTCTGTCATATAAACAGTTACTTCCCTCTTGACTCTTGCTGATACTCTTGATACAATATTTAAATATTTTAAAAGATATAAGTACCAGTTATTTTTCTAACAACATTGAATAACTTAGATTTCCCAACATCTGACAACAAGTTTTTCAGTACTTTGATGAAACCCTTTTCCACCAAGTCGTGTAAAAACTCCATTTTTTAATATCAACACAATTTCTTATATCAGCATATAAATAATCTGTAGAACTTAAAGAATCTTTTTTAACAATTCTAAGAGCTTTTTTAAGATCTTTTAAAAAAAAACATTACCAATATAATATAAAAATTTCGAGAGTTTTTCTTTGGATAAATAAAACACAAAGTATAAGTCCTTTTTGATTTAAAATACAGGAAAATTTTTGCTGCCATGCTCCACTATTGACTGTTAGGACTCTCGTGACACATTTAAGTTTTATATATGAAATGAAGGAGGATAAATTGATCATGTTTAGTCCACCTTCTTCAATTTTTCCTATAAATATTAATGTATTTCTTTTTACTTTTTTAAAAATAATTTATTGATCTCATTAAGTAATAACTTTTATGGATTTGGGAGAGATGGGAATAGGTTTAAAATTTTTAAATAACAAGCGTTTAAATGACTGTAATCTTTCCTGTTGGGGTCAAATCTCTTTTCGCCCATGATGCAATCAATATTTTGATAGAATTTATTTTGGATCGATAATTAATAGACACAATAGTTTTTTGTAAAAAAAAAAAAAAAAAAAAAAGTATTCCTAATAGCTTAAAGGTATCAACATTCAAATTATTTTTTAAGTTATCACAAAGAGCTTGTTTTGATCATGCCCTGCTTTCCAACCATACGGCTTGAGATTTTGAAACATTGAGTTTTAAACCAGAAGCATTTCCAAATTTTTCATTTATTTTCATTGATTCTCTCAAAGATTTTTCACTTCCATCTAATCTTAAAAATGAGTCTTCTGCATGTTGTCCTAGTTTATTTTCTTTCCCATTAATCGATATACCTTTTATGCTTTCATTATTCTTCATTGAGATTACAAGTAGTTCTACTGTGATGATGAAAATGAATGGTACCAAAGGGTCTCCCTGTCTACATCCACGTTCAAGATTAAAAAAATTGAGGACAACTTTCCATTATTTATCACACAACTTGTGCTGGTTGAGTTAAAGGTTTTAAACCAGTTTACTTATGAATCTCCAAAATTAAAAGACTTTAAAGCTTTAGATAAAATCCCATTTTAATGAATCAAAAGCTTTTCCAAAATCTAATAAAAGGAGCAAACCAAAGTGTTTTTATCTCTAAGGTAATCTATCAAATCATATAAATACCTGGTGTTTTCACATATGAAAAATTCTTTTATCAAACCTTTTTGGGTATCACTTATAATACATGTACTGGTTAACACATTCTTAATGTGATTTGCTATGGTACTAGAACCAATTTTGTAATCTACATCTAACATTGAAATAGGTCTCCAATTTCTTATATATCTTCTACCCTTTTCCTCTTTTGGAGGCATGTTATTACCCCCTGAGATTGTAACTGTGAAAGTTGTCGCGTTAAATACCCTTCATTTAAAGATTTCAAAACAAAAATACCTATATCCTTCCAGAAAAAATTGTAAAATTCCACCGAAAACCATTCTGATCCTGGGGAATTTTTGTTTTTCATATTTTTTAATGACATTGTGCATTCCTGAAGTTTCAAAAACCTTCACAATTGTCCATTTGTTCATCAAATAATGTAGGGCATATGGGGAGAAAAACAGACTTTGCGCCATTCTAAACGTCTGCAATACCTACTAAAACATGCGAAACGTGGAGAGTAAAACTTACGTCCACTCAATTACAGAGCTAAAATTGAAAGCATTGTTTAGTGGTCACTCAGGTTTGTCATTCACCTGTAAATGGACGAGTCTAAAAAAAACTTTTATAGGGGTGGTCCCTTTAAACAGCTGATTTTTGAACTAAATTTGAAGGGATTGCAATGTTATATCTTATGATTTTTTCTGAAATATAATGAATGTAATAGTAAAATCGTTGTAAATTTGACGATGCCAGATTTGTGGACACTTCATTATTTTAAGTTCACTGATATGTCCTTTTGAAAATTATGATGCTCAATTTCTTTTTTTGAGACAATTATTTTTTTTATGTTCTATATCTTGCATGGGTCCATTTATCGTATAATGACTGATAGGCGTAGTCCTTTGACTATTCTAGGTTTCATTGAGATGCAAAACTGTAACATTACTGAACACTGTTATAATGAAATTTAAATGATAAAAACAGAAAACAAGTAATACTTTTTAATGAACATTTATCATGAAATTATCAAGTCAGAAAAAAATTAGAATGTCTCTAGACATTTTTATGTCGCTCCGAACGAAGAAGGGTTGCAAACTGCTTTTGTACACCTAAAATGTGTTCGCACTGTTTCTCGGTGATGACTGGGGCCATCTTCCTGAAACTTTCCTAAAAAGATGATCATTAGTTGAAGGTTTGCAATTAGGAGGTTCAGCTTTGAAATGGCTACCGTTGTTACGTGGTCAAAAGATCACAACAATTCAAAATTTGATGAATTTATTTATAAAAAAAAGAACAAAAAAGATTTCACACAAACTACCGCACCCTGATCCACACACTCTTCCTCGCTATTAAACAGATGTACAAAAAAAGTTGGTAACCAATGATCAGTTAACAACTAAACAATCAACCGATCACCCGGGTTCCGAGGTATGTATCAAGCACAGGAAATACCAATATCCTTGACGCTACAATGATGCATATTTATAAGTCACATATTTCACTACATATGTTTGGTAATACCATTATGTTTGGCAATTCATTCTAAATATGAAATAATCAAATAAGAATTAAGTATAATGGTTACCAGTAAGTCAAAACAAATTACTGCACCTTACTTTCAACTTCCGGTCATTCACTTCCATCAAGACATTTCAACCAAAATTTAAATGGACAAAAGATTTAACACAAAGTAACAAAACTGAGTACAAGAAAATAGCGAACATTCAAAGCGGCAATACGGCTGCAAATCCTGTGCTTTTTCATTCAAACATGATACCTTTCTGTGGTTCCAATACAATTTGCACTTCAAATGGCAATAAAGAACTTTATTCGGTAATAACCAATATTTGCCCCACCCCCTCCCCAAATCAAACTTTGATGGAGATATATTTATTTAAGTTCTTAAACAGGAGAATATATGCTGACTTCAAAGCACTAAATATTTTCATAATTGATGACGCCATATGTACGTCTGACGTCACAAACATGACGCAAATTTAAGTTTTTATGAATTTTACAGAAAAATGTACATATTTTGTCGATATTTTGAGAAAAAGTCACCAAGCGCATGTGTGTTCAGGATCAATATTTTGATATAATGTGTAGAATGATAATATCAATGAAACTATTTTAATATTGTTCCTGAACAAACTTGCGCTCTATGAATTTTAAAGCTAAATTTGTTGAAATGTAGTCAATTTTGTCCTCTTTCTGAAAAAGGATATAAAATCGGACTACATGTAGCTTGTGACGTCATAAAAACAAAAATTGTGAATACACTGCTTTGAAACTATAATATATATTGTTAATTTATTTCTTACACAATTTATTGAATTCAGCACATTTCAGGAAGTTTTGAAAATTTGACTTTTGTGGGGGCAAATGTACATGTATGCAGTATACCGCATATAATTCGTTTATATGTCATAAGTGCATTTTAATGTAGAGTTTTAATTGATTTTTTTTTATATTTGAAAGCAATGGAGATACGAGAAATGATAGCATGTTTTAATAAACCTATAGGATAGAACCTTTGCGAGCCCAACGTGAATGTCGCCGAGATTACGTTTCTTCTTCATCCAATAATTATATTAATCTCCAAACTAAATTTTTGTCAGCAAAGTTTCTTTTTAATTTCAAGCCCTATTTTTGGTTTTGGTTGACTTTGTCAATGTAGCAGGTCTACCGGACATCCCTTTATTACAATGCTGTTTTGTTTATGAAAACTATACGCATTCTCTTTAGCATGGAATGTGGAACCTCGAACACGTTGCAATGTATATATTTATGGACAAAAAATAATTATTACTTTCAACGAAAGAACTAGAATTATTTACTTAATATGAAATTTGTAAATATCTGAAAGTGTATACATTTTGGGGTATGAAAAAAATTCCAAATCATATAGGAAGAGTTTAACAAGTCTTTTTTTTTTAAGAGATGCGCCGTATTTTCACTCTTACAATAGCCAATTGAACACTCTCGCTAACCGTCCTACCTGAGTTAACAAGAGGTAAAATGGTGAGAGCTGGTCAAGTTCAGAAATACAAACAAAATTGTATTCAAAAATAAATTTGCTTTAAAAAAAAATTATATACAAAGCGAATATCATTTTAAAAAAACAAACATTTTTTTGTATTACTGCTATGTACATATACTAATTATCAGAAGTTAAAGTTTTGCAGTGAGGACATTCAGCTTTCAAATGGCTAACGTTACCATGGAAAAGTGATGGATTGTACTCTCTGGTTCATTGAACAATCTTCATGAAAATTTGTTTTATTAATAATAAGTTATTGTAGTTTATGAACCTTAAATATTCTTTGATGATATATTTCTATAAAATATATACTATTTTACCAAGATTATTGTAGACATCAAAGAAATGCCGCGGACATTATTCTCAAATAAATCACGAACTTCATCAAAATATTATCAGATAAGAAACGAGTATCAAACCTGTACAGTTGTAATAAATATTTGACTCTAAATTTTGCAGTCTGAACACTGAAAATTGCATCAAGTTGCTGAAGAATGGGTTTTTTTAGCAAAACGGGGCTATTCCAAGGACCACCCTTCACACTTAAACACCAAGAAAGCAGTTAAACACGAACATGATTTTGTTATTGTATATTCATTAAAATTTATAAATACATATAACAAACAAATCTGAAATTTAAAAAAAGGTTATTTTTAATAAAACGAAAACTCACATAGTCTGCATTCCATACACATGCAAGCAAACAAATTTTCCCTGTGGTGTTAAATGGAACAGCGTAATCGAGACATGGTGAACTTTTCCCGTTTCTCTATGGAGAAAACTATCAGGTGTATTTTAGCGATCTTCATGATCTTTGTAGAGTAGAAATAATTAAAGTCCTTGTTGTCGTGAATGTTGCAGGATAACCTTCTCGGTCTCGAAATGTTGTCTGAAATATAAAAGCCGACTTTTCTAGACCTCGGAGGTTATCCTGCAACATTCATGAAAACGCTAACTTTTTTTCTTAAATACATGTATAATAATGACATCCTTATTTACAAGATAAATACGGAGATAAAAAAACTTGTTTTTAAGTAAATACTTCGTCTTAAGAATACAGAATTGAAACAGTTCTTCCGTTCATTGGATTCAAGCGGCCAGTATGTTTTCAATACTATACGTGAAACTTGGGGGGCTGGGGCCCTCGGCATTGGGGTTTTCAGCGTCAAATAGGCTAAATTGGGAATCTCCCAGAAAACCCTGTCACTTAAAAAGAATTGTCAAAAGCTTTGTTTTTGTCTTTGTATTACTTTAACAAACTACAAAGACTATTTTTATATGAATTGTCTAATCACTTGCATTGAGAACAAAAGTGGCATGAATTATCTCATGATGAAGAAATCCAACATTGCTGAACAACAAAACCTCCTTGAACTGCACTAAAAAACACGCAATAAACAAGCTGAATTTCATCACAAATTTTGTACGATTCTCTTTGGGAAAACTTCTACTATATTTTGGGAAAATATCGGCATATTTTCAATTGGGAATTAGACCAAAGTTTGGCCCCAAATCGGCCCTACCAAATTACTGGCAAACATACAAGTAGTAAAAGGTATATATAAAAATAATATTTATACATTAGATAGCTTTGGTAAACTGCACATTTAAATTATTTGAAACATACAAGTGCCGTTGTAACATTACAAGTGTTCAAATCGATTCTAATATAAATCGAAAAACACTAAAACTAAAGCTTTTTTCAAAAAATATTGCCGCTGTGGTTTTTATTGACTCTATAAAAAGGGGGGATCATGCTCTGAAAAGATATGGGAGTAAATTGAATCTAGTGTGAGATATCCTTTCGGGGGTAATCTTACTCTAGATTATGATTTTGAGGAAGAGAGGAAGCCGTACTCTACAACACCGATTTAGAGGCATGCAGTCAGCAACAAGTTGTTAACGTAGTGGCAAACTTAAAAACAAAATTTGCCTGAGAAGAAAATATGGTTTTCATGGGCGAAGTATGTATGTTGTGAAAATTTCACGGGTTATAAAAATGGTCAATTACATATCTGATTGTAGAGCGTTGTATTTTTGCTTCCAATTATAAATATTTGATTCGAAATTTAAAAACTATTTGTAAAAGCCTTACACTAAATAGCTTAAAACATTCCTGACAAATCTACAATTATAAACTCCTTTCTTCTTTTTTCTTTCATTCTAAAACACATACCAACTCAAGAAAATTAAATTGAGAAAAATATCCAAACTCGTTTATGTAAAATATTAATAATTAGTTTTTTTTAAAAACATACTTCTGTCTAGCATTCTATTCCTATTTAGAATGATCTATTGGTTGATTTTATTTTACTTCCCTTTCGAGAAGCCTTTCGATTATATTTATATAGAGACGTAGAAAGACCCGTGTTCTATAACTCAACTCCGCATGAGCTATTCTATTTCTATTTCATGCTGTGTAATACAGATTAAAAAACATTTTCACAATTCCTGTTACTCCGGAGGTCATACTTTTTTTTATATTAAATTTTTACATTAATAGTTATTTCTAACTGATGTACTGAGGGACAAAGGTACTTAGTTCCATTTTGTGACTCTTTGTAAAGCATCAAATCTAACAATATGTAAATATAAATCATCAATATATTTTAAAAGGTGATTTCACTCACAATATATGCAAGAATTATTCATACGAGGGTCATTCAAAAATATGCAGACAATTTCCTAATCATCCTATTATTATTATGAGATTATAGATCAACACATTTTCGTAAATAAAAGCATTTTTTTGTCGAAGTGTGAAGTTTATACCATTTAATCAAATAGAACAAATGTTAGCTATTTTTTAAATCAAAATGCTTTGTTACCACGGAGTACGATAAACAAACATTTTAACGTCAAAAACACAGTCGTGAAAGTTGCTTAAAATTACTCTGCCTTTTAATTTCATACACTGTCTGTATTGTCTACTCCAATTAACAAAACATATCCATAATATTTGACATCTAGTTCATGATAATTGTGCAAATAGTTTGAATAAGATCTTCGCTTTTTTTAATTCTTTAACGCGTAACTCTATTAGTTCCGCAATATTGAGTCCTTTAACAAGATTTTTAACTATAACCTATTCTTTGCAGACTATCCGTCGTCCGATTCATACTTGCTACTACTCAAAACTTGTACTTTAACAACTTGCATAACAGAACGGATAAAAACGAATTGATGACAAGGTCAGCAAATTCAAAAGCAAATTACACTGAACAATATTGGAGGAAGAATAATATAAAAATTCACTGTTTACCAGAGAGGAAAGTGGAAGAACACTTACAGGTTGTGACTGAAGTGCTCCAGGAAGTGGGCGAACAGATAAAAGAAGATGACGTCCTAGCAATTCATAAGATTCCAGCAAAGAAAGGCCAACACCGGCCAATTATAATAAAACCATGGAAGTTAAAAGTTCTTAATATGAAAGTTATGCGTGGTTTGACCGACCCTTGGAGAGTGAAATGTGAACAACGTAAAAGTTACACTTGGTTTAAAACGAATCCTCTTTAAAAAGCTAGATCTGATTTTTTCCTTTTATCTAACGAACTTCTGGCTTTACTAAATAACGTTGATTTTATACCTGGATATCAGTCAGACCATTCAATGGTTTCTATAGAAATTAAATTGACTAAATTTGAAAAGGGGAAATTTTTGGAAGTTTAACAACTCCCTACTCAGGGATCAGTCTTATGTAAACAATGTAAAAAACACGATACGAAAAGTAAAGGAACAATATGCTGTCTCTCCGTATAATCCAGCATGTATATATATAATTGAAAATGATGAATTATCTCTACTCATAGATGATCAATTATATTTTGAACAACTTTTGCTGAGTATAAGAGGTGCTACAATTCAATATTGTTCTATAAAAAAGAAATTAAAAAATAAAAAAAAATTAATTTTCTTGAAAATAAAATAAAATATTTAGAATCGCTGATAAATATTAATAGCTCAACAGAAATTGTAGAAAAGTTGCCCAAAGTAGTTTAGAAGAAATAAGAAATGAATACATAAAAGGGCTTTTTGTTAGAACTAAAACTTAAATGGATTGAACAGGGTGAAAAACCGACAAGATATTTTCTTAGCTAAGAAAGAAGACATTATATTTATCAAACTGTGAACCAACTGATGCACAACAATGGTAATATTATTACTTAACAGGAAGAAATTTTATCAGAAATTGAGAAAATTTTATAAGAACTTATACTCTTGCTTTGATAATAAATTACAAGATGTGAATCTAGAACATTTAATCAATAAAGATGATATCAGGGTTCTGGATGACAACATATCCAATAATCTAGACGGATGTATAACATATAAAGAAGCCCTATCTGCGTTAAAAAAATGAATAACGATAAATGTCCAGGTAGCGATGGTTTTACAGTAAATTTTTTTGATTTTTTTTTTTTGGAAGGATCTTGGAAGCTTTCTTATCAGATCAATTAATTTTGGATTTAATGAGGGAGAATTAATCATAACTCAGAAACAGGGAATTATTTCTATATAACCGAAAGGTGATAAACCGAGAGAATTCCTTTCAAACTGGCGACCAATATCACTTCTTAATACTACATAATTACTTCATCATGTATAGCAAATAGGATTAAAAATGTTCTCGACTATTTAATTCATGACAATCAAATGGGCTTTATAAGAGATAGATTTATTGGGGAAAATACACAAATGATCTATGATGTAATCAATGCCGCATATGAAAACCATATTCCTGTTATGGTATTTCTAATAGATTTTGAAAAAGCATTCGACTCCATATCATGGAAATTTATGTACAATACTTTGCATTTTTTAAATTTTGGCCCTGACCTTATGAAATGGGTTTCAGTACTATATAATAAAGCTAAATTATGTGTTATTCAAAATGGTATTTTTTCTAAATTTTTTGAAATCGGCAGGGGGGTGTCGTCAGGGTGACCCGATATCGCCTTACTTATTTTACCTGTGTGTAGAAATTTTAGGACATATGATACGACAAAATAAAAATATCAAAGGCAAAGATAGGGAAGGAAAAAGTTTGTTTACTACAATATGCAGATGAGACAGTTTTTTGTTTTTGATGGATCAGAAAAGAGTTTAAAAAGTGCACTTGATCTTCTTTTTCAATTCTCATAATTCTCTGGATTAAAGCCATATATTTCAAAAACAAAAGCAGTCTGGATTGGATTTAAAATTAAAACAGAAAATACTTTATGTAGTGATACAGGATTAAAATGGACAACTGAACCATTTACTGTTTTAGGCATAACATACACTGCAATTCTTGAAAAGATGGAAGAGCTTAATTTTGGTAAAAAAATTTAAACTTATTCAGAAAGAAATAAATCATTGGTCTAAAAGAAATATTTCACCTTTAGGAAAAATAACGGTAGTAAAAAGTTTGCTTTTATCAAAGTTAACACACTTATTTATTTCTCTTCCGAAATCAAGTGTGCAGTGAACACAGCAACTCGAAAAAACTCTGTATAAATTCATATGTGGAAATAAAAATTGACAAAATATCTCGAAAAAAACGTTACAGTTTGATTTTGAGAGAGGTGGATGTAGAATGACTAATATAGAAACATTTATTAAATCCCTAAAATGAAGTGGATTAGAAGAATATTTACAAATAATTCAAACTGGATAAACATTTTTTTTCTGAAATTACTGGTTGACATTAATAAACATTGTCAGGTTGGTTCTGAATATTGTAAACAAAGGGCAAAATCCATACAAAATATTTTTTGGAAAGAAACTTTGCTTTATTTTGCTGAATTCTTAGAAAGTTTTAATTTTCATGATGTAGATATATTATCAGAACCATTGTGGTATAATAATAAGATAAATATTCAAAATAAATGTGTATTTTATAAGGCATAGTATGAAAAGGGATTCCATGTAATACATGATATATTTGATACAGATGGCAATTTTATTAGTTATGAAAGTATCACATATGATTATTTAGTTAAGTTGCCATTTACTATTTATGAGGGACTAAAGCAAGCAGTTTTATATTCATGGCCAAATGTCAAACTATTGTCAAAAACTACTTGGTAAACCATATCAACCTGAATTTTTTTAAATACTTTGTAAGAATAAAAAAGGATCCAGAAGTATTTATGATGATTTAATGTCTAAAACACAGCGCAGGCATATTTGTGAAAACAAATGGGCTATTGATTTAAAGTTGAAATCTGATTTTGAGTGGAAGAATATTTATACAAACCTAAAATACTTAACTAAAGATTCAGCACTGATCGATATGGTACAATTTTAGAATTATTCATAGAATTTTAGCTACAAATAAATACTTACACTTGTATAAAATTAAAAATTCTCCACTTTGCTCATTATGTGAACAAGAACCAGAAACAATTAAACAGGTTTCTGTGGTTTGGTTGGTATTATCAGATTGGATTTTCAATAAGTCTGCTAAAAAATTGAATTTGATGTAAAGACTCATTTTTGGTAGTTTTGAAAAAGATCATGTAGCAATAAACTTGATTATTCTGTTAGTGAAGAAATACTTATTTCAGCAATCTAGAAACAATTCTTGTATTGTTTTCAAAGATATTTTGAGAGTTCTATATAATTATTGTACTTTAGAAGAAAAACTGTCAGAAAACGCTTTTCATAAAAAAATGGTCTAATTGGAAATGTCTATTTAATGTGTCAAATTGAAATGACTTCATGACTTATTATTGTTAGTATACTTATTGTCTTCTTTTCCAACATGTATGAAAGGATGTGTGAAAGGTTCTGTATATTTGTGTGTTTGATATGAAAGTAAAATTAAAAATAAATTTAAAAAATTGTAATTTCCATTTTGTACAAATACACGGCTTATTTCCTAGTATATACAGAATTTTAAAGATTGTTTTAAAAAAGTTTTCTTGGTACTCGCTACTCCGTGGCGTCCTCCAACGTCATGATTTTTTTTCCTTTTTTAATGAAGTCCATATGTATTTAGAAACTGATATCTTTTGAACGGAGCGATATATTACACTACCTAACAGCATTTTACGTAATACAGCAAAACTTAATTTTCACATATTTTTTTCATTTCAGCTTCATTTATAAGAGATGTGGCTATATATACTTTTTTATAAATATGAAGATATCTTCCATTTTTTACTCAGATTATTAGAATTTGTTGTTAGAATATTTGTACCGAATTTGGATATCATATGACGTTCAAAAAAAAGTTAAGACAAAAGTCTACGAATTTTTTGAATAACCCTCTTACGTAAATTAATGCAGTTCAACTTTTACAGAAATCTATACATATTCGATGTTGCAAAATGGTTTGTATTCGTCTTGCTTTCTGGGGAATCGGTGATTGGCCACAACATCAGTGTCTTGAATTTTCACCCCTACTTCTGCTAACGCATTATTATCAATTTTCAGCGGATATTATCCCTGGGTCCCAAGGAAACCGTGAATTTAATATTATGTTTCTGCGAATATTGCTCGTTTTGTTTAGCCTTTTACAGGGCAGTCTAAGCCACATTTCATTCTCCTCAACTCAAGTCGATTGTGCAAATAGTTTAACGCTCCATTGCTCTTGTCAAGTTTACGTTTACTTGCCATTTTATCAGCTTCAAGCTTTTTTTTTCTTTCTTTCAACTGTCGATTTTATTGTTTTAAGATCTCAATTATATCATTCAAGTTTTTTAATTTTATCTTGATGTTTTTGAAGCACATCCTCGACTACATTTTTTATGAGCTTCTTCACATCGTCAGCTTTCGAAGTTTTATTTAAATCACTTTTTATTTCTTTCAATTGAACTTGAATCAATATTCACTCACCCTCACCTCCTTTTCTTGGTGTTTTCAATACTGGACTCGGCTTTGAGCTAGATTTATTTTAGTTTATCGCCTCTTGTGCTTATATTTCGTGTGAGGACACCTGCCTGACTAGTAGAAATTGTCTATATTTAGTAACATCTACAAATTCAGAATTTAAAATCATTTCTGAATAAAGATTCAAATAGAATTTGTAAGTTGCAATTACAGTCCAACAGTGACAAAGGAAACCTTCGAAACTTATTAGGGACCCATCTTTACTTAACACTCATTACAGTCCGAAAACTCCGCACACTAATAACACGGCTTCAAGCGCCATTTTAGAACTCCTCAGCTTAGGTTTATAATTGACAAACAGTTGATGAAACAAGAATATCAACAGTCTCGTTTAAAGTAATAAATTCGTAAGTTCCCAGTCGCTACAATGACCTTGTCAAGAAATTTATCATGAAGTAGATTGCTAACTAACATTTTTCATACTAATGTTTAGGCTATTCTTTTCATACTGAAATGTAGCTTGATTTCTCCATATATTTCATTATTTTCATCAATTTTGCATAATTGTTCAAGCAGGGCTTATTGTTTAATGTTCCCTCTCGGGGCTAAAATGTTTTGTTAAAGAGAAATGTTGAGTATATTTGTGCACCTTTACTTAATATTATAAAAATTGGGATCATCTTGTAATACTCAAATTATTGTAGTGTGGATGCATGTAAACACAATGGTTGCCAAAAGGCTCTGTTACAATGCAGTTTGAAAAAATATGCACTGTGCAATTTATTCAAAGCACTTTTAATTGGGACCGAATAATTTTTTTCAAGGTAAAACGTCGATCCCTCTTGTGGCCTTACCATACCCACGGAGACCCTGGTCTGAATAATTTAGATATTATAATTTAAATTCTTAGAAAGCTTACATCTGCAGTTTTTCAATATAAAGATTCTTGATTATTGTTTTTCCTATATATTCCGATAGTCTCTATCGTTATATTCTGAAAATATTGACATGAAATAGGATTCAAATTGTCAGACATAATTTTATACGGTATTCCTTTAATTTCAGAATCAAGCGAAAATCATTACATAATAAACCAAGGAACACTGTACCTCAGGTTCATCATCTGAAATTACATAAATAACATAACATTTATAATGAAATCATAAGATTTACAGTAACATAGAAAAAAAATCGTACCCATATAAAACAAATCTGAAAAGATACATGTGTTCAGTAAAACTGTCAAAACATAGTTTGTATGGAAAATCGTTAAAAAATATATCTTTAGTTTATCTATCTGAGATCATATTAAAACAATTACATCTCTTCATGAGTAAGTGCATTAATTCTTAAAAGTGTCGCTTCCTGAATCTCGTGATATGAAATCTGTTGTAACGAAGATTGTAAGGACTCCAGTGATCCCGAATAGTCCACACATATTTGTTGACAGATACCTAGTATTTGCCAGGAAATATCTTTGGAAACAGTAGGTACATTAACGCCATCATAGAGCAGCAGAGTCTGTAGGTCCTGTAGAGATTGTTGTGACCTGACTGTGTCACCCAGTCTGTTGTGATTCAGTGTAAACAACATGTGTAACATCACTAGAGGTGGGATCAATATAAGTTGCACACCATGCTTCTCACTGATCTTCTGCTCTACCACTAATTCATCAATATAAGTGTAACTATTGCGTAATTTCATTGTTTTAATTACAGCTGTTCTTATTTTTTTTATCCAGGGGCATCCAACCAATGCACTGTATGTACGCATTTACATTTATAGAATTATATAATTATTATATATTGTGGTGACATTCTCTCCTGTGCTCTTTGTAAAATACTGAGTGAAAGTTCATACCTACGTGCTCTATAGAAGTACATAGCAAGGTACAGAATGTCAGATACACAACCAAACGTGCAAGACACCTTCAGCAAAATAGATATTTTATTAGTTTTGTAATACACCTTATTGCGATTTTTATTCAGAGGAATCAAGAAGGCAACATTACGTAAGACACCTGATGTTAAATATTGTAAAGTAACAATCTGGTGTGTTGTTAAGTTTCCAATAATTATATTCCTTAAGTTTTTCAAATAAACTTGGAATTCTTCAATTGTTTGGATTTGCATGGTTGTGTATAGCTCTTTAAAGAAGCTGATATCTAAGTCTGACCTAGATATGATTCTACTCTCGTCTGTACAGACTCTCAATTATCTGTTTAATATTGCCTTACTGAGGTAAGGTCTCAGGGTTGGACTTAATAGAAGACATGGTATCCCCTTACAATACAAATCATACAACTGACTGAACAATGCTGTTTGTACAGAACCAGCGACTTTCAGTCTAAACATGTTGTTTTGAGGAATGAAAAAGTTCGGACATTCTCCCATATGTACCCAGTGTAACAATAATTTAAAGCATTTCCAGAAACAAAATAACAACTTATCAGGTCTCCAGATCAAGCAATGAACGTTCTGAATTACCCAAAATACAATTGTTTTCATGAAATATGAACATAAAATAGTTGTATTATTTGGCATTTTAATAACTTCTTTTAGAAATAGTTTGACAAGACCGTAACACAAAAAATGACAGTGATTCATTAAATATACAAGTAGTTGTTCTGCTTGAGAGAATGAGATTCTCCATTCTTCTTCATTTTCAAGTGTGATACCGATAGGAACGACATGGAATCCTCCGCTTAATATTTTTGAAAGAACTAATTCGGATGGCCAATCTTGTTGACGACATCTCTGTATCCACTGGAGAGCTAATGATGGCCAGTGATTTGATTTGAAACAAAAAGCAAAGTCAATTTCATTTTGGCCAAATATGTATGTAGAACACGGTCCATGATGAAAAGAAGAGATGCCAAACCTGGAATTGAGATTTCTTGAAAAGGTATCGCGGATTAATGTACTAGAAATATAAATTTTGCCATTCATAAATACACAAGAGGATCTGACTGCTTCATCATTTAAGGGACTCATCAGATTAAGTCTGGTAAATCCTGGTGGTAGATCATCACACTCCATCAGAATCACTGTGTGTTGTGGGATATGGTAGAGACTGATCTGAGAGGGATCACAGATGACATTGTAGCTTAGAGGCCATATCATCCAATCAATATCTGAAGTTCTGAGTCTAAATCCCTCCCGTCTACTTCCACTCAACATTATGTCACTTCTTCTTTCAATATGCAAAGGTTTCATAACCATCTCCTCAATCTCCATCACTTCTCTCCTGAACCTTAATTCTGTAGGACTCCCTATCTCATGACACAGTCCCACATAGACCGCATCTGAAAGTCGCGGAATGTGATCCATTTCCAGATAGTGTTGAGAATTAAATATCAGAAATCTGTAAAAGAAAGTGATGCATTATTTTTCCACATTGTGTAGAAATTCTTATGTGTAATAAATAAGCATGTGAAAGTTCATAAATATTGTTGAAAGACAATTGGAATGATAATAATTGATCATGGTTCCAGAAAATTTTGACGGGCGGAATTATAGGATACTTTTTTCTCAGATACTCAGATATTCTTCAGCTGTGACTGTTCGTTATCTCCATATCTATCCTTACAAAACAATGATAATTTTTGTTTTATTTTTTGTAGCTGCAAAACATTAAATTATTTGAGCTTAATAATATTTATAGAATATTAAGGATAGTTTGTCAAACATGAAATTCAGATCTCAAGTTTTTAAACAGTATGGCTTCATATCAATGAACGCATTTCCTTGAATTTCATTTATTTATTTATGTTTTATGCAATGGCATGTTTTATTACATCTACGAAAACGTGCTGAAAAAATAAACACATATCAAAAAAAAGTATACTATAGACATTTCCATTATATACAATTAAAAGAAAAAGTACCAAATAACATTTTAGTTAACAAGCTTAAAATGCATACACTGCATAGTTAATTTCTAAGAAGTTCCACATTACTCTACATTCTGAAAAAAAATAATTATGAGTTAAAAAAATAAGTGTATATGTGTAGTCATTGACTGTTAGTGAAAAGTTCATAATTTGAAAAGTAGTCTGTCTCGTGTTACATTGGCAATTTGTTACATTTATTTGAAACCTCACATTGAATCAGCTGTGATTGGATTGTGTTTTTAGCTCACATGAGTTACTCAGTTGACCTATTTAGGGCTTTTCGCTTTCAGGTGAAAAGCCCTATTGTTTTCGTGTTGTTTTATTATTATTATACCTAACATTTTTTGGTCAGTGATTTAAAGAAAATCATTAAAGATATGTAATGTATAACAATACCATTATACAGCATATCTAAAGTCTTCTTAAGTAAGGTTTTCTACTTCCGGAAACGTCACTTCCGGTATTTATAAGTCAAGAACTAAAATTTCATCAAAAGCCTAAAACATTCCTTATTTTACATGCAATTTGGTTCCAAACTTAGGAATAGATACTTCAAAGTAATATCTACAAAAAAAGTCATCGATGGGGTTCTTGCACCTATGGTACATTTTTGTGCTTTACGGATCTAAAATTTGGAAAAGGGGGATTGAAGTTTTAAAATTTAAAAACAATGTAGGAAATTTATTTTGAAGATTACATATTGTTTATCATAGTGAGTAAAGGTAGTGTTGTAAGTTTCATGTCCATAAGAGCAGTACTTCAGGTTCTATACCCGGCATGTCTTTTAAAATTGTCTATGGGAGTTTCTATAGTATAAACGAATCATGCATTTTCCATTATCTCAAGAAGAAGCAAGCATTTTTCTTAATATATACAGGTAATAATTAATTTAGCATTGTCTTCGGCTGAAAAGGTTATGAAAACCAAATCCCAAAAAAATTGGGGTCAACTATTAAAACTGTTTCTACCCTGTAACTTTTTTTTATTTGTAAACCAATCTTCAAACTGATTTCAGAATTTGAAAATTAATGTCTGGGGGTCACTTTTTGACCCCTTAAGGAATTTTTAGAGACCTGAAATTTCATATTTTTAGGTATTTTCAAAAATAATGGTGCAAGAGTTATCTCCCTTTGTCAAACTGTTTGGAGTCTAATATGCTCTCTTTGTTTCAATTTTGATATGGATATGTTGAGTACTTCCGGTTTTATAAGTACCTTACAATTGCCAATGGAGATTTCTATGTTAAATTTGAAATTATAAATTTCCATTATTTCCAAAGGGAAGCATACAAGTCTCATGATATTTCACACGAATAATTACTTTAGTATTGCCTTTGGGCGGTTAGGTCATGAAAACAAAAATTTCTTAAAATAAAAGCGATTTTAGGGGTCAGTACAGAAGTTAGTTTTTTGTATATAAATTTTTTATTTATCCATCAATCTTCAAACTGATTTCGGTTTTGAGTTGAGCATAAAAAGGGAAATTTAAGAATTATGGTCCGTGGGGTTACTTTTGGATCCCTTATAGGTGTTTTAAAGATCTGAAATTTTGTATTTTTAAGTAATTTTAAGAATAATTGCGTACGAGTTATCTCCTTTTGACAATCTGTTTTGAGTCTTATATTCTCTCTTTGTTTCAATTTTGGTGTGGATATGATGAGTACTTCCGGTTTTAATAAGTCCTCTAAAATAATCAATGGATATTTCAATGTTTAATTTGCAATTAAATATATTCCATCATCTCAGAAGTCAAGGAAGCGATCCTTGCAATATTTACAGAGAAGAATTGATTGAGTATTGTCTTCAAGTGATTAGGTTATGAAAAGAAAATTCCTGAAAATAAGGGAGTTTTAGGGGTCAAATCTAAAAATCGTTTTTTCCCTTTAGCTCTATTATTTGTCAACCAATCTTCAAACTGATTTCAGTTCTGAGTTAAGCATAACATTGCCAATTTAAAAATAATGGTACGTGGGGTCATTTTTTGACCCCTTAAAGAATTTTTAGAGAACTGAAATATCGTATTTCTGAAAAAAAAATTCAAGATTAATCATGGAAGAGTTATCTCCCTTTGTCCACCTGTTTAGAGTGTAATAATCTCTTTATGTTTCAATATGGTATGCATGTGAAGAGTACTTCCGGTTTGATGACTCCCTAAAAAATAGGAGTCAGTACAGAAAAACTTTTTTGCCTGTAACTTTTTTTTATTTACCCATCAATCTTCGAAGTGATTTCGGTTTTGAGTTCAGCATAAGAAGGGCATTTTAAGAATTATGGTCCGTAAGGTCACTTTTTGACTCCTAAAAGGAGGTTTAGTGAATTGAAAAACAGTTTGCAGCATTGTTAAGGCTTGAATAAGGGGGCGGGACCTAATTTATACGGGAAAAGTTTACTGTGACGTCACACAAAAATATGACTTTTATGTATTTCTCATTTTACCTGAAAATGAAATAGTTTGCAATTTTTAACTGTGTAAGCATAAGAAAAAACAATAAAATTTATCAATGCATTTAAAAAACTTGCTGGTTAAATCCCATGTAGCTGTTTATAGACAAAGCACTGATTGCGATGAACTTGTAAACATGACGTCATTTTGGTAAAAATGACGTATCTCATGTGCTGTGAGAAGCAGATTGAGGAATTTTTTAACAATGAAAAATGCGTTTTATTATAAAATGCAATATTATTTATCAGGTTTTAAATAGTCGATTAATACCAATGGATATCCTTTGTTAAGTGCGATTATTTATTAACTAACAAGAGAATGTATTTTATTAATTATGTCGTGTTTTTATGTGCAGGTTACGCATATTTCACAATGAGATGCCTCATAAAATCGTACTTTCGCAAAGGTATACACTTGATAGATCCTAACCATTTTTTTGAATATAGATAAAGGATATCCTTCTTAACGTGAAAAGTGCTGCTGCTTTCTTTAAATCGAGGGCATGATTTTATAAGTACACAAAATATTTGGTGAAAGTCAAACATATTTCGACATTGGCTTATTTACCTGAAAATTTAACTATTAGAACGCGAATTCTATTTAAAGCAGCAGCACTTTTCACAAACTACAAAGTATGCAGAAACAATTAATAGCTTGAATTTTTAATTTCAACTAGGGCATGCCCTTGTGATATTGAAATTTGTTCATGACGTACATTCAGTACACTAACTATGCATTCATCACGTGACTGTCCATCGATGGGACCAAACTTCATACTGTACAGAGTGGTTTATACTATGCTACATGTATTTCCATAAGTATTTGAGTTCTGTGATAATAAAAGAGCGTAATTAAAATAAATTCAGTTTTAAAAAGGTCCCCCTTTTTTACACGCCTGTTTTACGTTGATTTCTCATAGTAGGCCTAAACAGTGCTGCGTTGGTTTTTTTTTT
>PRKT01000257.1:26258-101508 GCA_003671525.1 Saccostrea glomerata | reverse complement strand
GTTTTTTTCTAACTCACCAATTGAAATAAAACAAGATAAAATTAATGAATCTGTACCAAGAAATTGATACCTCAAAATAAATTCCAACGTTGTTTATTAATCAAAAAATATTTAAAAAAAAAAAAAAAACATGTAAATAATAGAAATGCCAGAAAAAGCTAGCTTTCAACATGCACAGTTCATAGAGGAAGATAGGCGGAGCATTTAAGCGCAATTTGACGTCATGTTAATCGTAAAGTTTGTATATTGTATTCAATTGTGACGGCAGTCAATGGTACTTTGACGTGCCTGAACGAGAAAGCATGCTTATTTTTTAATTAAGGATACCTGATATGGCGGTGCTCTGTTTGACACAAATGAAAACACAATGTTGCAATTTAATGGTCATTTATTAATAAATAAATAAATGACAAAGCAAACCAAATATGTCAACACATAGTATAATTGACAATACCAATACAATTAAACACATTGCGTGATAGAAACAAACGCATATAGCAAAAAACATCACAGAATCTCAAGTTCACAATATCATTCAATGAGGTACGCAAAAATGTGCAATAAACAGAATGCGTATTTCAGACCTAAACAGTGTCAAAGATGGGGCAACTAGTGCAATTTGACGTCATGTTAATTGTGAAGTTTTTATATTGTATTCAATTGTGACGGCAGTCAATGGTACTGAGACCTTCCTGAACGAGAAAGCAAGCTTATTTTATAATTATGATAAGCAATGGTGCCTCTTTCAAAATTGTGAATTTCATGGCCTCTGGTTTAAAATGGAACCAAATTCAATTGTTGGAAAGTTGTTACATGATACTCAGGTGACCCGTAGGCATCTTGTTAAATACGTTACATGTACAAATGTAAATCGATATCAAGAATCTCAATTATAATGAGATTTTGATTTTATGGTATATGTACTCATTTTGAATCTCACTACACCTACAGGTAAGATTTGCGTCTCCCTCCAATTCATATTTTTTAATCTGCACACATACTATATATCAATTTACCCAGGGAGATTAGCTTCATTATTTAATATGATTTTCAAAGTTATTGCTCGTCCAATTTTTTTAATAAAAGACGCCAAATTTAACGTATTTCATATTTCATCTCGATCATCATTTTCATTGAAAAAATTAATTCATTTCATAAATTATCAAACTTATGTTATTTAAATGACCTGATTTAGTATAATTCATGCATATATTATTTAAACTTAATTTTCCGTTATCAAAAATGTGAAAAGATGTCAACATATTTTTTAACGGGATAAAAGGAATAAAATGAAAAAAAAAAAAAGGCCTTGCACTGAAAAAAAAGTTTTGAGTCTAGCCATTTTGGTCAGTCGGTCGGGAGAGGCCGGCAACCAATTTTTTTTTAAAGATGGCCTAATCTATTTCTACACTTCATGGACATTAGATCAATCATTGGATTAGGTAATCTGAGAATCAAAATTGAAATGTCTGAAAATAAGAACAAAAAAAGATGAATTCTAAGTGACATAAAGTCATACTTTAATGAGTTTACAGAGTACATGTACTACTGATTTCAGAGAAAAGGCAAATTCTGCAAAATGAAATAACAATGTCATAAATATTTGTCAAGAACAAGGAAAAGTGCTACAGTGACAGATATATCTCCTGGATATCCATGAAATAATAATTTAAATAAAACAAATTTTCTACTTTATAAAATCAAAATAAAGAATAAAATTAAAAAGATTATAAATGTAAACAATTTTAAAATAAAACTACATGTATTTATGAAAGATTTTGATTCTAGTAGAGTACTAAACTAGTTTTATCATTCCTACTAAATGAACAACCTTACAACTTCCAAGTTTCATGGTTTAAACTGTCACAGTTAATATAATTATACATGTACACTGTAACTTTTTGTTTTAGAAATACTTTTTTGAGCATATCAGGTCCTGGTAAGAACAAAATTTAATGAATAAAAATATTAATCTTAATTGTTCATGTATTTATTTCCAAGTGCTATTTTACAAACCCTTTAAAGAAACTTGCTAAGGGGGGACCTATGTCGTTCTACGTCAAGACAGCGTTATGTGACGTCACAATAGCGACGTTTGTTTTTACCTGTTGACTTTTGACTGTGATATAGGCATGACATTGTTGATAATCATTTACGTACACAATTTATAAAAAGGAAAATTTATTCATCATTAATCACAGTTTTATTTGATTTATGGAGTTAGTTAATATTAGAATTATCCTCCTTTGGTTGATATTTCCTAGCAATTTCTGTTGTGAAAAAATATCTTGATAATATGCTGATATAATAGTGCAAAAAAGAGAAAAAATTCAGCAAAGAAAGCGGCTTAAATCAGGGAAATATGTTTAATTTTATAATTACCATTAATCGATTTTCTGGAGAAAACTAAGAAAAAAATTAAGAAATGTACTTGTACAGGTGTATATTTGCTTATCGATTTTATAAAGTCATTCCTAGGTTCTAATAGGCATTGGTTGTTTACGGGGAAATGGGGGGGGGGGGGGAGAGAAACAGAATGAATGGAATGTAGAAAAAAATTTTAATTGTTTATAATCAAAATCAAATACTCGTTTTCCGCAAAATAATTTTATAATCAGGTGTTTGTCAGTGCTTACTAACCCTTTTTTAGTGCAGAAAGGTCAATTTTTATGACACAAGAGTACAAAAATAAAATGAAACGTCATATTTCTCGTTTATTTTATCATAAAGGTATACTTTTTTCTTTGATGAAATAAAGAGATGAATCATTTCTTTCAAAAATATGAATTACAACATTTTCACACAAAGCCTTTTTTTGAATCATTACCTGTTATTCAATTCGGAATTGTAAAAAATACGACAAGAAAAATGGGGGTAATACTTACATTGTGCTCCATTTTAATTTGTCATGCGAGATGGATTTCAATGAATTTGCCACCATTTTAAAGATATAAGTCATATAAATTAAATAAGTGTTGATTTTGAATATGATTTGACATATTTGGTTCTTTTTAGTGCATATTTGAGGTAGAACAATAATGACTGAAAATAATCTATTTTTAGCATTTCACACTGTGTTTGCACATGCTCCTGTGTAAAAATAAGCATACGTATAAAGGTATTGTTTTAATACCTAAAAATTAAGAGCAAGTGGTCAGGAAAGAAATATCAATGTTTTGAAAATTTCACACAAAGACTTTTCGGACATAGATCCCCTCCTTAAGTATAGACAAAAGCAACCTTAAATTAATACCTATGATGTACACATTCATTAAATTTTACTGAACACAAGTTCAAAAATGGACAAACAGAGCATGTACTGCAATTATCACTGACTCATATTTATTTACATATATAGAAAAGAGCATGTAGATGATAGATTAGGATGTTGTAAAAACATCTATAGATCTATAGACATATAAAAATATGCATTTGGTATAACACGTCAGAAGTCTTCTCTAAATCTCCATGGATGTCGCCATATCTGGTTCAATACCTTTGCTCGATCCATCCAACTTTCTTGAATATTCTTGAGCTGATATAGGATGATCTCTACTTCGACTCATGGCACAAATGTTTAAAGGAAACACTGATCCTTTTTTGGTTCTTATCTATTCCAATTAATGACCCATATAAATCTGAAATCATATGTGTTCATTTTAACAATAACATTTAAGGAAGGAGAAAATTCGATTAATAAAATGAATAAATTTCCAATATAATCAATGAAGAATCAATTTGTAAAATTTACAGATTCAGTGAGATTGAATTAGTAAAATGCAAATGCTTGATAGAGAATGTTCTATTCATGCACAGTCTGTTTCACTTTTTTATTAATTAGAAAATGAGATATTAATAAAAATCAAACTTCATTTACAGAAGTAACTTGAACAGTTGAATGCATGTTCAATGTTACATGTATAAATATTAGGCCTAAAGAAGCAAGGATTTTTTTTCGTAATTTCTAGGATGTCTGCTTTTTTGGCAATGTTGGGATATTAGTTACATCCTGACACCCTCGTACCGTTTATTCATCGTTTTCAAATCCATAGTCAGTAATCATTCATAACTTTCAGTTATAAAAGACAAACACATAAAATGAATAGTTTAATAATTACCTGATTAAACTACTATACTATCAACAATCAAACTGTCAACATGATCATTGGACATGGTCAATTGCACCATGACTATTCTTCCCTGTTCGGACTGCATATAGCGTAACACTTTACAGGATACTCTCAGGTCTTTTCTTTTTCTTTCCCAATTGTCACTAAAAATTTTAGTTTAGTGATGAAGCGAGAAACACACAATGTTCAATTATTTGCGTTAATGACTTTCTTCTGATGACCGTGCAACTTGCCACCTTCCGTATTGAAAATGAACAAGTCCTTCTTTATTGGTTCATCCACCGTGCATCACGCTATCTCAAAGGCTTATAAGATTCTTATGCTTTGAATTGTTATAAGATTTTCTCCTGAAAATATCCTTTGCTTTTAGTCCTAACAGTAAGTGACAACAAACATCAATTAATCAAGTATAACAGGGGAAATTCGTTACCGAGTGAATGCTTAGCATCGCTGGTTTAAATTCGCCTGTTTCAAACGCTTTGGTGATTCGTAAGAGTTTTCTCCCTGTTAACGCAAACCTTGCCTTAATTTATAGGCCTGTAATGTCATATACTGATAAATAAAACTTATAAAGGGTGTTAAATATAAGACGTCGTAACAAAACAATTCTTTCTTTTTTGTCATTGAAATTTTAAACGCTTCATGAAATTACGAAAACGCTTCGACAGTAGATGGAATTGGCGTTGACTTAAACCTTTGATCAACATTGATTATGAGTTGTTTTTATGGAAAACGTGCATATCTAGAAACAAAATGTGAATTCCGTTATAGGAATTTCTTTTACCCACTTTTGACCATTCACCATTTCTAAATGTCATGTTATCTCTAACACGTATAATACATGCGAGCTGGATAAAAGCGGTAAGTTTATCTACCTTTCTAAATATTATGCAGCATAATGGTTTTAGCATAAATTCATTTGAAAAACTAGTTTTAATTGTAACGGGGACCGTTACAGATGTTCCCCAAACGTTCCCCAACTCCCTTTCTGTGCCATTTTTCCTGTAAGACTTTTCTAAAATACGCTCAGTATCAAGGGATTTCATCATAGAATTATTAAAACTGCAATGATATCAACTATATCTCATTTACTGTATTGCATACGCACGCACATGCATTCACATGTAAGATGATTATGGCATGTTGTCTAATCCATTAAAACATCTTTATTTCGTGAGAATTAATAAAAATATAAATGTTACTGTTTTTCAAATATATTGGTGATTTAACGTATTGCGCGTGCGTACATGCATGCATACGTGTGCGCACATGCATGCATGTATGTCCTTGAATTGAAATTTGATAGTAGCATAATGTAGAAATCTATTATACCAATTCATTTTCTGAATTTCATCCCGCTTCGTTGAAAACTAAGACAGTAATAGACATTTTAAGTTTCAGCCAATCAGATTGCAACACATGTGCATGCGCATGCTTTCATGATAATATTATATTTCGTGCTGTAGATCTTGAGAGTGTATGAATATGTTCAAAATTTCAAAGGATTTTGTCAAAAAACAAGAAAGATATTGAGACTTTAGTTTCAGCGAATCAGAGCAAAGCACACGTGCATGCGCGTGAGATCTTGCTATTTTGACTATGTCATCATGTCTATACTACTAATATATACTTATATTATGAGTTTCAAAAAATTTCATCAAAAAAAGAAAAGTTACGGCAATATACATCATAATTCCTCCAGCTGGGCTCGATCCCAAAACCATTAGTATGAAAGTCGGACACGCTAACCACTGAGCCACCAAATTCCACAACATTTAGGATATTTTGTAAGCTTATTATTTTAAGGTTGAAGGAAATAGTTTCGAAGTGAAAGAAATAGTTTCGTAGTAAAGTCCCGGTCAAATTTCTTAAAAAAAACTAAGATATTCCCTGTTTGATGTGATATTGTATGTAGGAAAATGATTAGAATAATTATGGGACACATTTGCAGTGAAGCAATGACACTTAGCATATACAGAGTTGTAAAAGCGAAACTAATACACGTGGTCAGTTGCAGAGGAAATTTAAAATCCCGGAAAAACTGTGAGTGAGTCATGGGCATTTTTTCAACACCATATCATATCAAGCGGGGTAACTGCAATCGACCTATCTAAATTGCGTGGAAATTTAATTGATATGAAAAATCGTCATTTCCGAGTTTCAGCCGATTCATATTTAAATCTAAATAAAATTAAAATAAATTCCATACACCTAAGAAAGCAAGAATACTTGGTATTAAAATGTCGTAATAGAGCAGGAGTATCGAATGATATTAACAATAATTGCAGAAATAGCCAATACGAGTTTTAATTAATTTTTATGCTCAGCAATAACTAAATTTCAGACAGAAAAAAATGCAGATTTTGCCGATATTCACTAGAATTTCAAATTACTTCAGACTCACCTTAAAACTCTCAGGACACTTTCTTTCAGGTTTCTTCTTTCTTTTATTGCGAATCTTATGTCAATATTTCGTTTCGTTTGACTTGTAGACATTTTCTCTAAGTTGGTGTTGATTGTTTTGTTTTTTTTAGAGAAGGGAGGGGATATTTTATAAGCATTTGTTAGAGTAAGAGTTGCAAATACTTCCACGACCTTAAGCTTGATTATGATCTTTGGGTCAATGGAGCCAAAGGACAAGGTCATTTATCAAGGTCAAAGGTCAAGGTCATCAAAGAGAGAGAGAGAGAGGTAAACTTAAGATAAACACTTGAAGCTAAATCTAGATAAAGGTAATGAATATTTCTTTATTACTTTTTGAGTAAGGGTCAAAGGTCTCATTTTGAGGTTTCTCTAGACATTTGCAGTCTGAATAACATGTCCCAAAATCATTTCAAATGCTCTTTTTATAAAAGATATTTATGGGATAGTAAGAAACTCAATTTATTCAGTTTTTCTCTCATAACCGGAAGTCGTCGTTTTTGTTTCCAATGGGACTGACATATTTCGAAACTACTAGTAAGATGCTATAAGGTAATACTAAGAAATATTCCATAAAGAAAAGTTTAAATTTTTGATTTATTTGACCACTTCCTTTGACAACCGGAAGTGATGGTGGACGATCTTAAACTCAAAGGATTTGTCTACTCATCAAGGTCTACCATCCCTATTAGTTTGGTGTCTTAATCTCTTACCGTAAACGAAATCTAGCAATGATAACTTCTGATTTTGAGGACAGGAAGTCAAGCGACCGGAAGTGAATTTTACTGAGATATTAGACATTACTGTAGACATTTGCAGTCTGAATAACATATCCAAAAATCATTACAAATACTTTAATTATTAAAAATATTTATGGGAATGAAAAATACTCAAATTATGTGGTTTTTCTTTTTTAACCGGAAGTTGACATTTTTGTTTCCGTTGGGACTGATACATTTCGAAACTACAAATAGAGAATCTATAATGTGTTGCTAAAACAGTTTCATGAAAGAAAATTTGAAAATTTTGATTTTTTGGATCACTTCCTGTGACAACCGGAAGTGACGGCGGACGGTCTGATCACAGCCGATTTTGCCTACTCATCAAGATCTATCACTCTAGATAAGTTTGGTGTCTTAATCTTTTACCGTTTACGAGATCTAGCTATGATAACTTCTCATTTTGAGAACCGGAAATCACGCGACCGGAAGTGAATTTTACAAAGATATTTGACATTACTGTAGACATTTGCAGTCTGAATAACATATCAAAAAATCATTCCAAATATTTTATCTATAAAAAATATTGATGGGAAAGAAAAATACTCAAAATATCCAGTTTTTCTCTTATAACCGGAAGCTGTCGTTCTTCTTTCCTGTGGGACTGACATATTTCGAAACTGCAAATAAGATACAATAATGTAATGCAAAAAAAGTTTCATAAATGAAAAGTTGAAATTTTTGATTTCTTTGATCACTTCCTGTGACGACCGGAAGTGACGGCGGACAATCTTAACCCATTTAAACTTGCCTACTTATCAAGATCTATTACTCATATAAGTTTGGTGTCTTAATCTTTTACCGTTTCTGAGATATGACTCGGACAAAATATTTTTGGAAGAAACGGAAATCGTACATATCTGACGACCGGAAGTGAATTCTGAAAAACTGAAATCTACATTTGAAAGGTATTATAATTCTCTATCATCTCTGAAATTTTCATGAGAATCTGTCCGGTCATCTCTGAGAAATCGTCAAAAAAAGAAATTTCAAAAGGGGAAAAAAAAATAATAATAACTAGATACGATATCGTTGCGAGCAACGAGTGGGTCTTCCGTCCAATTCTTGAAAAGATGAGATAAGATGAGATTGATTGAGATTTTCGTTCTAAAATAATGATTTTCCACAGTCTGTAAAAAGACATTGAACATTAAAGACTTAATAAATCGGATTTTGGCCCCTAACGGCCCCTAATTCTAGGAATGGGTCCTTTTTATTCATATCATCTCAAAGCTCTAAGGATTTTGATCACTTTTTGTTCAACAACTGTTCAGAAATTCCTTTTCGTTTTTGAGCTATTAGCAAAAGAAATATTTAGGGGCCAACCCTTTAACTCCTTAATGGGGACGTTGAGCAAAAAATGAAAGGTTGCATATTGTTTAGAACATTATTTTGAATATCTTTTGTTCAATATTGCTAATTAAAATATTTTTTCCCTTTCGAGATATAAAGAGTAAAGGATTTAGCATTCTTGCCCCTTGTGGCCCCTAATTATATACAATACGATATAAAAGTCATAATATATAATTGTACATTGTTTAGATAAACATCTTTGCTTCAGTAATGTATTACAAAATCTTAACTCATAAAGAATTATCCATTGAGGACTTCTGGCCCCTCTTGGCCCCTTATTGGAGCGCCCAGCCCCTTTTTCTTGATTTCGTCTTACAGCTCCTAGTATTTTGAACACTTTTTGTTTTACAACTATTCAGAGATTCTTTTTCGTTTTCGAGTTATTTGCAAAAGAAATATTTAGGGGCCAACCCTTCAACTCCCTAATGGGGACGTTTAGCGAAAAATGAAAGGATGCATTTTCCTTAGATCATTATTTTGAACATCTCTTGTTCAATATTGCGTATCAAAATATTTCTCCCTTTCGAGATATAAAGTGTCAAAGATTTAACATTCTGGCCCCTTATGGTCCCTAATTATGAGACATACGATATAAAAATCATATCATATAGTTGTAAATCATTGAGATAAACATCTTTGCTTCAGTAATATATTACAAAATATTAACTGATAAAGAGTTATCGAATGAAAGACTTTTGGCCCCTCTTGGCCCCTAATTTGAGTGCCCAGCCCCTTTTTCTTGATTTCATCTTAAAGCTCTTAGGATTTTGAACACTTTTTGTTCAACAACTATTCAGAGATTCTTTTTTTGTTTTCGAGTTATTTGCAAAAGAAAATTTTAGGGGCCAACCCTTCAACTCCTCAATGGGGACTTTTGGCTAAAAATGAAAGATTGTATATTGTTCAGAACATGATTTTGAACATCTTTTGTTCAATATTACTTATCAAAATATTTCTCACTTTCGAGATAAAAAGCGTCAAAGATTTGGTATTCTGGCCCCATGTGGCCCCTAATAATGAACCATACGACATAGAAATTGTAATATATAGTTGTACATTGTTGAGATGAACATTTTTGCTTCAGTAATGTATAACAAAATATTGACTTTAAAAGAGTCATAGAATAAAAACTGTTGGCCCATTTCAGCCATTAATTTGATGAGTCAGCACATTTTTCTTGATATCATATTAAAGATCTTGATATTTTGCACAAATGTTGTTCAGTATATTTTAACAAAATATTTATATTTTAAAAGATATGATACAAAATGTCTCAAAAAATCACTCATAAAACGTGTCCTAAATTTTGACCCCTACAGAGCTTCCATACTAGGCACTTCCGGAAAATATCCTGACCATGTTGCAACATGGCAACATGTCCTCTATCATCACTAAAAATTTCAGCTTTCTAGCTTGAGCCGTTTTTGAGTTCCATCACAGACAAGGAGGTTCTCTAAATTTCGATCAAAGGGCGATAACTCCCGACCGGAAGTGAATTTCAAAAAAATGATTTTCCGAAATTAACTTCAGATGACAATGCATCGACTGTGAAAATTTGAAGCAAATCGAACAAGCCATCTCCGAGAAATCTGCTGCACAAATTTTGTAAGAAGAAAAAAGAATAAAAAGAAAAAAAGGTAAAAAAGAAACCGAAGAATAATAGAAGGGTCTTCCGCTGAAGACGGAAGACCCTAATAAAAAGAAACAGTAGAATCACTATAAGGTCTTCCGTCTGAAACGGAAGACCTTAATAATCAGAAACAGAGTAAAAACAATATGTTCCCCAACTTCGTTTGGGGAACATAACAATACAATACGAACTACCTTAGATTTCCCTATTTGACATCTTTTTCAAATACTGTGCAAGTTTTAGAAGTATTAAATTGAAGTATGTTGAAAAATAGTACCAAGGAATTTCAGCCCACTCTTGAAACGGATCTTTCACACCTAAATGTTTGTGATGTTTAAAATTTTCGTCAGTTTTTTAATTTCATTCAATTTTTTTTTTCGTCCTTTCAACCCTTTGATACCTTATTTATTTTAAGATATTGGAGGAAATCGAACCAGCTATTCCCAAGAGACTGCTGTTTTAGTTTTTCTTTTGTCTTTTTTTCGAAGGTTTAAATAGAAATTAATAAGTACATTTTTTTAAAATTTTTCTTGGTTTTCATTTCAATATGCTATAACATTGAACTTTGAATGAATAATTAAAGCACTAAGCTTAAAAAATATAGAATAAAGAGGGTTTAACAAAAACATTTATATACTGACACGCAAATGAAATGCAACAGTCTACTTTAGGGAGAAATAATTATGTGAAGTAAAAAATTTTGTATTTTAAAATTATGGATATCTTCAATTTGGTAAACATCGGTAATTTAACAATTGAACAATTTCATACCTTAACCGGAAGTCAAGATTGAGTCTGCTCAACAGAAATAAAATATTGCATGTTTTACAAAACATTCGGCAATAAATGAAGTTTTAAGAGTTTAAACTGTTCATCATAAGTGATGCAGCAATATTTCAAAAAATAAATCCTCCTTTCGTTTCCCGTAACGATGCTAAAGCTTCTTGAAAATGGCTTAAGTACGCATTTCCATTGCTTTAGCTGGAAACCTTCAATGTAAAGGTGATGGGGAGTTGTTGATGCTAAAATTCACAACATTACGCCTCAACAGGGTTTTATGTGTCACATTCATTAAGGACAGTCTTTGTACCGGAAGTCCAAGGGTGGCTACACTTCTCTAAGTTACAGAAAATCCTAAGACCTAATCATCTGAAAAAAGGACATTCAAAAATGGCAAAGAATATTTCCTTCGCTCAGATCTCGATATTGACGAACCTATTGTATCGTAAAAATTAAGCTGCAATTGTTGTTTAGGGCAGTCTTGCACGTTTTACTTGAATGGCTGGGAAGGGGGTGTTTAACAGTCATATGTTACTTAGTGAAGTAAAAAGATAAACATTTAACATTTTCATCAAATCTCTGATGTTCTGAAAAGTGAGTTTAGCCTTACTGTAATCATTTTTGAAAATAATAAGATAAAAAAAATCGAACATTTGTAGATTTCTGCTTGCTGCGTTTCTTTTGCGTGTCGGTATATATTTTAAAAATTTCCGAAAAAAAAAAGAGAAATACTTTGGAACCTTATTTCATCAGATATTAAGCCTATTATTAGAAACAAGTCAATGCACAAAAATCAATTATACTTCACTGGTGTAGAGATCCTCCTTAATCTACATTATGAACAAAGCTTTCACATTTTTTATAACTTTTGGCCCGTGCGATCTTAGAAGAAAAAAATATTTAAATGTTTCCTTTATATCTCTTTGTAAATTTTGATTGCTCAATTCTATCTTTGGGGTTATGAGTAATCTGCACAAAAAACACTAAACTATGAATATGACTAGTATCTATACTTTATATTCTTTTTATACCGTTCACGGTAGCTCAGTCGGTAGAGCGCTCGCTCCGTGATAGGGAGGTCGTGAGTTCGTATCTCGGCCGAGACTGACCTAGTCGTTAAAGTGGGTAGCAACTGTTCCTTCGCCATGCGCACGGCACTTTGAAGTGAAAGTTGCGGGTCCTTCGGATGAGACCTTAAAAACCGAGGACCCGTGTCAGCGGCAGGCGTTGGCACGATAAAGATCCCTCACTGCTCAATGGCCCTGAGTGCCGAGTAAAGGTCAAAATTTGAAGCCCTTGACCGGCATATGGTGACGTCTCCATATGAGTGAAAAATTCTCGAGAGGGACGTTAAACAATATACAATCAATCAATCATTATATTCTTTTTATCAGCATTTTAAAGAGTTATCCCTGTATATTCCGATGCATACCCTGGCTGCTTATTTTGGACCACCCTACCTTGAAGGATCTTGATTTGAAAAAAATGAATCTACTATGCATTTGATGTCTCCACATCGCTTCTCTATCAGAAGATTTTAAAAAATACCATTTAATTTTCGCTTATTACTAGTCATTTCAACTTCGAAGAAATCCTTTAACCCATTGATATTTACCGCAAGTTTGGTATTTTTTTAATTGGTAAATTGATTCTTGAGAATTCTATGATGTGCAAAGTCTACAGATGGACGCCGAACAAATTTTGATCTGAAAAGCTCACTAAATTTAATAAAAAGAAGAAACCCTTAATACTATCTTAATGTTGCATCATAACTGTCCCTTTGTATTACACTCATGGAAGCTAATAATTCACAGGCTACATACATTGATTTTTTAGGGGATAAAATAACGGTTGTATAAATTCTTACTTTGAGCAATATGATCAAATATCCGATCATACATCCAGGAAAAAAGTGAATTCAGAAGCTAATTAATTGGGGATTTTATATCTCCTCTCTGCTTCCTGTTTAAAATGGCTCATAAAAGGAGTAAAAATAAATTTTTAGAATTGAATAATTCTTAGTTTGATTCTGATGTCATTTGTGCGAGGAATTATATTGAAGAAGATTTATCACCTTGCTATTCATGTATGAGAAGCAAAATTATACTTTAAAAATGTACACATTTAATTAAATTTATCATATTGAAAACTTTTTTCAAAAACAAAGAAATTTATGAAAACAAGCAGAGGTAAATTTTACACAAATTTACAATGTAATTAAAAGCACATTTCATTGTTCATTCTGCATTTACATCACACAAACCTTTTCAGTTTTTTCAGTGTCTGATATCATTTATTTTGTTTACATATGCTTACACAAATTAAAAGTAATATGACTTAAGATTAACTCCAGATATATTCTTAAACTTACCACTTTATATATTGTATCCTCCTCTCAACACTTCAGGCTACAGACTTAATTTGCATTGTCTGAGGGATTGCAGAAAATTCTAATTCAAGCATGTGTATCGCTTGTAGAGACGATTATATAGGGTTGTTAAGTATATAAAATATACAGAGTAATGATTTATTTCAAAATGAGTTTCGAATTAAGCAGGAAAAGATAGGCGATTTACCAATGTCGGAAAGTGGAGAAATTCTTCAAAAATACTCGCAAATATTCTTGCACCGTAAATTGCATATTTTTGCATTACTGGATCTATAGTATTATGATCAAAAACTAAACATATAAAACCATAACGCTACAGTTCTGCAGCTAGTTGCAGCTATCATTTATTTGTTGCTACTTCGGTAATATCCCTGTTGCTACAATCAATTTTCATTTAGAGTAAGATACGAAGAATTGATTTATGCAACAAAAAAAGTTTTAATTAATTTTGTTAATCACTTGTACGGAAATTGATGTGTCAAACACGTGATTCACATTCATTTGTCTTTATCGTGCGTTATTCAGTCAATCATTGTCATTTTTGAAAGAAAGGTGGGAGGCATTGTAGTGTGGATTTTTTTGTCTTTTTTCCATGGAGTTGAAAAGTTTCAATTCTCAAAAGAACTCTGTACAATTTTTTAAAGTCTGTATATGGTGTTGAACACTTCTCCTTAATCAATATTTGATAAAAAAAAAAAAAAAAACATCTAGAACATATGTCTAGTATTTATCAAATATTTTCATTAGAATCCCCAAGAAATCATGTCAATTGATTATTTTCAAACCACCCTGGTATTGCACATCTCCTTAAAAAGAATTACAACTTGCCTGCAAACACCTTCACAAGCAAAAAGGAAGTATTTGGAAAATGCTACTCCTTTTGAAACCTAAATTATCTTTGCATTACTGAAGTCCTTGTTACAACAAAAAGTGTGTGTGTGTTGTGTGTGTGGGTGTGTGGGGGGGGGGGGCTACCAGTCTATCAATAAATATTTACAATAGATAAAGGTTTTGTTTAGATCTGTTATTATAATACCTGATGAAACTCTCCTCGCGAATTTAATGTAATGATATGCTTAGTTTTCAACTAGAAACTTAAACTAACTTAGAATAAGTCCAATTTAATTTGTTCTGACGCAATCAATCAAACTTTAATTAAGACAGCATTAACTTTTTTTTTCTACAAGTAGTAGAAATAAAAATTGCTACGATAAATCATTGCGCATTAGGTTGGTCAAATGTCCAATTCTTTTTATGTACACTATTTTTAATATCTTACTAATTTATTATTTGATTTTGAAACAAATGTGTCAAGCATTTGATTATTTTTAAAGAAAAAAGATTTCAAACATTTCTACCACGAAAAAAACTGTTTTTCAATTTTCCTTGTCAAAAATTCCACTACTATTTTATTCCGTGTAATACTATTAGAATACAAGGAAAAACATCTTTACATTAATCAGGAAGTCAGGATTTTATTTTAATAAATGATAAAAACAGAAGTATTAGGTACTGGCAGAGAATTCCTCTGGTCTTCTAGTGACAGGGTTAGACATTTCCAAGGAAGAAAATAATCTCAGTATCTAAATATGTATCTTCTACACAAACTTTTGTTGTTCACCTAATACAAGTAACAAAAGTCAAATATTTCATAATGCTTTTGATGTTCTTCCTTGTTGAATTTTTTTTAAACATTCAAAAATTTACTAGTGCATGAAGCCTACTGATAGAGACCTGCTCCGTGTCTAGGAGATATTGGAACAATTCTTGTTCTCGGTCAAAACCCTCTTGATTGTTGTATCCCCATATACCAGGCATTCGAAATGGAAGTCATTTATCTGTCCAATATATCATAAATAAGTAAACGAGATATTTGCAGACATGAGAGCTACAGTGCAAACAGTTGAAAAAAATTGCATGTTTATTGCGCACAAGAAAGTGAGCTCGGTTCTTAATTAATTATTTTTAATTCTTACGTCAATTGCAAAAAAGCTAGATTAAATATAATTCCTTATTCCTCTGTCAAGAACTCTAAGAGTTGACATTTGTATGAAGCGCTTTATAGACCGAATTATCTTGCAAACCAAAATGGCAGAATAAATAGGCAAAATTTTCAATAAATATAGGTTATGTTTAGATCTGTTATTATAATACCTGATTAAATTTTTTTCGCAAATTTACTGCAATAATATGGAAAGTCTTCAAATAAAAAAAAAATCAAAAAAAACATACTTCTGACAAATTTCTGTCGAGCATTCTATTCCTATATAGAAAGACCTGTTGATTGATTTTATTTTACTTCCCTTTCGAGAAGCCTTTCAATTATATTTATATAGAGACGTGTTCTATAATTCAACTCCGTATGATATATTCTATTTCTATTTCATACTGTGTAATACAGATCTTAAACATTTTCACAATTCCCGTTACTCTGCAGGCGCGGATCCAGAAATTTTTCAAAGGGGGGTGGGGGGTTGAAGGATTTTTCAAAGGGGCGTTGAAGGGGAAATGAGTTATTATTAATAACGTACGTTGTACACACACATATAGTTAAATAACTTAGTACGATACAGGGTGGAGTATGGTTTAAAGTTGGAGAATTATCAACCTGGGAAAAAGTACTTGTATGGATTTTTACCAGAAAGTTTTTTAGAAAGAAAGGAAAATAAATCTTCGAACCTGAAAATCCTATTTTTTAAAGGGGTGGGGGTATTATTTTGTTTTCACAACCGAATCTATTTATATATTACAACATAAGGCTTTTCCTAAACAGTTTCTACGGTAAAAACACAATAAAAAATTGAAACTTTTTTTTCTTGTCTTTTTTTTTTGCAAATCCAAAGGGGGTGGTTGCAACCCCCGTACCCTTCTTCCCCTCTGGCTGGATCCGCCACTGCTCCGGAAATCATAATTTTTTATATTAGATTTTTATATTAATAGCTATTTATAACTGATGTACTAAGGGACAAAGGTACTTAGTTCCATTTTGTGACTTTTTGAAAAGCATCAAATGTATTTATTTGTAAATATAAGTCATCAACATATTTTACTCACAATACGAGGGTAATTAGAAAGTTCGTAGACCCTTTTTATAACTTTTTTATTTCCCGTCAAATTATAGCTAAATTTATTACATATATTTTAACAATAAATTCAAATAATTTTAGCCAAAAATTGGAAAATTTCTGGATAATTATTAAAATCATCATAGATTTTAGGCAGAAAAGATGGGGTCAAAATTGACCTATTTTCTAATTATACACTTTATAATGTTTAAAATCATACCTCTAATAAATGACGCTTAAACGAAATGAAATTGAAATGTTTAAACTAAAAATTGTTCAATTACTTCAGATGCTAAAATTTAATGTAATACATAGCTTCGTATGAGATATCAATCTTTAAAGGCAGTTAGACTTCACGAAAGAAAGCATAAATCGACTCGGCTATGTTAAGGAAGGTCAGAGTTCACATTCCTTGTACATCGTATTGGAAGTTTAATTGTGACGTCATTGTAATTTAACAAGCCACAAAAATTAATTAACGACATGATCATGCGTAAATAACAACTTGAATTTATTTTTTTTATCGATTATTCATAAAATCTTGTAAAATTGCAATACTTGATAGCGATACAGTCGAGTAATAGAAGAAAGGTTTTTGTCAAATATGACGTCATCAGCTTTGACATGACGCAGCACAAGTGATCCAGAGGAGTAGAGACACTGGTTTAATAATTACAAGAATGCTTAAATAAATATGATACAATTGCTAATTTTTAGACCTGATCATTAAAACTAATAGAAAATATAATTTATTAAATACAATGTGTATAGAATATGAATTTATCTAGTAGCATTGAAGCTGCACAGGGATAAGGAATATAGAGAATAGCGCTAAAACGATGAGCGTATTCGTGATTTACATCAAAAGTGCAAGGGCATAGACTATTTTGTTTGAGCTGAAATTTGGAATATTTATTGCTCATATAGTGTATATTTTGAAAAGTGCTGGGAGCTGATCCTGGTCAGCATAATATTAATTTTATTTGTAGCAGAATTTAAGCGAAGTGGAAATTTTTAGCTATTATAAGCATTTTCGGCCAAATTTTAAGTACTTCGCAAACAGCACTGACTAGCTCCCAGCACTTTTTGGGTAGAGGATACAAATTCTTTTAATGTGTATCAATTTTTTCCTTGAAAAACAAGCGTATGCTCTTGCACTATCCCTATTTCCTACATTCAGCTTAACAATTCTATTTTTATACAAGTCACGTGACAAACAGCTGATACGTGCGGTATAACTGGTAATAACTACGGCCCAGTCCTATCCATTATTGATAGCTATATTACATTTTTTACAAGTTTTCAGTTGCTTTGTTAATTTTTTTAAAAAGAAGCAATATACATTAAAACGGTGCAAAGGTTACATTTTCCATATTGGTCCTTAACATAGCTGAGGATGAAGTCGAAGGAGGTCACAGAGCAGGGAGTACCTATGAATTTTTGTGTCGCATTTAGGAAATCTTTAAAATGAACTACCAGGAAATTGATACAAAATGTGCCATATGCATGTATTTCTTTATAATGGAAATGACTATTTTTTGAGTGTTAGAGACCTGGAAACGGACGATGAACAGTATACGCAGTAAAAAATTATAGTTAAAAAATCTTGTGAAGGAGTTATTAACGTCATAAAATGTGATGTGCGATTCACTTTTGGGGAACTTGTGCAAACAAGAGTTACGCGATGAAATATTTGGAAACGTTGACAATTTAACTTAAGAGTTCTCAAACAATTCTAGGTGTTAAAGGTTATAGATTCATGAATTCAGAAGAAGCAACAAACCGTGGATGAAATGGAAAGGCAGTTAGAGTAATTTTAAGAAAAATTCTAAAAGTTATTTTTGACGTCACAGTGTTGCTGACTGTGCTCCGAGATATGAAAGCATGTTTCTTTTAAAACTGTCTAAGACGAGTTCCATAAAATCATATGGAATGACACTTTACACACTGACACAATAATTTTTTTTTTACATATAAAAATGTGTTGATCTAAAATTTTGTAAGAAAAATATAATGATGGAGGACATTGTCAACGTATTTTTTGAATGACCCTCGTATATGCAAGAATTATACGAGGGTCATTCAAAAATACGTAGACAATTTCCTAATCATCCTATTATTATTATAACATTATATATCAACATATTTTCGTAAATGAAAAAAAAACATTTCCTATGTCGAAGTGTGAAGTTTATACCATTTTATTAAATAGAACACTAGTCAGCCAATTTTTAAAGCAAAAGGCTTTGTTACCACGGAGTACGATTAACCAACATTGTAACGTCAAAAACATCGTCGAGAAAGTTTCTAAAAATTACTCTACTTTTTAATTTCATACACTGTCTGTATTGTCTACTCCATTCATAAAATCATATCTATAAAATTCGACATCTAGTTTATAACAATTGTGCAAATAGTTTGAATTAGATCGTCTGCTTTTTCAAATTCTTTACCGCGTAACTATATAAAGTTTCGCAATAGTGACTCTTTTGACAAGATTTTTAACTGTAACCTATTTTTTACACACTCTCCATCGTCCAATTCATAATTGCTACTACTCAAAAATTGTACTTTCCAATTTATACAAATACAAGGATTTTTTTCATACATTTCCTAGTGCATGTATATACAGAATTTTAATATTGTTTTTAAAAATGTTAATTGATACTCGCAGCTCCCTGGCGACGTCCAAGGTCATGATTCCCCCCCCCCCCCTTTTAATCAAGTCTATGTGTATTTAGAAACTTGTATCTTTTGAACAGAGCGATATATTACAACTACATGTACCTGATAGCATTTAAGTAATACAGCAAAACCTTATTTTCACATATATTTTTTTGTCATTTCTGCTTCATTTATTAGGCTTGTAGATCTATATATATATATACTCTTTATAAATATGAAGATGTCTTTCATTTCTACTCAGATTTTTTATGAGCTCCTTCACATCGCCAGCTTTCAAAGTTTTATTTAAATCACTTTTTGTTTCTTTCAATTGAACTTGAACCTGTGTACACTTATATTCACCTCCTTTTGTTGTTGTTTTCAATACTGGACTAGGCTTTGAGCTAAATGTTTTTGGTTTTTCGCCTCCTTTGCTCATATTTCATGTGAGGACACCTGCCTGACTAGTCGACATTGTCTATTTTAGTAACAACTCTCACAACTCACGGCAGATCTACAAATTTCAGAACTTAAAAACACTTCTGAACAAGCATGCAAATGAAATTTTTACGTTTGCAATAGTCCAGCAGTGACAAAGGAAGCCTTCAAAACCTTTTAGGGGTCCATCTTTACTTAACCCTCATTCCTGGCCGAAAACTCAGCACCTTACATTACACGGCTTTCGCCTTCAATCGCCATTTCAGAACTCCTAATCTTAAGTAAATTATTCACAAACACATTGATGAAACAAGAATATCAGCAGTCTCGTTTAAAGTCATAATTTCGTCGGTTCTCAGTCGATACAATGACTTTGTCAAGAAATTCATTTTATCATTGAGTAGATTGCTGACTACATGTAACATTTCATACTAATTTTAAGGCATTCTTTACACACTGAAATGTCGCTTGATTTTTCCGTTATTTCCAAATCTAGACAAGGAGCACACTTCGGATGTAAGCGGTTGGCAGGAGATGTTCACTCCTCCAAGGCACCTGATCCTACCTCTGGTATTTTGGAGGTCCGTTTTTGGTTTGCTCCTGTTTTGTATTGTTTAATGGACTTTGAGGTTGATTACTGTTCGATCTCCATATATTTCATTATTTTCAGCAATTTCGCATTATTGTTCAAGCAGGGCTTATCGTTTGGTGTTCTATCACGGGGCTAAAATATTTTGTTAAAGACAAGTGTTGAGAATAATTGTGCAACTTCACTAAATATTATTAAAATTGGAATTATCTTGCAAAACTCCAATTGTAGTATGAATACATGTAAACACATTAGTTGCTTGTTAAGTGCTTACTTTTAGGCAGGGTTTGTACATAAAACATAGAATTACCTGATTGATTGTGTGTTGTTTTGCGTCCCGTTCACCATATAGAGACGTAACCATATTCTGTTGAAGGGCATCAAATTTTAACCTTTACTCGGCACTTACAGCCATTGACAGTTAGGAATCTTCATCGAATTAACGCTTGCCTTGACAAGGGGCCTCGGTTTCTAGGGTCTCATTCGAAGGACCCGCCACCTTCACTTCAAAGTACCCAGTGCATGGCGAAGAAAGAGTTGCTACCCATTTTTTATCTTTGCTGTCTCGGCGAATATTCGAACTCGTGACCTCCCGATCACGGAGCGAGCGTTCTACCAACTGAGCTAACTTGAACGGTCCAAAAATATATATTGACTCATTGTTTAAGAAACAATCTATTTTTCTCTTTTTTATGTATTAGTTAATGCAACATAGTCAACATTTTGGAATAAATATCTCCTACCAGGTGTTAACAAAAACAGCTTTAGGTTTCACTTTATTCAGAAACTACTGACCCTTTACAAAAGAACTCGGGTTGGTTTAAGTATTAGTCTTTTTATATGACTGTCGACTGTCCTCAAGGTGAATATTTTAGCAATATGGGCAATGCGTTACGGTTATCTACAATTTTATGTATATTAAAATGATTAATTAGGGAAATTACTTTCTATAATGTATTCCTTTTGAAATAAGAGCAGTGACCCTGTAAAAATGACGTTAGATACATTTTCATCACAAGTATTTACAGCTAATGGCCGGTAACATACTATGATTTTACCTAATTTCTACCTAGGCCAATGTATATGAAAAGGGAAAGAACGTCAGCATATACTGCGTCAAACTGAAAAGAAAATCCCTAACTTTAATAAAACATCATGTAGATAGTGGAAAACAGTTAGAATAATTCAGCAATAATTATTCTTTCACAACACGCCCCTGAGCCACAACGCTCTGTTACAATGCATTTTGAAAAAAATATGCATTGTGAAAGGAATATATATGATAAGAGCCAGTTCTGGCACCCTAAAAATCAACATTTTAGAATGACTTTCAGATATGTTTAATTGATATTTATTTTGAAGAAGAGATTATATTAGAAATATTTCTAATATATTTTTCACATTTGAATGCACTCTCTAGCTGTAAAAGCCAAAAATATGCCTTTTTCTTGATGTTTTTTTTCTTATTGGAAACATAGAGCGCAGAGTAGAACATACATAATTTTTCTGTCACTATTCAGTATTGGATAGATACACCTTTGGTAAAAATATAAATCTTGTTCTAGGCTGAGCTCTATATTTTCTGGAAGAAAACCTGCTTGAAAATAATCAGTTATATACAAAAAATGGTAAAATGGCGGGAAAACGAGATTTTTATGATGTCATATTTCTAAATTAACGGCATTTTGATCAATTTGAAATTGACCAATAAAGGTCGCATATACAACTGTACTAATTAAAGCTATATGTAAAGTAAAATTAAGATATTCATTTTAAGGGGCCAGTTGAGACACTTACAATATATAGCTCTTTATTTAAAGAAATAGTTTAATATATTTCAATGTAAAACTTCGATTCCTCTTGTGGCCTCACCATACCCACGGAGACCGTGGTCTGAATCATTCAGATATTATATATTATACTTTGAATTCTTAGAACGCTTTCATCTGCAGTTTTTCCAGTGTAAAGATTCTTGATTATTGTTTTTCCTATAAACTTCGAAAGTCTTTTTCGTTTTACTTTGAAAATATTAACATCGAAATAAGGTTCAAATTAACATAATTTTAAACGGTTTATCTTTTATTTCAAAAATGAGCGAAAATAATTTAATGATAAACCGGAGAGCGTTGTACATCAGGTTAATCATCTGAAATTACATAAATAACATAGCATTTAAATAAAAGTATAAGATTTACAGTGGCATACAGAAAAAAAATCATATCCATATAAAACAAAAGACACATTTGTTCAATAAAACTGAAAAAAACATACTTTGTATGGAAAATCGTAAAAAATATATAAATTATTTAGTTTATCAAAAATCAAATATTTAACAATTACATCTCTTCATGAGTAAGTGCATTAATTCTTAAAAGTGTCGCTTCCTGAATCTGGTGAAATGGTTCCTGTTGTAATGAAGATTGATAGGACTCCAGTGATCCCAAATAATCCCCACAGATCTGTTGACAGATTCCCAGGATTTGCCATGAAATGTCTGTGATATAATAATTTACATAAATCCCGTCATCACAGAGCAACAGAGTCTTCAAATCCTGTAGAGATTGATGTGACCTGGCTGTGTCACCCAGTCTGTGGTGATTCAGACTAAACAACATGTGTACCATCACTAGGGGTTGAATATATAATGCAGGCATGCTATTCTTCTTACAGATCATTTGCTCTACCACTAATTCATCAATATAAGTGTAACTATGGTGTAATGTCATTGTTTTAACAACAGCTGTTCTTAGTTTTTGATCCAGGGGCATCCAACCCACGCACTGTATGTACATATTTGCATTTACAACATTATATATTATATAGCGTGGTGACATTCTCTCCTGTGCTCTTTGTAAAATACTTAGTGAAAGTTCATACCTACGTGCTCTGTAGAGGTACATAGCAAGGTACAGAATGTCAGATACACAACCAAACGTGCAAGACACCTTCAGCAAAGTAGATATTTTATTAATTTTGTAATACACCTTATTGCGATTTTTAATCAGAGGAATCAAGAAGGCAACATTACGTAAAACACCTGATGTTAAATATTGTAGAGTAACAATCTGGTGTGTTGTTAAGTTTCCAATAACAATGTTCAATATGTTTTTCAAATAAACTTGGAATTCTTCAATTGTATGGATTAACTTATCTGCCGGTAGCTCTTCAAAGAAGCTGATATCTAACTCTATGTTAGATATGATTCTACTCTCGTCTGTACAGACTCTCAGTGTTCTGTATAAAATGGCCTTACTGAGGTAAGGTCTCAGGGTTCGACTTAATAAAAGACACGGTATCCCCTTACAATACAAAGCATTCAACTGACTGAACAATGCTGTTTGTACAGAACCAGCGACTTTCACTCTGAACATGTTGTTTTGAGGAATGAAGAAGTTCGGACAGTTTCCAATATGTACCCAGTGCAACAACAATTTAAAACATTTCCAGAAACAAAACAACAAGTTATCAGGTGTCCAGATCAAGGAATGAACGTTCTGAATTACCCAAAATACAAGTGTTTTCATGAAATATGAACATAAAATACTTGTATTATTTAGCATATTAATAACTTCTTTTAGAAATAGTTTGACAAGACCGTAACACAAAAACTGACAGTGATTCATTGAATACACAAGAATTTGTTCTGCTAGAGAGAATGAGATTCTCCATTCCTCTCCATTCTCTGGTGTGGTACCGATAGGAACGACGTGGAAACCTCTGCTGAATATTTTTAAAAGAACAAATTCGGATGGCCAACCTTGTTGACGACATCTCTGTATCCAAGGGAGAGCTAATGCTGGCCAGTGATGTGATTTGAAACAACAAGCAAAGTCAGTTTCATCTTGGCCTAAAATGTATGAAGAACACGGTCCATGAGGGAAAGGAGAGATGCCATACCTGGAATTGAGATCTCTTGAAAAGGCATCGCGGAATAATGTACTAGATATATACATTTTGCCATTCATAAATACACAGGAGGATCTTACTATTTCATCATTTACGGGTATCATCAGATTAAGTCTGGTAAATCCTGGTGGCAGATCATCACACTCCATCAGCATCACAGTGTGTTGTGGGATATGGTAGAGACTGATCTGAGAGGGATCACAGATGACATTGTGGCGTAGAGGCCACATCATCCAATCTGCATCTGAAGTTCTCAGTCTAAATCCCTCACGTTTACTTCCACTCAACATTACGTCACCTCCTCTTTTCATATACAAAGGTCTCCTCACCATCTCATCAGTGTCCATCACTTCTCTCCTGACCCTCACTTCTGTAGGACTCCCTACTTCACGACACAGTCCCACATAGACCGCATCTGAAAGTCGCGGAATATGATCCATATTTCCCAGATATTATTGAGAATTCAATATCAGAAATCTGTAAAAGAAAGTGATGCACTATTTATTCCACATTGAAAATGTTCGAAGACCACTGAAGTTTATAATTATGTAGAATTTCTTAAATGAAATAAAGAAGCATGTGAAAATCAATACATATTGTTGAAAGACGATTGGAATGATAATAATCATGGTACCAGAAAATTTTGACCGACATAAAACTTCCCCGGAATTAAAGAATACTTTTTTCTGATCCATACAAACAATTATTTGAAGTTTTAAGGACAAAATAAAATCATGAACCTGTTTTATTTAATATTGGTGCAAATCATTAAATTATTATAGCTTAATATTTTTATAGAATATTTAGGATAGTTTTGTGAATCATGAAATTCACATCTCAAGTTTTTAAATAGTAGGGCTACATATCAATGACCGCACTCCCTTGAATTTTATTTATTTAGTTTTCTATGCAGTGGCATGTTTTATTACACGAATTTTTTTTGTTGTTGTTGTTGATTGGAACATAAAATCAACATGCTTTTTTAAAGACTAAAACCATCCTGGCCGTAAAAGTCAAAGCTCGATTTACATAAAGAATGGTAATCGGTTACGTCAAAGCGGTTATGTCATACACTTCAAAAGATTATTAATTATGCTAATATATCGCCGAGAGAACTTAGTATATAAATTTGCCGTACTTATTTGTGTTACATAAAAATTCATATCAAAACCGACCTCGCAATGCAATTATTTTATATATTTTGAATGCATTTTAAAGCTTGAGGACACCTATTTTTCTTGTTTTTGTTTAAATTTCGTATAAAAAATCATTGCAAAATGTTTATTGATTTTTTTCTTTGTATTATATCATCTATCAAAGTTATTTAGCATATATACTGATACCACTTCTTTTCATTGTGTTTATTTCTACTTTTTTTTTCAAACTTTTCCGTTAAGTCTATGTATCCCCAATATAAGAAAAGAGTACGAGTCGACAACCATACGCTCAAGTGTATCGAACTCATTTGAGCATATACAAGTCATTTACATGTACACCTTTACAATAAATAATGGTATCTGAAACAAATATGATAAAATTCGGCAGGTGGGTATCTGGGGGCTGCATTTCATTTCCTGATTTTTATTTTCTTTATTTGTAATTATCAACTTTTCATTTGCGACAGTTTTTTGTGTTTATATCCGACATTTTTTAGATAGTACCTTTAATAATAGATTTCAAGACATTACCTATGAAAAATATAAAGGAAGAATCATTGAAATCTAATGTCCGAGTCGTAAAAAATGTTTTAAATGCATAATACCGATGCTGAAAGTTCCGAAATACTTGCTTCTTCTAAAAAACTTTTGAATTTTGAACACCGGGGAAACTATTTTTCATAAGAAGTACAATAAAGAAAATGCTTGAATAATGATACCTGAGAAGGAGTTATTCCCCTAATCAACATTTTTGAAAGATTGAATAATTGATTAAAAAAGAAAGTAAATATTTTTTTTAAGTTCTTTTACTTAACACATTTTTAAATACACGAATTTAAAAGCAATCTTATAAAAATTAGTGTTTTACCTGGCATGGATTTAAATTATTTAACAATTCCTTAATTTATAGGCCTGTGATGTCATATGCTGATGAATACAACTTTTTTAAGGGTTTTGAATACCAGTGGTCGGCCAGATCATACATCGTTTATGACTAAACAATCAATTTTTGGTCACATGACGAACGTGTTTACGGCGATGTAAAAGCGCCTTGTTCAAATAGTGATATATAAGGGAAAACACTTGCAAATGTAAATATAAGCATTTTACGTCATTTATAGCAACTATATATATGTCAATACACTTTAAATTAGACATTCTAAAAAAAATGTTGACGTTGGGCGGTAATGTGGAGCACCAAATTATCAATCAACACTAGGTTGAGCGGCATATGACTCCTGTTAATAGAGGTAAAAATTTAACGATGAAAAGTCACAAACATAAGTATTGGAAATAGGTTTGTCTTTAGTTGAAGGGGTTAAGTGTTGACTTGACTTGTTATTCCGATACAGGACTTAAGAGATAGACCACTAAAATGAAAAAGAATAAAAAAGACATGAGCAAGCAAGACGTCATACGCCTATGTAGAGCTTTTAAACAATTCGATCAGTTAGGTTAAACTCCGGAAGCTTTTGGTAACACTCGTATTTGAGATGTATAACTTAGTAACTGATAGAAAATTAGAAACAGTCGCGAATTCATGATTAAATGAATCTTATCAGAGGCACAATTTTCAGGAAAAAAAATCGCAAACAATACGAGCTACATTTTGACGTCGTGTTGCGCCGACGCTGGTTTGTTTGATATGTTTACCAGAGAGGAAAATGTTATTTTTAGAGATATTTCATTGAAATTTTTAGGCATTGTTTAAAATATGTTGATCACGTTGTATGTCAATTTTTAGCTCTACTGGTCAGAGACCAGAAGAGCTTATGCGATAGTAATGCGTCCGTCGTCCGTCCGTCTGTCTGTCTGTAAACAATTTTTCAAAATGCTACTCCTCCTCCAGTTTCGGTCCGATTTCAATATAACTTGGCACACAAGTAGACTACACTAAGATACGTAATTCTGTGCATCGGTTTTTGATTTCGATGAAAGGTGTTGCCATGGTTACTAAAAAAGGAATTTCTGTGAAATGCTTTCAAAATGCTGCTCCTCCTACAGTTTTGGTCCGATTTCAAATTAACTTGGCACACAAGTAGACTATACTAAGAAACAAAATACTGTGCATGGGTTTTTATTTTGATGAGCGTCAAGGATCATTTTTAAGTTTTTTTCTTTTCATTGCTGTTTTAAATTTTCAAGTCCAAACTGCTACATTTCTATTCCTTTGTTGTAAGTATAAACCAGTAGAGCTACAGTCTCGACAGAGACTTCTGGTTACCTTTATAGTCTTTAAAAAATTCATTTATTTAACTAATGTGAATCATCACGTATGCTTATTAAAAATTTATAGTGTGCCTGGTGGAACAAAAGATATTGAAAATATTCGCGTTTTTTCTGGAACAAACCTCGTATAAAAGCTGTTCCTATAATTACAAATTATCATGAATCACTTCTAACTACGTATACATATCATATTAAAAACATAAGTATATATCATGGTTAGATGTAAATAAACCTCAATTTCTTTAGATATGCAATTGAATTTAAAATACTAGTACTTAAATGAGATTAACATTTTGACTTTTTAAAGACTTTTCTGAGAATTTCACAGAATTTTCGAGCAGAACAAGAGGTATAAAATGAAAAATAATTCATGAAAAGATTTAATTTTCAAGCTTCATTTTGATACTTTTTTATTTAAATGATGAATTAAAGAGCTATCCTCCTTGGCTGAGGATTGGAGTAACTTAACTAAAACCAGCGGGTAAGAAATGGTCTATGAATCATAAGCCTCACATGATTAATTAAGGTGCTTTTGTTTTTCGTTACCAGATTTTCGTCTGGATTTGTTCTCATTGTTGGCAGTATTCTTCCCAAGGAGTCATAATTTTTACAAACTCTATATACACTACAACTTCTGTATACACTACCTCACAGTGTTTTCATAGTAAAATTACTTTTCCTGTCTGTGTTCTTGTTAAGAAGATTTTGTTTCGGATAGTCTTATACAAAGTAAATTTTCGATCATCAAAACGTCGAATCCCATTCTACTTCAAGAGATCATGATTTACAATATAATTATTTAATCTACATTATGAGTAAAGCTTTCATATATATTTTTTTAATCTTCTGGCCCGGTATTTCAGATGAAGAAAAAGAAATAAAATGTTTCTTTAATTTATATCCCTTTGTAAACTTTGATTGCCCAAGCCTATCCCCAGGGTTATGAATACTGTATAGGGGGAAAATAACTCGCGGTGTTAATATTCGCTTTATTCACGGTGATAATAAATCCGTGAATTCAAGAAACAGTGAATAATTTTTCAATAATCTCCATGTTTTATTTGGAAATTTGAGAATAGACTACGATAGATTTAAATACATGTACCACAGTACATGGTAATTTCAGTAATTACGAGTAGTACTCGTCATTCAATTATTTTAATTAGCACGCTTTACATTAATTCAAGTCAACAGATAATAACCTGTATTTGTTAAAAGGCTTTTTAATAGCCAACGCTTCATGTTTCATCAATCAAAACACGTGGGCCATGAGTTTTGATTACCCGTGCGTAACTAATGCTAACACGCACGGTGTGTGCATTACCTGCATTATCATGCATATTATATAGTTTTTATCGACATTTTGATTTCAAAAATCATTCAAATAACTAACGAACTTACTCAAGATTTCAAAGGAAATTATTTCGTCGACATACATGAACACATTTATCACCGTCCAGTGGTTTTTCGTCGCGATGTATTAAAGATCTTAGGGTGTACATGCACTCATCGTAATAGAATGTAGGAAAGTTATTTGATGTTTATAGTCAAGGACTTTTGATAACTGCATCTGTTTTAATTAATTTATTAAGTGTAACTATTTTATATTAACCTACCCTGTTGTTCGTGAAATAAAGACATAACAATGATGAATGCCGTTTACATGTAGCTATGGATTAAACGGATAAAGACAAGGGAGGTAACTTCAATAACACAAGAATTCCGCGAATTCAAGAAACCACGATCGTGTCCGATGAGAGAAAACCGTGAAAATTACAACCCGTGAAATTAATCCCCTATACAGTAACCTATACAAAAAACCTACTTAATATGATTAATGTCTTGCTTTATATTCTCTTTTTTGTTACAATTTTAAAGATTTATTCCTGTATATTACTATGCATACTCTGATTCCCTATTTTGGACCACCCTAACATGAAGAGTTCTGATTTGAACAATTTGAATCTACTATACCTTTGATGTCTCAACATTGGTTCTCCTTCAAAAGATTTTTAAAAATACAATTGAATTTTCACTTACCTATTATCATCTCAACATCGAAGAAGCAGTGATCCTTTATTAAAAAGAATCTGAATTCCTTTCACCTATTGATATTTATTGTAAAGTTTTTTTTATTGGTAAATTGATTCTTAAAAATTTTATGATGTGAAAAGTTTACAAATGGACGCCGAACACGAGTTTGATCTGAAAAGCTCACTAAATATAGAACAATCTTAATTTTGCATCATAGCTGTCCCTATGTATTACATTCACGGAAGCTAATAATTCACGGGCTACATGTAATGATTTTTAGGGAATAAAGTGATGGTGTTATAAATTCTTACTTTGAACAATATGATCAAGTATTCGATCATATACATCCAGGAAAAAAGTGAATTCAGAAGCTAATTTACCGGGGTTTTTATATCTCCTTTCTGCTTCCTGTTTAAAATGGCTCATAAAAAATAATTATTTTAGAATTGAATAATTCTAAGTTTGAATCTGAAGTCATTTGTGCGAGGAATTATATTGAAGAAGATTTATCACCTTGCTATTTATGTATGAGAAGCAAAATTATACATAAAAAATGTACATATTTAATTAAATCTATCATATTTAAATTTTTTTTTAAAAACAAAGAAATTTATGAAAACAAGCAGAGGCAAATCTTCCGATGCATACTCTGGCTGCTTATTTTTGGACAACCCTACCATGAAGGATCTTGATTTGAAAAATTTGAATCTACAATACCTTTGATGTCTCCACATCGGTTCTCCATCAGAAGATTTTCCAAAATTCCATTTAATTTTTGCTCATTACTAATCATTTAAACTTCGAAGAATTCCTTTAACCAATTGATATTTACCATAAGTTTGATATTTTTTTAATGGTAAATTGAGTCTTGAGAATTCTATGATGCGCAAAGTCTAAAGATGGACGCCGAGCAAAATTTTAATCTGAAAAGCTCAGTAAATATAATTAAAAGAAGAAACCCGAAATACTATCTTAATGTTGCATCATAACTGTCCCTTGGTATTACACTCATGGAAGCTAATAATTCACAGACTACATGCATTGATTTTATAGGGGATAAAATAACTGTTTTATAAATTCTTACTTTAAGCAATATGATCAAATATCCGATCATACATCCAGGAAAAAGTGAATTCAGAAGCTAAGTAACCGGGGTTTTTTATAGCTCCTTTCTGCTTCCTGTTTAAAATGGCTCATAAAAGGAGTAAAAATAAATCTTTAGAATTGAATAATTCTAAATTTGAATAATGTCATTTGTGCGAGGAATTATTTAAAGAAGATTTATCACCTTGCTATTCATGTAAGGAAAGCAAAATTATACATACAAAATGTACATATTTAATGACATTAAATATATTTGAAACTTTAAAAAAAACAAACAAAGAAATTTATGAAAACAAGCAGAGGCAAATCTTCCACAACATTACAATGTAATTAAAAGCCCATTTCTTTCTACATTTACATCACACAAACCTTTTTTCAGTGTCTGATAGCCTTCATTTTGTTAACATATGTTTACACAAGTTAAAAGTAATATGGCTTAAAATTAACTTCCATTCTCATGCCGAAAATGTGCAATGTACGGCGTAAGTTTTTTTTCCACACTGTTTGGGTGAATTTCTACTTTTTTCAACTTGGGTAAATTATCTACCTTTCATCCCCTTATTCCAGACATATTCTTAAACTTACCACTTTGTATATTGTATCCTCCTCTCAACACTAAGTAGTCTACAGGTGATACACTGGCTTGATTTGAAATGTCTAAGGGATTGCAGAAAATTCTAATTCAAGCAAGTGTATCGCTTCTAGAGACGACTATATAGGGTTGTTAAGCATATAAAATATACAGATTAATGATTTATTTCAAAATTTGTTTCGAATTATGCAGGGAAAGAGAGACGATTTACCAATGTCGGAAAGTGAAAAATTCTCCAAAAATTTTCGCAAATATATATTTCTTGCATATATATTCTTGCATATTTTTTGCTTCACTGGATCTGTAACATTATGGTCAAATACTAAATATATAAAACCATAACGCTACAGTTCTGCAGTTAGTTCCAGGTATCATTTATTTGTTGCTACTTAAGTAATGTCCCTGTTGCTACAATCAATTTTCATTTAGAGTAAGATACGATGAATTGATTTATGCAACAAAAAAGACTTCATTAAATTCGTTAATTACTTGAACGGAAATTGATCTGTCAAACACGTGATTCACATTCATTTGTCTTTATCGTGCGTTATTCAGTTATAATTGTTAATCTGTCATTAAACACGTACAACATGTGTACAAACTAATGAATTATTTGGATTTTATAGTAATTTAAAATGGATTTCAAATTTAATTTAAAGTGTAAAAAAAAGATAGGTCAATTTTTCAACAAATTCATTTTCTCTGATACTTTGAATTTTTGCTCTAGGATACAAAATCCTCTTCTTTATATGATATGAAAGAAATTTAATCACACATTTTTGTCCACATAGTTTGAAATATGGCCTGTAAGAAAGCTGTGAAATCAGACATTCAACGTTTTTCAACATTATCAATTAATTTATTGAAAACTTGCATGATGCTGTTTATAAAGACAATATTTTTGTTACTGGTACTTGAATTCAATAAGTTTAGTTATAATGATACTGGTAAATTTGAATATTAAGATATTATGTAAAAATAGAGCATACATATAAGTGTCAGAATTGAAAATAATTCACAAGTAACTACGCTACACATAAAGTTATCTCACGAGAAATTGTATGATTCAATTTTTAAAAAAAAAATCAACAGAATGATTCCAATGGGTCCCAAAATAAACTGTGTCAAATTAAGGAAAATTGAAATGATAGTGTTAGATATTTCATCACAATATTTTATCTTTAATACTTTTTATCTTTAACCTCTTGACATGACATTGACCTTTACAGTACATTAAACATCTCGTAATATGTGTCCAAATATCAGCCCTCTACTATATATGGAACATAAGTTACACTGCATTTCGTAACAGACACACAGTCTGTACTGCATTTAAAGAGCATTAAGCCATTCTAAAATGTAAGCTACCAAGTGACCAATACATGTATATAGAATTCTCTGATTTTTTTCCCCACAAAATATGACAATTTTTGTTTAAGTAGCGCATAGAATATCTACCAAACTAAGCGATTTTGTCGTCAAATACTGGGCAAGTTCTTTTAATTGAGAGTTGTCTTACTCGTAGCTTGTCTAGCATTGTAGTGGATATACAAGATGTTTTTTTTCACTTTACTATCTGGTTTCATCTCTTTGTATGATATATAATTTTATATTGTGTGTGGACTCTAGACATGGATCATGCTGATAGATGTTTGAAGTTATAAATCTAAGTTTATCATCACTGTAATGAAAATGAACTGTCTACCCCAACATTAACAATATTTCAGTGACTTTGCCTCTTACTGAACGGTGTGTCGATTTACCCAAATGGAGCCAAAGATGACTCAAATGGACTTCTGTAGACTTTATATCAAAACTAAAATGCATCTATATATATATAAAAATAATTGTTTATTTTTGCATTTAGATATTTATATTGTTGAATATTCAGAATAATGGCTATTGAAATAAATGTGTTTTATGTTTATGACAAACATTCAAATTACTGTATTAAAAAAAAATTACTTTATTCATCATGTTCATTACAATTAAGCAAATTATTTTAAAATATATGAGTTTACCAATCAGAAAATTTCACAAAGTTATATTCTTTTTTAGTAAATCAGTCACGTAGCAACAGGGGGCCGGGGGCTTGCTCCACCACTATTTTTCAGACATAACTTTTAGTTTTACTGTATTAAAAATGTTCATTGAAAGCCCCCCTCCACCACACACACTTTCAAAAAGAAAGATGCTACATCACTATAAATGATATTACTATTTTATCATAATTAAGTCCCTTTGCTTAAATCGACGCAATTTACTGAATGTCACCTATCACGGATTATCATTGAACATATAATGAATCAATGTGAACAGAACTCATCTAACCAAAAACTATATGATGAAAAATGATTGAAAACTGCTCAGTTTTTAATTTACGACAGAGAATGTTAACACCTAAACATTCATAGGGAAAAATTCACATTAGTCCTTGTGTACAAGAAAAATAAACTTTTCAGCATTATAGACATATTAAAACCACAATAAATAGAGGAAATTCGCGTCACAACTTTATTTGAAGTATTCTATACTGGTTGCAAGTGGCGAGACCATAATTTAACCTTACTTGTGTCTAACATTACATTTATCGGTAAAACAAACGATAATTATTTTTATTTTATCTTGTTAAAATACTGTCTTACTTACAATAGATCGGTTTTGATTGATAATTTGTTCTCTCGAGTGCAAACAGCTGATTAAGTTGGATGCCGATCTCGATGTTTAAAAACATTAAACAGTTTATAGTACACTTCTGCTGTCGCTTTCTTTTCCCATATAGTTTTTTTTTTCAGTCAATTAATAAATATCTAATTAAATTAGTCATATATTGCACTTCTTCTTATGTAATTTTAGAGATGAACTATCACATGATCACATGAAAGCCCAGATCAGATGCCGATCGCGATGCAATAGCGTCGAATGTGAAACACTTATTTTTCAAGATTTGGCTGAAAATATTCAAAAAACCAGAATTCTTTAACAGTCTTGGAACTTTATTACTTCGATTTTACTTCATTTTAAACACTAATTGCGTCTATATAAGGCGATTACAACTTTCCCTGGGTCTAATTATACGAGTGTCGAATTGCACGGCTACCGCTTTTTTCAGAGCGACACTGAGCACTAGCGACAGTTTTCACTGGTACAGCGGACCCCGAGCGAACCCGGGAAGCGAACCCGGGGTCCGCTCCGGGTTCGCTCTGGTGTTAGGTTGTGTCCGGTCGGTACTGTAGTTGCAGCTATCATTTATTTGTTGCTAATTAAGTAATGTTCCTGTTGCTACAATCAATTTTAATTTAGAGTAAGATACGATGAATTGATTTATTCAACAAAAAAGACTTTCATTAATTTTGTTAATCACTTGTACGGAAATTGATCTGTCAAACACGTGATTCACATTCATTTGTCTTTATCGTGCGTTATTCAGTTAACCATTGTTATATTTGAAAGAAAGGTTGGAGGCAATCTTCAGGACATATGCATTGTAGTGTGAATTTGTTTGTCTTTTTTCCAAGGAGTTGAAAAGTTCCGATTCTCAAGGAACTATGTGCAATTTTTTTTATGTCTGTATATGGTGTTGAACACTTCTTCTAAAACAATATTTGATGAAAGAAACATTTAGAACATATGTCTACTATCTTTCATATTTTTTCATTAGAATCTTCAAGAAATCATGTCAATTGATATCTTTCAAACCACACTGGTATAACGTATCGTCTTAAACAGAATTGACAACCTGCCTGAAACACCTTCACATCCCAAAAAGAATTATTCGGAAAATACTATTCCTTATGAAACCTAAATTATGTATGCATTACTGAAGTCCGATGTTACAACATGTGTGTGTAGCTACCAGTCTATCAATAAACATTTTCAATAGATAAAGGTTATGTTTAGATCTGTTATTATAATACCTGATTAAACACTCCTCGCGCATTTAATGTAATGATATGCTAAGTTTTAAAATAGAAACTTAAACTAGCTTAGAATAAGTCCAATTTGTTCTGATGCAATCAATCAAACCTTAATTTAGACAGCATTTACTTGTTTTCTACATTTAGCAGAAATAACAATTGCTACGTTAAATTATTGCGCACTAAGTTGGTAAAATGTCCAGTTCTTTTTATGAACACTATTTTTAATTTCTTACCAATTTTTTTATTCAATTTTTAAAACAAATGTATCAAGTATTTGATTATTTTAAAGAAAAAAGATGTCAAACATTTCAACCACGAAAAAACTGTTTTTCAATTTTCCTTGTAAATAAATCCACTACTGTTTAATTCCGTGGAATATTTTTAGAATACATACTAAAACATCTTTACATTAATCAGGAAGTCAGGGTTTTATTTTAATAACTGATAAACACAGAAGTACCAGGGGGTACTGGCACAGAATTCCTCTCGTCTTCTAGTGACAGGGTTAGACATTTCCAAGGAAGAAAATAATCTCAGTATCTAAATATGTATCATCTACACAAACTTATGTTGTTGACCTAATACAAGTAACAAAAGTCACATATTTCATAATGCTTTTGATGTTCTTCCTTGTTGATTTTTTTTAAACATTCAAAAATTTACTTGTGCATGAAGCCTACTGATAGAGACCTGCTCCGTGTCTCGGAGATATTGGAACAATTCTTGTTTTCGGTCAAAATCCTCTTGATTGTTGTATCCCCACATACCAGGCATTCGAAATGGAAGTCATTTATATGTCCAAAATATTCTAAATAAGTAAACGAGATATTTGCAGACATGAGAGCTACAGTGCCAACAATTGAAAAAATTGCATTTTTATTGCGCACAAGAATGTGCGCTCGGTTCTTGATTAATTCTTCTAAATTCTTAGCTCAATTGCAAAAAATCTAGATAAAATGTAATTTGTTACTCCTCTATTAAGAACTCTAAGAGCTGACATTTGTACGAAGCGCGTTAGACCGAATTATCTTGCAAACCAAAATGGCAGATTAAATTAGTGAAATTTAAAATAAGCAAAGGTTATGTTTAGATCTGTTTTTTAAATACCTGATTAAATTTTCCTCGCGAATTGGATAAAACATGGTAAGTTTTCAAATAGAAGCTTAAACTCGCTTAGAACAGGTCTGTTTTGCTCTGATGCAAATAATCAAGCCTTACGACATCATTAACTTAGCTTTTTTTACATTTAGTAGAAATAATAGTAGGTTCAATAGTTTATCGCGCATTAAGTTGTTCAAATATCCAATTCTTTTAATGTACACTATTTTTATTCTTTATCAATTTATTCTTAATTTTTTCAAACAAATGTGTCAAGCATTTAATTTTTCTTTATAAAGTAAAATTTTTTTACACACATCTACCATGATTTTTTTTTTCAATTTTCCTTGTAAATAAATTTACTACTGTTGTATTCCGAGTAATATTATTAAAATACATACTAAAACATCTTGACATTTATCAGGAAGTCAGGGTTTTATTTTTATAATTGATAAAACAGAAGTACCAAGGGCACTGTTAGAGAATTCCTCTATTCGTCTAGTGACAGGAAAGGAAGAAAATAAGTCTCAGTATCTATATATTTGTCATCAAAATGTTAGGTTTTTCGTAACTTAAAATAAATGCAGGATTTCTACACAAACGTATGTTATTCACCTTATTAACTAAAAGCCACATAAATATTTTGCTATTCATGTTCTTCCTTATTGAATTTGTTTTGACGGTCTCTTGCGTCAAACATAGGTCAAACTTTCTGGAACCTGAAAGTTGATTTAAACTTATAAGTTACTTATCCTTCTTTCTGTTTTAATTCTCTTGTCAGATTTCAAACTCTTTAAAAGTATCCGTTTAACGATATTTCTGACAATTTTTATTTTAACACATTATTACGATTAGAAATTTTTCAAAAATATATATTAGTACATTTCAATTCTAACTTATATTTAAAACATATACTAGATTGCTATGAAATCGGCGTTTCTGATTAGTTCAATAACTTCAGGTTGATCGCGGGTTGCTGTCAGTCTGAAAACATATGCTGAAAAATTGTTAAATCCTTTTCATATTTCTCTTCCTGAATTGTTTTAGATTCCTCTGCGTGGTGATGTTCTTAAAGTATTCGAATGCACTCTATTGATGAAAAAATGTGAAGCTATTTTTCAATGAATTATATAGTAAGGTGCGTCTTTCAACCGGAAAACGCATTTCAAAAACTTCCTCATGATGGTAAAATTAAGCAGACGAATTTAATATTACTCAACACAAGGAATGTGTAATGTAAATACAGAATCGATATAATTTTTTTTTTAAGTTTATTTTTTAGATCTCGCTCAATTTCTCGGAAAAATATTTTTTTTTTTGTACAAAAGTACATTTTCATCCTGACGTTATATTACGGTAATATGTCGTCATGAATGCACGTCTGCATGAAAACTTGCTTTTTATTGATGTATGACTATGTTAATGCGAATATTGTGATTGTTTACCAATGAAAGAAAAAGAGAAATATTTTTCTCGTAATAAACTGAAATAGTGCGAAAAACTTGCAACAAATCTACGTTTTTGAAGGTCCTTAAAGTTCTTATACAAATGCCACAAATTTCTAAATAAAGTCTGCATCGGAAAATTTGTAGGATAAAATTTTAACATAAAAGATAATTCAGTAAATATTTCAAGTCAAAACAATATTTGCACTATTTTACAAACGTTATAGATGTAAATATTTTGTATATGCAAGCTGCATGGCCCAGTCTGACGTTTCATTTCATTAATCACATCAACAATTTCGATTTTTAATCTATATCTTGTCCATAGACACTATTTTTCTTTTTCTTTTTTATGCCACAGTACGAATATTTATGTGCATAGATCAAAATTAATTTAAATTTTTAAAATTTAAAATAATACACGATAATTTACGGGAGACATCAGTACAAATACTTGCAATACTAGTACTCAGATTGATGCCGCACAGACTAGTCCAACGGCGCTAGATTAACAACGTCATAAAAAGAAAAATCCTTATTCCATCCCAAAATAGTGTTTTTTTCCACTTCTTATTCAACTGTAGTGTATTCGAAATTGTACACTCCTTTCAAAAAGCGTATAAACCTATTTTAAATTAATAAACTAAATGCATTCTTATAATTACAGTTTGCCTGAATATATGTTTTATCGCTGACGTCGTATCAACCACATTAGAACATAATTTTATGATGAGAGATTCCGTCCGGATGGCCGACGTGGCTTTAAGTTTCTGTCCATTTTTAAAACATATCCCGTGATGTTTTAATTACAGTGAAATATCAGTATCTCGAAGTTGAGGGGACCTGGGTACGACTTCGAGATATCCGGGGGTTCGAGATATCCGAAGTTATCTTCAAAAGTCGATTCAATAATTTCCCGTTTTTCCTTATAGATCTTCATGCATAACACTTTCCTGTTTTACCAAATATCTAGTCTTTACGGTAAAGATTCAAGCATTTTCGCAATAAATATTAAGAAAAACAATGTTTGTGTTTTTTCTTTATCATGTATAATTGTAAAACAATTTAATATATATGCATAATTGCATATACAGCGATTTTACATTTTCAAGGCCATGCTTACGTGGTCAAACGGAATGTATCTTTAGCGTTATAGTTGAAGAACCTTCTCCGTAAGAAAAGAAAAAGACGAATTTTTTAAAACATCATTCGATTAAATTTAGTGCAAAATGTTACTTAGAGCACTAAAAAATAAATAATCAGTATTACTTAATCTGCGTACTTGAATACTATTAATAGCTTATATGTATTACATTACATTACAGAACTACTAAGGAACATAAAGTTTACGAAACTAACAATGCAAATGGCGGTCAAGGTTATCTTTTTGTATGCAGATAAACATAGAGATAAGCCAGGTAAAAGTAGGGCTTGGGACTTCGAAAATACTTCGACATAAGCGGGGTATTCGAGAATACCGTGTTCGAGATATCAGGTGTTTTTTAAATATATATAGATAATACGGCCTTGACCAGCGATCGACTTCGACATAAGCCGGGTATTCGAGATATCCCATGTTCGAGATACGACATATACCTGTAATATATTTACTATCTGTAGAGTACGAGATACTAAAGATATCAGAAAATCTAAAATGTTTACTCTCTTTATAGTATGGTAGAAGAATCGGAGGACTCTTAAAATGAGCATGTCTCTGTAGCGGACAAAACAGACGATGATTATCGGCGGCAGTTGTCGTCCGAGCAAATTCGGAAAGAGAAAAGTAATCCTGGCGACGTTTCCAACATAAGCAGAACACATTCGAGACCAAAGAAAAGTAAAAAGAACAGGGGCCCGTTTTTACAAAAGAATTTACGATTAAGACCAAAAACTTTAAGTTGATTGTAAAATTTTGTAAAAGTAATGATTCTGTGCGAAATTGTTAGATTTAACATTTCTTAATATAGATAATTTTTAAAAAGATTTTTAATTGTTTTGAATTATGGTAAAAAGAGTAGTAAGAGCAGAATTTAATTTTGTTCTTAGTCGTAAGTTCTTTTGTAAAACAGTTCCTCTCGCTCCTCCTCAAGCTCTGGTTCTGAGTCAGATTCTGATTTGTTTTGAGTTCAGCTGATAGCACTAAATTTAAACCATGAATCTAAAAAAAAAAATACTAAAATTTGTAAGTACGCAACAAACTTATTAAATTAGAAGAAAAGGCAAAATATTGCAAAGCTTTGTCCTATACCTAATTCAAATAAAGCTTCAGGGTTTGTCTTTGGGTAGATTTTTCAAAAAAAAATATTTTAAGGGAAAACATGGAAAGCCAAATTAGAGAAAAAATAAGGTCAATACATAGTTGAGAATTTTGAAGCTTTAGGGCTACTTTCCATTTTATGGAGCAAGGCAGAGCGAACAGGCAAAACGGGTAAGGGTATGGTCCCTTCTGATGTATTTCAATTTGTTCAGCGTATGGAATGGGAGAGCTTTAGCCAGCCCCCAGCCAAACATTAAAGTCAAATCGGATGCAAGTCTGTTAGGATGGTGTGGAATTTGCCAGAATACAAAAAAGGGCGGTTTTGATTACAAAACGAAAAGGGTAACACATAAACATCAAATATGTAGAGCTCAAATCAACGTTTTAAGCAATTCAATTTAGGCCTTTGTTCGGTAGATCTTGTTGCAGAAAGGAAAATGCCCATTTGAAAAATGTTGTTTCAGCAGGAAAAAAGACCCTCACGCACAGGCATCAGATGCGTTGCTACAGACTTGGAGGGACATTCTGGGTCAGACCAAGAGAAATACTCTTGTACATGTATGCATGGAGACCAGGCATTAAATCTACTTACGACATTATCTGATTGAAATGGAATAGCTTGTGTTTGGAGCGGTAAATTGATCCCTTTTTAGCCCATTTGGTCTCTGTTCTAGATTTCTTAGCTTGGATGTTTTATCAGGGCTATAAATACCGAACAATTAATGTTCATAGGTCAGTTATTTCCTTAGTGTCACTGCAGCTAAATGGAGTCTCTGTAAGACAGGTCCCTATTGTGAACTGTTAAAGGGAATATTAATAAAAGACCAACCGCAATCTATATACGAGTATGTTTTTTTCCTGGGATATTACTGTACTGTTGTCCTCAAACATCTGTCTAATATGCCTAGTAACGACGACCTTTCTATTTAGCAACTGAGCAAACAAGAGGCGCATGGACCACATCGCTCACCTTAGTAACTTTGGTGATGCACTTCTTTACCTGATTTCCCCTCTTGTTATACCTATCGTGCCCCCCTACCCGGGTGTTGCTAAAACGCGGAACGGAAAACGGAACGGAAAGCGGAACGGAACGGAAAATAAATGTCAAGGAAAGGACCTTAATTCGATAGAAATCAGACATAAAAAGCAATATTCATGATATAAAAGTCATATTTAATGAAAAATTAACGTAAAATATGATATATTTGTGAATTATCTCCTCTCATAACATGTACATGTGATGGTCAATAAAATACATACTGTGATTTAGATGTACTAACTACTGTAAATCACTTTTTATTTTCGCGTTATTACGCGAGACAATGTTTTCGCAAAAATTAAATTCTCGCGTATAAAAGTGTTCCTTACGATTAGATAGAGGAATAACAACTATTCGTGAAAATTATGTCACGCTTACAAAGAATCAATGACAATCTCGCGAAAATGTAGTAATCTACAGTAGTATCCATCTGTCAAACGTTTCGTTCAAATCATATTTTAGATAAAAAATCTATTGAAAAAGACGGCGGGAAAAAAAGACTAGTAGTATGTACACATACGTGTATCGGTACAAACAAAAAAGAACTAGTTTTGACATACTGGTATACATATTATGCCGCATACATTGGCTAATCCGGGAATCTTGAAATAGGGAGGGGGCAGTTTGGGGTCGGAGTAGGTTCCCCCAGTCACACACATATATTGGTCACAAAAAGGACGGGGGATCTTTCTCCCCTTTTAATCCATTAGTAGCATATGATATGCATATATTGAGAAATTCAAATATGAATAGCTGCAACATAAGAAAACACGTTTTACTGGGTCATTCACCCCACCCTAAAAAAAAGAAAACACATTTTAATAACTTTAATAACTTAATTAAACGTATGGAAAATAAATTTAATTTTACTACAGTAAAGATTTACAATTTCATCTATCCAAGTTTTTAATTGATAGGAAGCGACTCCAACTTGTATAAAATTTTAAAAACCAGTTTTAGAATCGAAGTGTTCTCCAGGCTTGTGGGAAAGGGGTGCTCTAATAGTAATCTTATTATAGAATATTTTTTTTTTGTACATTTTATTATATTTAATTTTACTACAGTAAAGATTTACAATTCCATCCATCCAAGTTTTTAATTGATAGGAAGCGACTCCAACTTGTATAAAATTTTAAAAACCAGTTTTAGAATCGAAGTGTTATCCAGGCTTGTGAGAAAGGGGTGCTCTAATAGTAATCTTATTATAGAATTTTTTTTTTTTTGTACATTTTATTATTTCTTTTTTAACAATTATCATGATTTATAATGATAACAAATATTCCGCCAAACTCTTTTCCAGACATAACCTTTATGCTATTGAAATTATCATTGAAACCTCCAACACTTTCTGTCTGTTAAATTAATAGTAGTCTGTAAGTGTAAGGAAATAATACTGAAAGAAATTGGAGCTTTGTCAGCGCTTTTCGTAACAGACTTAAAATGACTAATTAAACTTGTATTGGTCATGGAGGGATCAAATATGTATAAAATATATCGTATCTGAGAAATTTATATATTTTAAATGATTTAATCTCAAATAATATTTTCCGTTCCGTTCCGCTTTCCGTTCCGTTTTCTGTTCCGCGTTTTAGCAACACCCCCTACCTCTCCCTTTTCATGAATTTAATACTTCAGAATCTACACTACCTCGGGATGCTTCTATATACGTTTTAGCTTTCCTGGTCCAGTCGTTTATGAGAAGAAGATTAGAAGTTTTTTCCTAAATAATTCTATGAAAAACTTGGATTACCTATTGTGGCCCTGCCCTACCCCCAGGGGTCGTGATTTTAACAATTTAAAGTCTACACTACCCAGGAATGCTTCCACATGAGCTTTAGCTTTCCTGGCCAAGTGGTTTTTGAGAAGAATATTTTTACACATTTGTCGTATATATTCTTTGTAAAACTTTCCCTATTGTGGCTCCGCCCTTCCCCCGGGGGTCATTTACACTACCCAAGGATGCTTCCACATAGGATTCAGCTTTCCTGGCCCAGCGATTCTCGAGATTTTTTAATGAATCCACCCTATTTTTGTCTTGTCATGATTATCTCCCCTTGTAAAGGAAATTGACCGTTCATTTTAATAATTTAAACTCTACTTCACCCAAAGTTCTGTTGTACCAAGTTTGGTTAAAATTGACCCATTGGTTCTTGAGAAGAAGTCGAAAATGTGAAAAGTTGACGCACAGACGAAGAGTCGAAGTAAAAAATGTGATCAGAAAAGCTAACTTGAGCCTTCAGCTCAGGTGAGCTTAATATTAATCATTTTACTCGCTCTACCGCCTTCAGAAAGGGTTTTTGATATTGCTATTTTTGATCAATTTATGGAAAAAAGGCGACAGTATTGGTTTTCCTTTATAAAGTTTATCAAAATCTCAGACGGACATTACATGTAGATCTCTTCGAGAATGAATATATCAATAATTACTTCTCATTGATGATGCAATCAATCAAACCTTAATTTAGACAGCATTAACTTTATTTTCTTCATTTAGTAGAAATAAAAATTGATACGATTAATTATTGCGCACTAAGTTAGAAAAGATGATGCTAACTAGATATTATAAAATTCATTGATGTGCCTAAATCGGTTTTAATTTTATGTCGCTAGTCCACGAACTATTTGATAACCCCTTGTATGTAAAAAGCGTATCAAGGAGTATAATTCTGTGAGTTCGATCGCTCGTGGTAGCTTTGTATTTTATATTTCCCTTGTTCCAGACTGTAGGCTTACAACACCGTTTCCTTACAATGATGAAAGTTCATCTTTTGAATCGACAACGGACGAAATGACCACAACTAAACAGTCAAGTTCTTTTAATACTATCGAGCCTCTGCCAACTGTAGTGAAGGACGTTACAACTATAAATACATTGAGAACCACTGTTTCAAATTCCGAGGAAACAACTGAATGTCCTTCTAGCATAGCTACAACAGAAACGAAAAATTCAAAATTATCTGAAACCGCGACTACAACAGGAAATCTTCAGCAATTCTCTGTTAAACCTGGGACAACAACAGAAACCCTACAGTTAGTGTCTGCTGACCCTTTTAAAACAGATTCTTCCCATATTATTGCCATGTCAGCAGCAGTGTCCATCACAGCTTTGACCTTGCTTGGAATTACTTTAGCAGTAGTTATTGTAGCAAAGAAACGCAGAATGGGGTTAGTTAGTTATCTTAACCAAAGACACTTTTTTTCAAAGTCATACTATATAACTTATCTAATGAATCCAAAAATAAGTTGTCAATAAATAAAATTTAAAGATAGATTTGAAAATAAATATTTTTAAGAACATTTTAAATCTCGCATTCTATGTTTGCTTAATGTTATGCATTTTAACCTGTAGGAATTATTTGTCCAGAGAACAAGAAACAATAAACCTACAAAAGACTTACCCAGATACAGCAAGGAAGGCTTGATGAGATATTTTTTACAGATATTCGATTAAAATTTATTACCGAACAGAGGATTTTAGAACTTATCTCTGTCCTTTTTAGGTGAACTTGAATCAAATTTACGAGAAGACTGTGAATTTATACTCTTTAAAGTAATGAATTTAGCCAATTTGTACATCTGAAACTGATACAATATACATGTTTATCAATAAATTGTATTACAAAAATTGTACAAGATTAAGGCATACATGTAAGTGATAAGGAACTTATTTATATTACATATTCATGTAAATAGACTGTTTAAGTGTTAAAACTAATAATCAAACAACAGTGTCTATTCATACAAATAATCATGACATGATTCAATATTCATTTGATACATATATGAATGCGTTTATAGTTGACATTAAATATCAAGTTTTCTATAGGGTACATAGAAGGATCAGCATTATACGGAATGGATTTGTAAAGTAATATATTTTGTGATTTTCTTTATTGTTCCTTTAAAAAGTCTATATATGCTTTCCTGAAAATAAACATATCTTAGATTTACACAATGTCATTTGGAAAATTCAAGTATCAAATACAAGAAGTTTAAAAGGCCTTTATTTGGTCATAACCAATATTTGAACCCCCCCCCCTCCCCCCACCTCAACTCAAAATTTGACGGAGAAATATTAAATCATGTTCTAAAACAGGGGGATACATTCTTCAAGGTACTGAATATTTTCATTAACGATGACGTCATATGTTTGAAATGACGTCACAAAAAATGACGTTAATTTAAAATTTCCATGATTTCTGTAAGGTTCTGTATTTTTGGGCAGGACTGGTTTGTACCTAAAATATATGATTGCTTGGTTGATTTTGTGTTGTTTTGCGTCCCATTCACCATATAAAGACGTAACCATATTCTGTTGAAAGGCATCAAATTTTAACCTTAAATCGGCACATACGACCATTGACCAGTGAGGGATCTTCATCAAATCAACGCTTGCCTTGACACCGGGCTTCGGTTTTTAGGGTCTCATTCGAAAGACCCGCTACTTTCACTTCAAAGTACCGAGTGCATGGCCAAGGAGCAGTTGCTACTCATTTTTTATCGACTTCAGTCAATCTCGGCGAATATTCGAACTCATGACCTCCCGATCACGGAGCGAGCGTTCTACCAACTGAGCTAACTTGAACGGTCCAAAAATATATATTGACTCATTGTTTAAGAAACAATCTATTTTTATCTTTTTTATTTATTAGTTAATGCAACATAGTCGAAGTTTCTCAAACCAAGAGTTAACATAAACAGCTTAAGGTTTCACTTGATTAAAAAACTACTGACCCTTTACCTAATCACTCTGGTTGGTTTAAGTATTAGTCTCAATAATTTTTATAAATGATTGTCGACTGTCTTCAAGGTGAATATTTTGGCAATATGGGCAACGCGTTACGCTTACATGTACCTACAGTTTTATGTATATTAAAATGATTGATTAGGGAAATTAATTTCTATAAAGTTTTCCTTTTAAAATAAGAACCCTGTAAAAATGATGTTAGATACATTTGCATTACAAGTATGAACAGCTAGGGTCCGGTCTTATAATATGATTTTACTTATCCACTAGCTAGACTTTAGTATACAAAAAGGGAAAGAACGTCAACTTATTCTGGATCAAACTGAAAAAAAAATCCCTAGCTTCAATAAATCATCGATCCCTCGTGTCGCCTTACCATACCAATGGAGATCGTGATCTGCATAACTTATAATTTATACTTTCTTAGAAAGCTTCCTTCTAAGATTGAACTTTTCTAGCACAACGGTTCTTGAGAAGACAACACAGGACAACAGATGATCAGGAAAAAGTTTTCCCATTTTGGTAAGCTAAAAATAAAAAAAAAATACAAATTGTTTTTCCTTTATATTCCGATAGTCTTTAGCGATATATTCTAAAAAATATTGACATAGAAATAAAATTCTAATTGTCATAAGTTTTCACGATATTCCTTTTATTTCAGAATTGAGCGAAAATCATTGCATAATATTTAACCGAGGATAATGTACTGAAGATTCATCATTAAAAAATTACATTAATAACATAACATTTATAATGAAAGCATTTGATTTACAGTTACATAGAAAAAAATCGTAAACAAGATACATGTGTTCAGTAAAAATGAAAAAAACATAGTTTGTTTGAAAATTCGTAAAAAGAAAAATCTTTAAATTATCTATTGGATATATCGAATATTAAAACAATTACATCTCTTCATGAGTAAGTGCGTTAATTCTAAACATTGTAGCTTCCTTAATGTTTTGTACAGGTAGTTGTTGTAATGAAGATTTATATGACTCCAGTGATCCCAAATAATCCCCACAGATCTGTTGACAGATTCCCAGGATTTGCCAGGAAATTTCTCTGCATTCAAAGGGTACATGGACCCCGTCATCATAGAGCAACAGATTCTGTAGTTCCTGTAGAGCTTGTTCTGACCTGACTGTGTCACCCAGTCTGTGGTGATTCAGTATAAACAACATGTGTAAAATCACTAGGGGTGGGATCAATAAATATGATATACCACGCTTCTCACTGATCGTCTGCTCTACCTCTAATTCATCAATATAAATGTAACCATTGTGTAATGTTATAATTTTAACTACATCTCTTATTTTTTTATCCAGGGGCATTCCACCCATACACTGTATGTACTCATTTTCATTTACAACATTATATATTATATATTGTGATGACATTCTTTCCTGTGCTCTTTGTATAATATTGAGTGAAAGTTCATACCTACGTTCTCTGTAGAAGTACATAGCAAGATACAGAATGTCAGATACACAACCAAACGTGCTAGACACCTTCAGCAACGTAGATATTTTATTAGCTTTGTAATACACCTTATTGCGATTTTTATTAAGAGGAATCAAGAAGGCAACATTACGCAAGACACCTGCAGTTAAATATTGTAAAGTAACAATCTGGTGTATTGTTAAGTTTCCAATAATTATATTCCTTAAGTTTTTCAAATAAACTTGGAATTCTTCAATTGTATGGATAAACATATCTGTCTCTAGCACTTTAAAGAAGTTGATATCTAACCCTGTAATAGATATGATACTGCTCTCATCTGTACAGACCCTCAATTTTTTGTATAAAATAGCCTTACTGAGGTAAAGATTCAGGGTTGGACTTAATAGAAGACATGATATACCCTTACAGTACAAACCATACAACTGTTTAAACAATAGAGTTTGTACAGAACCAACGACTTTCACTCTAAACATGTTGTTTTGAGGAATGAAGAAGTTCGGACATTTTCCAATATGTTCCCAGTGTAACAACAATTTAAAACATTTCCAGAAACAAAATAACAAGTTATCAGGTGTCCAGATCAAGGAATGAACGTTCTGAATAACCCAATATACAAGTGTTTTCATGAAATATGAACATAAAATAGTTGTATTATTTAGCATATTAATAACTTCTTTTAGAAATAGTTTGACAAGACCGTAACATAAAAACTGACAGTGATTCATTGAATACACAAGTAGTTGTTCTGCTAGAGAGAATGAGATTCTCCATTCCTCTCCATTCTCAGGTGTGGAACCGATAGGAACGACGTTGAATCCTGTGCTGATTATTTTTGAAAGAACTAATTCGGATGGCCAACCTTGCTGACGACATCTCTGTATCCAAGGGAGAGCTAATGCTGGCCAGTGATGTGATTTGAAACAAAAAGCAAAGTCAGTTTCCTCATCTTGGCCTAAAATGTATGTAATACACGGTCCATGAGGGAAAAAAGAGAAAACATACTTGGAATTGAAATCTCTTAAACAGGCATCACGGAATAATGTACTGGAAATATAAACTTTGTCATTCATAAACACACAGGAGGATCTGAATTTTCCAACCTTTGATGGAGTCATCAAATGAAGTGTGGTAAATCCCGTTGGTAGATCATCACATTTCATCAGAAACACTGTGTGTTGTTGGATACGAAAAAGACTAATCTGAGAGGGATCACAGATGACATTGTGGCCTAACGGCCATACCATCCAATCTTGATCTGAAAATCTCAGTCTAAATCCCTCACGTTTACTACCACTCAACATTCTGTCACATCCACATCTTTTCATATACAAAGGTTTCATCACCATCTCATCAATGTCCATCACTTCTCTCCTGATTCTGACTTCTGTAGGAGTCCCTACTTCACGACACAGTCCTACATACACAGCCTCTGATAGACGAGGTATGTGATCCATATTTCCCAGATAGTATTGAGAATTAAATATCAGAAATCTGTAAATGAAAGTGATGCATTTTTTATTTCTCATTGAATTTTATAATTATGCAGAATTTCTCATGTGTAATAAAGAAGCATGTAAAAATTGTTGATAGACAATTGGAATGATGATAATTTATCATGGTTTCAGAAAATTATTACGGACGGAATTATAGGATACTTTTTTTTCTCAGATCCTTACAAAACAATGATAATGATACTGAAATCCTGTACCTGTTTTATTTTTTATAGGTGCAAAACATTAAATTATTTCAGCTCAATATCTTTGTAGAATATTAAGAATAGTTTTGTCAATCATGAAATTCAGATCTCAAGTTTTTAAACAGTAGTGCTACATATCAATGAACGCACTCCCTTGAATTTTTTTTATTTATTTTCAATGCAATGGCACGTTTTATTATATCTACGAAAACGTGTTGAAAAATAAACATATCAAAAAAATTAGACTATAGACATTACCATTATATACAATTGTAAAAAAAAAAGTACCAATAACATTTTAGTTAACAAGCTTAAAATGGGTATACTTCATAGTTAATTTCTAAGAAGTTCCACATTTATCTACATTCTGAAAAAAGAATAATTATAAGAAACAAATAAGTAAATATGTGTAACCTTCAAAGTGGTTATGTGATACACTTTAAAAGATTATAACTTACTGTCTTGTGATCAACAAAGACATGTGATATCACAACAAATATGTTAATATATCACCGAGAGAACCTAGGATATAAATTTGCCGTACTTATTTGTATAACATAGAAATTAATATCAAAACCGACCTCGCAATGCAATATTATATTTTGAATGCATTTAAAGCTTGAGGACACCTATTATGTTCTCCAAACGAAGTTTGGGAACATATTGTTTTTACTTTTTTTCTGAATTTTCTTCTCCGGTACTTATTTTGTCCGCGAGTGTTCTCGTAAACTACTCATCCGATCTAGGTGAAACCTTTTTAGGGTCACTAGGTATGTTATGTAGATGTGCGGAACGAAGGTCATTTTGCGCGCAAATGCGTGCATGTGCGCACAAGTGTAACGCGTGAAATGACTAATATGATAGATATAGCCGTAACCTTTTAAATTTTTGATGAAATGCTTTGAAACTCATAATATAAGGATATAATAGTAGTATAGACATGATGACATGGTCAAAATAGCAAGATCTCACGCGCATGCACGTGCGCTTCGTTCCGATTGGTTGAAACAAAAGTCTTTATATCTTTTTTTGTTTTCTGACAAAATCCTTTGAAATTTTGAACACAGTCATACATTATGAAGATCTACAGCATGATATATAAGAATAATCATGAACGCACGCACATGCACGTTAGCTGCAATCTGATTGGCTAAAAGTTTAAATGCCTAAAACTTTCTTAGTTCTCAATAATACAGGGTGAATTTTCGAATATAAATAGATATAATGAATACCTACGTTATTCTACCATCAAAAGTAAATACAAGGACGTCATGCACATGCACGCGCACACAATGCGTTAAACGACAGTATACTTAAGTCTTTTGATGTTCATGCAGAATTAAGAACTTATAAATGTAAAGACATGTAACATACTGAAGCAGATCTTTTTACCCTTGACCTTGATACTTAGGTCAAGGTCACTAGTAACCTGAATAAAATGTTGATATTATCTATTTACCAAAATGACCTTGACCTATGAACTTGAAATCGACCTTAACCCAAGGGTAGAAAGAAATACCCCACCCCCCACACCCCTCACACAAAGTAGAGAATCGCTGTAAAACTCAAATTACACCTCGGACTCACATAACATTTCAAGGAAACTGCAGAAAAGAGCTCGAGGAAAGAGTATTAAAATATTTGATGTGAGCTTCCAAAGTATACAGAAATTATTAATCTAATTAATTACAAATCCTGTCGTGTTTGAAATTAAAGTACAGATGAACAAAGTTGGTATATAAGCCTTCTATGTTTACATGTATTTATTCGGATGTCGTTAATAGCATTCAATTCTACTGATTTGAAACAATATTTTAATACCAAGCATCCTTTGTTTATTTAACCTTTGAAATTTAATTGATTTTTTTTAGAATTACGCAATCCCCAGAAATTCAAAATCAATATACATGTACGCTCCTTCATAAAAAAAAATATCAGGTATTTGCATTCATGAAAAAATATATTAATAAAAAGGTCTTAAAGAATATTGGTCACATTAGCTGATACGAATGTCTTTATAAATATCTATTGTAAACCCCAGAAAGTAGACTCCTATGCATTGGAAAAAATGAATAGTTCCGGTCAAAAACCTTTACATGTATATATTTATTTACATAGTATATAAAATTTACTAGGCACAGGTACATGTACCAGAGTTGTCAAAATAACCAGAGAGGAAATATATTTCAAAAAATCTGAACAGATTAAAGGAAAATCCCTTTTCTATGTATGGAAGTAAAATTGAATAAGTTCATTTTGATTGGTTAGCCATCCGCGTGATATCCTTAGTCGACTTTAACACTGCCTTGTCGTAGGAATAAAACCAACTTTGAGCCCGAGGTTAAAATCAGTAGAGAATTTAAATGTGAATAGGTATTTCAAAAAATGATATATACTTGAAATGTGGTAACTTTATATCTGTATTTTTTCTATTATTCGCGGGATAGAAAGATGTGTTAATCGCTTAACCAACATGCCATGATCATCTTGCATATGCATGTACATGTACGTGTGCGCCAATGCAAAACGTTAAACGATATATAGTTGATATCATTGTAACTTTTATATCTTTAAATGAAATCCTTAAACACTTAGTATATTTATAAAAGGTGTTACAGGAAAAGCTATGGCACAAAAAGGGACTTGGGGAGCGTTTGGGGAACATCTGTAACAGTCCCCGTTACAATTAGCCCTAGTTTTTCTTGTTTTTGTTTCAATTTCGTATAAAAAATGATTGCAAAATGTTTATTGATTATATCATCTATCAAAGTTATTCAGTATATATACTGATACAACTTCTTTTAATTGTGTTTATTTCTACTTTTGTTTTTTAACCTTTCCGCTACGTCCATGTTTCCCCAATATAAGAAATGAGTACGAGTCGACAACCAGACGAAGATTCGCTCAAGTGTATCGAGCTCATTTGAGTATATACAAGTCAAGTACATGTACACCTTTGCATTAATAATGGTATTTGAAACAAATATGGTAAAATACGGCTAGTGGGTATTTGGGGGCTGCATTTCATTTCCAGATTTTTATTTTCTTTATTTGTAATTATCAACTTTTCATTTGCGACAGTTTTTTGTGTTTATATCCGACATTTTTTTTTCGATAGTACCTTTAATAATAGATTTCAAGACATTACCTATTACACCTTCCGTCGTTTGTTTTCCTGGAAGCATTTAAAATATTATATGCCTTTTTAACAGAGATAAAAGCTCATTTATACACATAAATAGAGGAGAACGGAAGACCTTCTTTGTTGCTATAGCAACAAGAGTTTCTAGTTATTATTATTATTATTAAATTATAAATCTTCACGTTTTCGTAAATAAAACATTTTCTTTGTCAACGTGTGAAGTGTTATTCCATTTTGTTAAATAGAACTCAGGTTAGCCATTTTTAAAGCAAAATGCTTTGTTACCACGGAGTGAGATTAACAAACATTCTCACGTCAAAAACACCGTCGAGAAAAATTCTAAAAATTACTCTATTCTTTAATTTTATACACTGTCTGTAGCGTCTACTCCATTCATAAAAACATATCTATAATACTTGGCACCTAGTTTTCTAATAATTGTGCAGATAGCTTGAATTAAATTGTCAGCTTTTTCAAATTTCTTACAACGTAACTCCATCATTTCCTTAATAGTGACTCCTTTGTCAAAAGTTTTAACTTCTGTATACTGTAAACCAACTGTTATTTGCGTGCGATAAATTTTTGCGAGTTTTGCGAGATCCTCATCATCGCAAATATTTCTCGTCGAGAACTGTTTCTTTCATTCTCTATGTTTATCAAAAACAGATCCAAAAAGGCTTGATCGCCAAAAAAAAAATCGTCGTTAAACCGGGTCCGTAGGACATTTATCATTATAACGATAGAACATTTTATCTAGTGTGCAATCACCCTCACCTCCTTTTGTTGGTGTTTTCAATACTGAAATCGGAAATGAGCTAGATTTATTTGATTTTTCGCCTCCTGTGCTTAAATATTGTGTGAGGACACCTTCCTGACTAGTCGACATTGTCTATTTTTAGTAACACCTCTCACGTATCACGGCAGATCTTCAAATTCAGAACAAATTCAGAAATTCAGTGACAAAGGAAACCTTCAAAACTTCAAAACACTCATTCAAGGCCGAAAACTCCGCACCCTACATAACACGGCTTCAAGGGGCATTTTAGAACTCCTCAGCTAAGGTTAATTATTGACAAACAGTTGATGAAACAAGAATATCAGCAGTCTCGTTTTAAGTCATAATTTCGCAAGTTCTCAGTCGATACAATGACCCTGTCAAGAAATCTATCATAAAGTAGATTGCTGACTTACATTTTCCATACTAATGTTTAGGCCATTCTTTTCATACTGAAATGCCGCTTGATTTTTCCGTTATTTCAAAATGAAGACAAGGAGCACACGGCGGGTGAAAGCGGTCAGTAGGAGATGCTCACTCCTGCAAGGCACCTGATCCCACTTCTGATGATTCGGAGGTCCGTGTTTGTTCTGCTCCTATTTTGTATTGTTTAATGAACTTTGAGGTTAATTACTGTTCGGTCTCCATATATTTCATTATTTTCAACAATTTCGCATTATTGTTCAAGCAGGGCTGATCGTTTGGTATTCCCTCACGGGGCTAAAATGTTTTGTTAAAGACACGTGTTGAGTATAATTGTACAACTTTACTTAATATTATTAAACTTGGGATCATTTTGCAAAACTCCAATTGTAGTATGAATACATGTAAACACAACGGTTGCTTGTTAAGTTCTGTATTTTTGGGCAGGACTGGTTTGTACCTAGAATATATGATTGCTTGATTGATTGTGTGTTGTTTTCGTCCCATTCACCATATAGAGACGTAACCATGTTCTGTTGAAGGGCTTCAAATTTAACCTTTACTCGGCACTTAGGGCCATTGAACACTGAGGAATCTTCATCGATTCAACGCTTGCCTTGACACAGGGCCTCGGATTTTAGGCTCTCATTCGAAGGACCCGCTACTTTCACTTCAAAGTACCGAGTGCATGGCGAAGGAACAGTTGCTACTCATTTTTTATCGACTTCAGTCAGTCTAGGCGAATATTCGAACTCGTTCTACCAACTGAGCAACCTTGAACGGTCCCAAAATATATATTGCCGCGTTCTTTAAGAACCAATCTATTTTTCCCTTTTTTTTATTAGTTAATGCAACATAGTCAAACTTTCTCACACCAAGAGTTAACATAAGCAGCTTTAGGTTTCACTTGATTCAAAAACTACTGACCCTTTACCAATTCACTCTGGTTGGTTAAGTATAAGTCTCAGTAACCTTTATATATGATTGTCGACTTCATCAAGGTGAATATTTTAGCAATATGGCCAACGCTTTACGCTTACCTACAGTTTTATGTATATTCAAATGATTAATTAGGGAAATTAATTTCTATAAAAGTTTTCCTTTTTAAAATAAGAGCAGTGACCCTGTAAAAATGACGTTAGATACATTTGTATTACAAGTATGAACAGCTAGGGTCCGGTCACATAATATGATTTTACTTAACCACTAGCTAGACTTAAGCATACAAAAAGGGAAAGAACGTCAGCTTATACTGGATCAAACTAAAAAAAATCCCCAACTTCAATAAATCATCGATCCCTTTTGTCACCTTACCATACCCATGGAGATCGTGATCTGCATAACTTATAATTTATACTTTCTTAGAAAGCTTCCTTCTAAGATTGAACTTTTCTAGCACAAAGGTTCTTGAGAAGACAACACAGAACAACAGATGATCAGGAAAAGGTTTTTCCATTCAGGTAAGCTAAAAATAAAATAAAATAATACACATTGTTTTTCCTATATATTCTGATAGTCTTTAGCGTTATATTCTTAAAATATTGACATAGAAATAAAATTCAAATTGTCATTAGTTTTCACGATATTCCTTTTAACAAACTACTGTCATTTCTCCTATGCCAGGCTCATTCAATTCTGTTTCACAAGTAAAGAAAACGGTTCCTCTGACCCGTAACAATGATGTTCAAACAACACAAAAAAATCAAGGATTTGGATTGGTAAAAAAAGGTTTACGATTCGGAAATTTAAATATTCGTCATATTATCCCCAAAAAAGATGAAATTAAACTATTACTTCAAAACAGACAAACTTTAGATATTTTAGGTTTATGTGAAACATTTTTGACTGAGCAGATAGGCAACTCTGAATTGAATATTGAGGGCTTTGTCTTTGAAAGAAAAGATCGTTTACTAAGGGCAGGTGGTGGAATCTTAATATACATTTCAAATGAAATTTCATATAAACGTAGAGCTGATTTAGAAATCGGTAACATTGAGACAATCTGGCTAGAGATAAATCTGAAAAATTCAAAACCTATATTTTATTGCTCTGCTTATCGTCCACCATCTGCCCCCTCCTGCTGGGTGGAGGACCTAGCAAGGGAGGTGAACCGTGCCTCCTGCTGTGACGATACTGAAATAATTTTATCAGGTGATTTCAATATTGATCTAATGAAAGACCCCCCACAATACTGGACATCTGCTTTAGAGGAGTTTGGACTTTCACAGATAGTTACTGTTCCTACTAGAATAACAAGTACCTCAAGTACTTTAATTGATCATTTTTATACAACAAAACCAGAAAACATATGCGAAACAAATGTGCCCCCTATTGCTATATCTGACCACTACCCCGTATGTTTGACACGGAAAACTAACTGTATACAGCGTAGAGGAAAACATACTGAAATCCAATATCGAGATTTTAATCAATTCAATGAAAATGAGTTTTTAAGAGATTTAGAGAACGCTAATTTTAACTCTCTTCTTGAACTAAAAGACACTAACGAGATCATGAATAAATTTTATGAATTATTTAATGATATTCTTAACAAGCATGCCAAAGTAAAAAATAAAAGAGTCAAGACTGAAATTCGACCTAAATGGCTTACACAGGAAATAAATGATGCTAGACATTTACGTGATACATACCATCTACAAAGAAATTCAGAAAATTACAAATTTTGGAGAAATAAAGTCACACAATTAATAGATCAAGCCAAATCAAAGTATTACAAATCAGCAATTGAAGAAAGTTCAAGTCCTAAAGAAATGTGGAATTATTTAAACCATTTGGCATCTGATTCAAAAAAATTCACACCTACCCGTATAACACAAAATGGTTCGGATTTCGAAGATTTACAGGATATTGTTGATATTTTTAACAAACACTTTACTAAAATATCCTGTAAATTATTAGCAGATATGTTAGTACAAAGTTTTGATTCAGAATTATTAAATAAATTTACAGAAACAGAACTAGGGAAAGAAAATTTTTCAGTATAAATCATATAAGTGAGATCGAAGTATTAAATATGTTGAATACACTTGATGTAAACAAGTCAGCAGGTATAGACTTGATTGGGCCTCGTCTTCTAAAGCTTTCGGCAAATGTTATATGCAAATCTATTACACATCTTATCAATACTAGCATTACGAATGGAGTATTTCCATCCCGCTTAAAACAAGCAAAAGTCACTCCTATTTTAAAAAATGGCGACCATGCAGATCCAGGGAACTACAGACCGATATCCATTCTTCCAACATTATCAAAATTAGTTGAAAAACACATAGCCAATCAGATACGTAACTTTACCTCTAGCTTTGATCTCTTATTTAAATCACAATCTGGATTTCGAGAATTTCACTCATGTCAAACGGCTCTAACAAAACTTACAGATAATTGGCTACAAGCTATGGACCAAGGAAATTTAGTAGGCATAACTTTCATCGATTTTAGCAAGGCATTTGATTTGGTTAATCATGATATTCTTATAAGTAAACTTCAATCATATCACTTTGACCAAATGGCTATTAAATGGTTTCAATCTTATTTAACCTCAAGGTCTCAGTGTGTAAAAATAGGTACATATTCCTCTGATTTTTTGCCCGTCACAGCAGGAGTGCCCCAGGGATCTATCTTAGGTCCCCTATTATTTTTATTGTATATAAATGATCTCCCTTTACATGTAAATAGAACAGATATTGATATGTTTGCTGATGATGCAACCTTACATACATATCATAAAAATGTAGAAGATATTGAAAATGCCCTAAACTCTGATTTGTGTCAGATAGAAAATTGGTGTTCCAAAAATCAAATGGTGTTAAATACCAACAAGACAAAATGTATGCTCATGGGAACTCAACAGAGAAAATCAAGAATAAATTCCCCTGAACTAAATTTATATGCGTCAAACAAATTAATTGAAAATGTTGAATCTGAAAAGCTTTTGGGAGTACATATTGATCATTCATTGCGCTTTAATTATCATATTGACTCAGTTTGTAAATCTTTGACTTATAAATTGTATACTTTACGCAGAATTAAGAAGTTTCTTCCCTTACACACGAGAAAAATATTTTATAATGCATACATTCTGCCTTCTTTGAATTATTGTCTTACTATTTGGGGTAATGCGCCAGGTGCTGGCATAGATAGAGTTTTTAAATTGCAAAAAAGGGCAGCCCGGATTATTTTAGATGTAGCTTATGATGCCCCTTCACTACCATTATTTGAAAAACTTGGATGGCTGACCATTTATGAGTTAATCGATTTTCATAAATATGTATTACTGTACAAAACACTTCATGGTATGGCACCAACATATTTAAGAGACTCCTTTGAATTTATTTCCTCTAATAGTTATGTTCTACGATCTGAAACGAACTATGACCTTCATCTACCAAAATATCGAACAAATCAATTTAAAAATTCTTTTCATTATTCTGGAGTTCATTTATGGAACAAATTACCTTTGCATATCCGTTTCTCACCAACTGTACAAACTTTTCGTAAAAATGTTGAAAAATTCATTATAACATGTAGAAACTAAAAGTTATATAATTTCATGTTCTTGAATCAATCTGTATATGTACATGTTTTTTCACGTCACGTTGTATTATTTATTATAATATTGTACGATGTTTTAATATTGTATTATTGTGAATGTGTTTAGAGGGCCCCGAGGAAGACTAGTGCATTGCACTAATCGGGTTACCCTCTTTAAATAAAGTATTATTATTATCATTTTTATTATTTATTTCAGAAATGAGCAAAAATCATTGCATAATATAAAACCGAGGAACACTGTACTGAAGATTCATCATTAAAAAATAACATAAATAACATAACATTTATAATGAAAGCATTTGATTTACAGTTACATAGAAAAAATCGTATCCATATAAAACAAGATACATGTGTTCAGTAAAAATGAAAGAAACATAGTTTGTTTGAAAATTCGTAAAAAGAAAAATCTTTAAATTATCTATTGGATATCGAATATTAAAACAATTACATCTCTTCGTGAGTAAGTGCGTTAATTCGAAACATTGTAGCTTCCTTAATGTTGAGTACTGGTATTTGTTGTAACGAAGATTTATATGACTCCAGTGATCCCAAATAATCCCCACAGATCTGTTGCAAGATTCCAAGGATTTGCCTTGAAATATCTCGTTCTTTAGTAGGTACATGAATACCGTCATCATAGAGCAGCAAAGTTTGTAGATCCTGTAGAGATTGATGTGACTTGACTGTGTCACCCAGTCTGTGGTGAGTCAGTATAAACAACATGTGTAACATTACTAGAGGTGGGATCAATATAAAGGGGTAACCATGCGTCTTACTGATCACGTGCTCTACCACTAATTCATTAAAATAAGTGTACCTATAGTATAATAATATTTGTTGAACTACAGCTGTTCTAAATTTTTTATCCAGGGGCATCAAGCCCATGCACTGTACATGCTGTATGTACACATTTATATTAAAAGCATTATATATTAGATATCGTGATGACATTCTCTCCTGTGCTCTTTTTAAAATACTGAGTGTAAGTTCATACCTACGCTCTCTGTAGAAGTACATAGCAAGATACAGAATGTCAGATACACAGCCAAACGTGCAAGACACCTTCAGCAACGTAGATATCTCATTAGCTTTGTAATACACCTTATTGCGATTTTTATTCAGAGGAATGAAGAAGGCGATATTACGTAAGACACCTGATGTTAAATATTGTAGAGTAACAATCTGGTGTGTTGTTAAGTTTCCAATTATCATGTTCAATATGTTTTTTTTTTTCAAATAAACTTTGAATTCTTCAATTGTTTGGATATACTAGTATGTATCTGTCTGTAGCTCGTTAAAGAAGCTGATATCTAACACTGAGGTAGATATGATACTACTCTCGTCTGTACAGACCCACAATGTTCTGTATAAAATAGACTGACTGAGGTAAAGTCTCAGAGTTGGACTTAATAGAAGACATGATATCCCCTTATGATACAAATCATACAACTGACTGAACAATACTGTTTGTCCAGAATCAGCGACTCTCACTCTAAACATGTTGTTTTGAGGAATGAAGAAGTTCGGACATTCTCCAATATGTACCCAGTGTAACAATAATTTAAAACAATTCCAGAAACAAAATAACAAGTTATCAGGTGTCCAGATCAAGGAATGAACATTCTGAATTACCCAAAATACAAGCGTTTTCATGAAATATGAACATAAAATATTTGTATTATTTAGAATATTAATAACTTCTTTTAGAAATAGTTTGACAAGACCGTAACACAAAAACTGACAGTGATTCATTGAATACACAAGAAGTTCTTCTGCTAGAGAGAATGATATTCTCCATTCCTCTTCATTCCCAGGTGTGGTACCGATGGGAACGACGTGGAAACCTCTGCTGAATATTTTTGAAAGAACAAATTCGGATGGCCAATCTTGTTGACGACATCTCTGTATCCAAGGGAGAGCTAATGAAGGCCAGTGATGTGATTGGAAACAAAAAGCAAAGTCAGTTTCATTTTCTTGGCCAATAATGTATGTAGAACATGGTCCATGAGGAAAAGAAGAGACGCCATACCTGTCATTGACATCTCTCAAATTGGTATCGCGGAATAATGTACTAGATATATAAACTTTGCCATTCATCAAAACACAGGACGATCTTACTAATCTATTATATGAAGGACTCATCAGATTAAGTCTGGTAAATCCCGGTGGTAGATCATCACACTCCATCAGAATCACAGAGTGTTGTGGGATACGGTAGAGACTGATCTGAGAAGGATGGCAGATGACATTGTGGCGTAGAGGCCATATCATCCAATCTTGATCTTAAGTTCTCAGTCTAAATCCCTCACGTTGACTTCCACTCAACATTCTGTCACTTCCTCTCATGATACTCACAGGTTTCATCACCATCTCCTCAGTGTCCATCACTTCTCTCCTGATCCTCACTTCTGTAGGACTTCCTATCTTATGAAAAGTCCCACATAGACCGCATCCGAAAGGCGCGGAATGTGATCCATATTTCCCAGATATTATTGAGAATTAAGTAGCATAAATCTATAAAAGAAAGTGATGCATTATTTATTCCGCAAAAAAGATGTTTGAAGACCACCGAATGTCATAATTATTTAAAATTTATCAATTTCTTGTGTGTCATGAAGAAGCATGTAAATGTTCTTAAAATATTGTTGACGACAATTGGAATGATAATAATTTATCATGGTACCAGAAAATTTTGACCGACATGTAACTTCCCCAGAATTATAGGATACTTTATTCTGATCCATACAATTATTGGAAGTGTTAAGGAGATAATGGAAACCTGTACCTGTTTTATTTTTAAAGGTGCAAAACGTTAAATTATTTGAGTTTCATATCTTTATAGAATATAGAGGATAGTTTTGTAAATCGTGAAATTCAGATCTCAAGTTTTTATACAGTAGGGCTACATATCAATGACCGCACTACCTTGAATTTTATTTATTGATTTATTTTGTATGCCACGGCGTTTTTATTATATATACGAGAAAAAAATTTGAAAAATAAACATCAAGAAATAAATAAGACAATAGACATTACCATTATATACTATTAAAAGAAAAAGTAATAAATAATATTTTAGTTAGGAAGCTTAAAATGTGTATACTGCATAGTTAAATTCTAAATTTCTTAGACGTTCCACGTGCACATTTATGTACATTCTGAAAAAAAATAAATTATGAGTAACAAATAAGTACATATGTGTAAGTGTAAGGCCTTGATCGGAGCCTAAAATCAACAAGCTATTTGTAAAGACTAAAACCAACAACGATTCTTAAAGTCAAATCTCGATTTACACAATAAATGGTAAGCAGCGGCAACACAGTTCATCGAAATCAAAAACCGACACACAGAATTATGTTTCTAAGTGTAGTCTACTTGTGTGCCAGGTTATATTGCAATCAGACAAAAACTGTAGGGAATTAGCTATATGAAAGAATTTCACAAAAAATTTCTATTTTTAGTAACCACGGCAACACCGTTCATCGAAATCAAAAACCGATACACAGAATTATATACCTTAGTGTAGTGTACCTGTTTACTAAGTTATATTGAAATCAGACAAAAACTGTAGGAGGAGTAGCATTTTAAAACTATTTCACAGAAATTTCTATTTTAAGTAACCAAGGCAACATCGTTCATTGAAATCAAAATCCGATACACAGAATTATGTATCTTAATGTAGTCTACTTGTGTGCCAAATTATATTGAAATCAGACCCAAAATGTAGGAGGAGTAGCATTATGAAAAATTGTTTACAGACAGACAGACGGACGGACGCCGAACGCATTACTATCGCATGAGCTCTTCTGGTCTCTGACCAGTAGAGCTAAAAACTATAGAAGAAGATATTTTAGATCTGTTCAGAGGACGCCGATGTCTTTGGTATAGCATTGGCATTCAGTGACAAGGTTGGAGTGTCGATGTTCATGGAATGTGGGAGAAAAATTTGCACTAGACTGGTTTTCATAAACAAACTTGCCCCCAGCATCGAAAATGAAGCATTCGGAACTAGTTTAGTTGCACTCTTTCAATGGATACTTTAAGTGCATTTGCCGGGAAAGGAAAGCAAGTGCATTGAAACCGATGACTGGCAGCAAAAGTTTTATGACCAAGTTAGAAACATTTATTTGTCATCTATAAGCCCCAAAGGCATCATCCAGAAAGGTTAAGGATCAAAGATCCGACCTATTGTGTGCTAAAAAGGGGGAGATACTAGCTTCAACTTGCTTAGACTGTTTGAAGAAGCACTACCTGAGAGCAAATTACCAAACAGTAATAAGACAAAGGTGTCTTTGGCAGTATCCTGAAGTACATAGTCTAGTCGGAAGAGATTGGAAAAAGGTGTACAACATTGAGTAGTGCATTGGGTGGACCTTCAGTCAACTCCTGAGGAAATATTTGATTTGTTAGCCTGTAACTGTGTAAAAATGTACATTTTCGGAATGTTTATGTATGATAAATGGACTTAACTGTACTGATACGTGTAAACTTGCTGACTGTGAAAATTGAGAATCAATTCACAAATTAGACAATGAACTGAGTGAGGATGAAAACACGGAGGGCATTGATAATGAACATGATTGGTAATGATACATTGTAAATACGTCAGGTCTCAAGTAGAGCCTTTATGTAAAATGTTTATTTATTTAATCTCAAGCTAAACCATGGTAATAATGGACACTCGTGTGTTCTAGCCTCTATTAAAAACTAGTAATTTGATTTACATTTTTGACATCACAAATTAAGCAACACATGTCAACAATCATTGTCTAAAAATGTATACCGGTATGTTGTCGTTAATCTTGTTCGTTATACAGAATTATGAGGTAAATGTTGTATAAATGTTTAAAAAAAATATGCATTCTTGTTAGACATACAGCCAGTAACTAAGATAATGTTCCTTAAATCCTGCCATCCTCATATTTTTGACTTATTTCACATTCAGTCTAGTACATGTAGAACTTTTCTATTACGGTTGGCGACTGTGTAACAAAAATTTTTGACGTTGCAAATATTTAGCTCAAGATACCGAATTTGAATAAATTAAGGGCAATACCTCTCTCTCCAGCATTGGGGCCACAGCGGATTTGATGCAAACATGCATATATTTGCCAACTTGTTAGATGTGTACCTTAAAATATATCACCATTAAGTTTATTCATCCAAACTGGTACCAACCAACCCCACTGGCTCATGGACTAAAAGGACGTTATCATCAAACAAAAAGCATAGGTTGCATTAGAATTGAAATAACAATCTTCCAGTTTGGTATTTTCGGCCGTAAAATCAGCATTAAAAGTCGCAAATACCAAATAAGAATATTGTTATTCCCTAATTTAATGCTCTATTAATTTAATATCGTAAAACACTTTGAAATTTATATTAAAAATTCTTTGCATGCAAACGAGTTTGTCTTCTGTTCGATATTTTACGAAATAAGATTTGATTTTGCTTGAAATATTATATGTTCTGAAGTTACAGGTATCTCTTTAAGATGAGACGTTGACACCGAGATGTAATGTTCAGACAACCTTGACACATTTTAAAAAAATCATTTTTAATGGTCATGAACGCCTTCATTTTAAACCCTTTAATATTACACATGTAATTTTAAAGTCGGGCCATTTTAGCTAGTCGTTTGGAAGAGGATATCCAAAGATTTATTTGAGCTGTCCTAGGCTTTTTTTCTGTGTCACATGTAATTTTGTTTCTTTAAATATTTACAATTTAATTCATATCGCTTTCAAATTTAAAACTATATATAAGCGAAGGAAGTCACTACCGGGTTGAAAAGCATGGAGCCGGTGTTAATTTGTCAGTGGGGTTGGGGGCTCTATCCGTAGAAGACCTAGACCTGTGCTCATTCATTTATTTTCGTGTGGTATATTCTAGTTCAATTGTATACCGTGTAATAGAGATCAAAACAAAGTTTAACAATCCACGTTTCGGAAGTCAAGATTTTTTATTAATATTTTAAATCAATATATATTTTTTACAAAAGTACCAGGGGGTACTGGAACATACTTTCAGTGATTGATTTAAAAATAATTAAGGAAAAAAATCATTATGTAAATATAAATTGTCAAAATTTCACAAATGTTACATATTTTTGACGTTCAATAAAGGCAGTATTTTTACATGAATTTAGATGAGTTTTGTAAAAGAACGAAATTAATTTTGCCTTAATTTGCTTTTGCTAGATATTTTAATAGCAAAAGTAAGCATCGTTTCACGTTAGATTAGCATTTGATAAAGTTAATAACAGTCATAGCAATTTTAATCTTTTTAAATACACTGTCACAAATTTTTATTTTTTTTTTACATATAAATGACCAATTTATTGTTTCATTCTAAATTTAAGAAAATGTCAAAAGTCCTATTTCTATTAAGAAAGACCTTTGCTCATTAATTAATTTCATTATAATATATTTTTTGCTATTGCATCCTCTGTGCTATTGTTATAACACATACCTGAGAACGTCTTTACAATTCCTAGTATTGCGGAAGTCATGATTTTATATCAATACCCTTTATAAACTATTTATTGAAGGACACTGGCATTGTTTTCCTCTTGGCGACTCATATAGACATAACACAGAAGGCAAACCTATTTCAAAATGTGAATATAAATCATGAAAATATTGTTTTTGTTTTATTTTTGTCTTACAGTAAATGTAGGAAATGTATCATAAAATTATAATGTTTAAAGTATAAACAAAAGCCACTTATCTAATTATGCATTTTATGCCCGTCTTCGTTGAAATATTATCCTTTCCTTTCGTGAATCTTCTAAAATACCTTGTGACAGAAGCACAATATAAGGGCACTTGCTTCGTGACCCGGAGGTTTTGGTTCGCGTCTCGTTCCCTAAACAAAACCCAATGACTTTTCTATCGCCAAATTCCTCAGCAGGTAAAGTTTTATATCAGAAAACGAAGTGATCACATATGAAGATAACGAACAGTATTCCACCTCAGAAGTCTATTCAAACAATATAAATCAGGAACAGAGAAAACACTGACCTCTAAAACACCAGGAACAGAGGACACACGTAACCATCTTTTGGAAAGATTTTGAAAATTGGAATGAAACTATTTTAAATTTTGGATCCACAAAATTCTTATCTTATATAATTTATACCGAAACTTTATAATTATCACAGACATCATTTTTTGTAGAACAAATTTCTATGGTGCTGCAAATTGATTGCCTCTTTCTGTCATATAAACAGTTACTTCCCTTTTGACTCTTGCTGATACTCTTCATACAATATTAAAATAGTTCAAAAAATCTTATTACCAGTTATTTTTCTAACAACATTAAATAACTTTCCCACCATCTGACAACAAGTCTTTCAGTATTTTAAAACCTTTTCCACCCAAATTATGGATAAACTCCATCTTTTAATATTAGCACATTTTCTTATATCAGAATATTAATAATCCGTAGAACTCAAAGAATCTTTTTCAACAATTCTAAGAGCTTTTTTAACATCTTTCCAAAAACCATTACCAATATAATTCAAAACTTCTGAGAGTGTTTCTTTGGTTAAATAAAAAACAAAGTAAAAATCTGTTTGATTTAAAATACAGGATAATAATTGCTGCCATGCTCCACTGTTGTCTGTAAGGACTCTCTTGACCCATTTAAGTTTTATATATGATAAATGGATCATGTTTAGTCCACCTTCTTCAATTTTTCCTATTAATATTAACGAATTTCTTTTTACATTTTCAACATGTACCTTAAATGCCCCCAAAAATTTAAATAAAGTTTTATTGATCTCATTAAGTTATTTCTTAGATGGATTTTGGAGAGTTGAGAATAGTTGTACAAATTTTGGAATAACAAGCGTTTTAATTACTGTAATATTTCCTATTGGGGTCAAATCTCTTTCGCCCATGATGCAAGCAATTTTTTGGATCGATAATTAATAGACACAATTATGTTTGGGATCCTGAATGCACATCTTCAGAATTCTTGCATACCATGGTTGGGCTGGCCATGCTTGGGTTACCAGGAGAATCGTTGCCTTCTCCCTCTGAATCTTGCTCAGACATTGAGAAATGAAAAAAACGGTGGAAATGCTTACCCCTTTATTCCCACCCAGTGATGCAATAGTGCATTGTGTACTATTGCTTCTGGATCTAGCATCCAACTGATGAATTTGTCTGGATTTGCATTTCATCTGTTTGCAAACGGTCTACCTTGCAATCTATTGTATTGCTCATTAGAATCTGAAATTCGTATGGATCTAACCCCCAACTGCTTCAGTCCTTGTGTTTTCTGGACTCCCAGTCTGCTATGACATTTTCCCTTCTCGGGATGAATTATGTTCTCGTCGAGATATCCTTTTTCAGACACCATTCCCAGAGATCTAATGCTAACTGATTGCACACTTTGGATGCTGTTCCCTCAATTTTGTTGATGTAAGTCATAGCTGTTTTGTTGTCTGTTTGAATAAGAACAACCATGTTTGTTTCTTGATTCAGAAATGCCTTTACTGCATGTGTTATTGCTAAAAGCTCTAGAACATTTATGTGATAATGAATCTAGCTTTGTAACCATGCACCCCCTATTCTGACATTTTTGCAAGTTTCCCGAACCTAGATCTGTATAACAACTGATGGTTGGTTCATTACAATACTCTTCCCATTTGTGTCGTTTAAATGGTGAATCCACCAAAGTAGATCTCTCTGGGCTTCTTGAGTTTAGAAGACTTGTGCATTGTAATCTTGATATTGATTGAAAATTTGGTTCTTTGCCATTTGTAGATGGCGATAATGTAATGGGGTTGGGTATACTGCTTGAATGCTTGCTGTGAGATTTCCTATCACCTCTGACAATTTCCTTACTGAAACAGGATTTGAACTGATAACCTCTTGACAAATTGTTCTCATCTTCTTTGTCCTCTGTAACGGTAAAGAGGGTGTCATTACACTGGAGTCTATCTTGAATCCCAGATATTCTAGAACTTGGGAAGGGATAAAGTTTTATTTCTTGAAATTTATCAGAAACCCTAAACTTTCTAATAGATTTACTGTTCTCTCGCCATCTATCAATGCCCTCTCCTTTGTCTGATTCATGATCAGAATATCGTCCAGAAATTTCACAAATCTCACCCCTAACCTTCGGAAGTAACTTATTGGAACTTTCATTAATTTGGTGAAAAAACAAGGAGCTTCTGTAATCCCAAACGGAAGACAAAAGAATGGATACACTTTCCCTCCTCAAATATTTTTTTTTTTTTTTAGATATTTTTGATCTTCTTTTATAATGGGAAATGTGGAATAAGCATCCTTCAAGTCTATTTTTATTAGAAAGTCCCCTTTTTGAATCATATCTCGTACTAGATTGATTCCCTCCATTTTGAAATGTGTTTATATCATGTAAGTATTTATTTCTTTCAGGTTTCTAACAGGTCTTTGCCCCTTACCCTTTTCTCTACAAGAAATATGGAACTTATAAACCCGTTAATTGTGTATTCCACTTGTAAAATTGATCTTTTTTTAATATGTTGAGAATTTCTTGTTTTTCCAATGAATTCTTTTCCTTGGAAAATCCCTTGAAATGAAGAAGATTCACTTGAACGGTCAAGCATGACAACTTTATTTTTTTTGTATGTCGGAAGCAAATTGAAAGTGCGGGGGAGGGGGGATGAGGCGGGGTGAGAAAATTCTAATTTAAGCCTAGCACTATTTGTAGAAACCAGCAATCTTTTGACAGATTTTCCCAATTTTGATGGAAATATTTCAGCCCCCTCCCCCGGGATATTCTTGAGATCTTCTGTCAAAACAGGAAATTTAAATTCTGACTGATTGACCTTACCTTTATTTCTACTGATTTTCTGTCTTTCTGCAAAGAGGAAACTTTGTTGAACCTCTGGCTCTGTTGTCCTCTGTAATTATGGCACCCAAACTGGTATCTGTTGTTTGAGTGCCTTGTCAGAAAAAAAACTGCTTGAGTCGACCTGCACCATTTCTGAAAGAGTTCTTTCTCTCATTTTTGTTATCATAGGAATAAGACTTTTTGTCAGACTTGACTTGTGGAAGAAGATCAGAAATCTCTCAATTATCGTTGCTGTCTTTTGCTAACAGTTTTCTGAATGTGTTGCTAAACAGTTTGTCTTTTGATTTTCTTGATGCTTTCTTCAGAACTATCTTCAATTAGGTCAACACACTCTGGTACAAGTTTGCCAAGTAAAATCTTGCGTCTATCAGTGAGATACACATAATGAGCATTTCCAATCACCACTTATGTTCTCTGTACTTTGTATGCATTTATTAGGTTTTCTAACCTATTCAGCTTCGTGCCATAGTATGGCTAACGGGCCAGTAGCGTCATGAATGCGATTTTGTGTATTTATCAAAATTTTCTCTTTTTTGTTTGACATGGCCTGATTGAATCTTTTCCTAAAAAGCTTTTTTTAAGGAACCTGTCAGTTTCTTATGATTTAATCTTTTTGTGTTTGGTGTTTTACAGTTCTTTCTTATTTCTTGTCGAGTAGCTTAGGTTATTCCATCGTCGGCATACTTCTCAATATATTTCATTATTTTCTTTGGTAATTTCTCACTTCCATTCATCTTTAAAACCGGTGAAGGAATGAATACATCTGAATCTGACTCGGAATCATTTAAGTACCGCTGTTATCTGATTCTTCTGAATCGCAATCGCTCTTTTCACGCTTTCTCTTTCTACTTTCAGTTTGTTTTGGAACTTTATGCATTAAGTCGTTTGTTTCTCCAACCTCTCTCCTTTTTTCTCTATAAGAAATATGGGGCTTATGAACCCGTCTAATGTGTATCAGAGTCCATCAGAGTGAGGTTCTTCATTAGTGCCCTGAATTGGCGTACAACCATTATTAGTGCCCCGTATTGGCGTATTTCTTGTTCCCCGTATTGGCGTATCTTTTGTGTCCCTTATGGGCGTTTATTTTTATCTTTATTGCCCTGAATTGATGTTTGTTCATTATCACTATCTGCATCGTCTTAAATTTGTTAGTTTTCCGAAACACAAACCTGCAGTCTATCAAGACGGTGTTTTTCTCCCTAAGGCGTCTGGGGAGAAAAGCTGACATGCGAAACGTGGAGTCATAAAACTTACCTCCACTCACGTACAGAGCTAAAATTGAAAGCATTGTTTAGTGATCAATAAGGTGTGTCAATCACCTGTAAATGGACGAGTCTAATAAACTTTTATAGGGGTGGTCACTTTAAACAGCTCATTTTTAATGAAATTTGAAGGCAAAGCAATGTTTTACCTTATGATGTTCTCTGAAATATAATCAATGTAATATTAAAATCGTCGTAAAATTTTGACGATGCCAGATTTGTGGACACTTCTTTTTTTCAAGTTCACTGATATGTTCTTTCGAGAATTATGATGCTCAATTTCTTTTTTTTTTTTTTTTTTTTTTTTTTGAAATCTTGCATTTGTCCATTTATTGTAGAATGACTGATAGGCGTAGTCCTTTGACTATTCTAGGTTTCATTGAGATACAAAACTGTATCATCAATGTACACTGCTATAATGAAATTTAAATGATAAAAACAGAAAACAAGTAATACTTTTAAAGAACATTTGTCATGAAATTATCAAGACAGAAAAAGTTTAGAATAAGTCTCTAGACATTTTTTATGTCGCTCCGAATAAAATCGGGCGACATATATTGTACGCCTAAAATATCTGTTCGTGCTGATTCTCGGAGATGGCTAGGACAATCTTCCTGAAACTTTCCTCAAAAGACTATACGTAGTTTTGCAGTGAGGAAGTTCAGCTTTAATATGTCTACCGTTGTCACGTGGTCAGCTGGCTATCTCAAAAATCATACAAATTCAACTATTGAGTTTAATAAATTTATTTTTTAAAAATTAACAAAAATGATTTCACACAAACTACCGCACTCTGATCCACACTCTTCCTCACTATTAAGCAGATGAACAAAAAAATTGGTAACCAATGATCAGTTAACCACTTAACAAATAACCAGTCGCCAGGGGTATATACTTGTTTTTAATGCCAAACATGTTCACAGATAAATGATTACTAGTTTCCTCATCATCATCACGATCAACATCATCCTAATCCTCGATGCAGGAATGAAATCATAAGTTTCTTGGATAGACTTATTTGTTACCATCAATTATATGGATCGACACAGAACATTCTTCCGGGTCTTAGTTCTGGAACCTTTCGCAGTAACAATGATCCCCTCAAATGGTAACAAATGATCAGTTAACCACTTAACAAATAACCAATCGCCAGGGGTATATACTTGTTTTTAATGCCAAACATGTTCACAGATAAATGATTACTAGTTTCCTCATCATCATCACGATCAACATCATCCTAATCCTCGATGCAGGAATGAAATCATAAGTTTCTTGGATAGACTTATTTGTTACCATCAATTATATGGATGTACACAGAACATTCTTCCGGGTCTTAGTTCTGGAACCTTTCGCAGTAACAATGATCCCCTCAGCTCAGTCTATGTATCAAGCACAGGTCATACCAATATTGACGCTACAATGATGCATATTTATAAGTCACATGTTTCACTACATATGTTTGACAATACTACTATGTTTGGCAATTCATTCGAAATGTAAAAATAATTGAATAAGTATTAACGAGGCTGGGGTGTGGCAGCCATTTTCAGACTATTTTTATGTCCTTTAAAAGAAGAGCTCCATATAAAGATATAAAAAATGATCAAATTTTAAAACTAAAATATATGAATTTTTTCTTTGCCAAATGATAGTTGACAGCTTAATATACCGTATGTAAAAAAATAAGTTAAATCTGGTGGTTAATTTTTGATTAATTTGTTGACCCCCCAGCCTCCTTAAGTATAATGGTAACCATTAGTCAAAACAAATTATTGCCAATATGGCGCAACTTACTTTCAACTTCCGGTCATTCACTTCCACCAAGACATTTAAACCAAAAAATCATATGGACAAAATATATTACACAAAGTAACAAAACTGAGTACAGGAAAATTGCGAACATTTAACAATAGCCACTTGAGCACTCTCGCTAATCGTCACATCTGAGTGAATAACAGGTAAAATGGTGAGACCTGGACAAGTTTAGAAATACGAACGAAATTGTATTCAAAAATAAATCTGCCTTAAAAAATATATACAAAGGGAATATCATAAAAAAATACTTTTTTGTATTGCTGCAATGTACATATACTAGCTATCAGTAGTTAAATTTTTTCAGCTTTCAATCTTCATGAAAAATTGTTTTATTAATGATAAGTAATTGTAGTTTACGAACCCAAAATATTCTTTGATAATATATTTCTATAAAATATTTAATATTTATTAAATATTTAATAATACAATAATGAAATCCTATTTACAAGGTAAATACGGAGATGAAAAAAATGTTTTTAAATAACTAATTCGTTTTAAGGATACGAAATCAAACAATTCTTTCATTCATTGGATTCAGCGACCAGTGTTTTTAATACTATGGGACTGGATGGGTGGGGCCCTTGGAATTGGGATTTTTAAGCGTCAATTAGGAATCTCCCAGAAAAACCAGTCTTGTCAAAAACAGTATTGTCAAATGGCTTTGTTTTTGTCTTTGTATTACTTTAACAAACAATTGTTATTACAAAAATAAGACTATTTTTGAAGGAATTGTCTAATCACTTGCATCGAGAACAATGGTGGTATGAATTAACCAATTATGAGAAATCAAACATTGCTGAACAACAAAACCTGCTTGAACTGCACTGAAAAACATGCAATAAACAAACTGAATTTTATCACATATTTTGTACGTTTCTCTTTGGGAAAATAAAAGGTGTACATAAAAATAATATTTAAACATTAGATAGCCTTAGTAAACTGCGCATTTAAATTTTTTTGACAAATAATAGTGCCGCTGTGCAATTAGAAGTGTTAAAAATCGATTCTTATATAAATCAAAAAACACTAATACTAAAGATTTTCGTTCATTTTATTTTTTCAAAAATTATTGCCGCTGTGGTTTATATTGACTCTATTAAAAGTGGGAAATCCTACTCAGAAAAGAAAGAGGGATGGATTTGGATCTAGTATGAGATATCCCTTCGGGGGTAATCTTACTCAAGGTTACGATATCAGGGGGGAGGGGGGCTTGCTATGGAGGAAATCCTACTCTACAACACCGATTTAGAGACGTGGAGTCAGTAACATTGAAAACGTAGTGGCAGATAAGTCCTGTAGTTGTCAAGCTTGATATTCAGCTTAAAAAAATCCAATGCACTAGAGAGTAAAAAGAAGTTAAAAAAAAATAATAACTTAAATACAAAATTTGCCTGGGAAGAAAATATGGTTTTCATGGGCGAAGAAATTTTTCATGTTTACCTCACTATCATGCAAAATTGTATAATGCAGATTATGTATGTTATTATAGTTTCACAGGTTATTAAAATGGTCAATTACATATCTGATTGTAGAGCGTTGTATTTTTACTTCCGATTATGTATATTAGATTCTAAATTTGAAATTAAACCATTTGTAAAAGCCTTACACTAAATAGCTAAAAACATTCCTGACAAACTTACCATTATAAACTCTTTCTTTTTTTCATTCTAAAACACATACGAACTCAAGAAAACTAAATTGATCAAACATCCAAACTTGTTTATGTACTATATCAATAATTAGTTTTTAACAACATACTTCGGATAAATTTCTGTCGAGCATTCTATTCCTATGTAGAATGACCTATTGATTAATTTCTTAACTCCCTTTCGAGAAGCCTTTCAATTATATTTATATAGAGACGTAGAAAGACCCGTGTTCTATAATTCAACTCCGTATGAGATATTCTATTACTATTCCATGCTGTGTACAGATCTAAAACATTTTCACGTTTCCCGTTACTCCCAAAGTCATATTTTTTTAGATTAAATCTTTACATGAATAGCTATATTTAACTCATATACAAAGGGACAACGGTACTTAGTTCCATTTTGTGACTCTTTGTAAAGCATCAAATGTATCAACATGTAAATATTTATCATCAAATATATTTTAAAAGGTGATTGTACTCACAATATATGCAAGAATTATACGAGGGTCAGTCAAAAATACGTAGACAATTTCCTAATCAACCTGTGCAAATAGTTTGAATTAGATCGTCAGCTTCTTTAAATTCTTTACCGCGTAACTCTATAAGTTCCGCGATAGTGACTCTTTTGACAAGATTTTTAACTATAACTTATTTTTTGCACACTCTCCATCGTCCGATTCATACTTGCTACCACTTAAAAATTGAACTTTCCATTTTATACAAATACAAGGCTTATTTTTCATACATTTCCTTGTATAAACAGAATTTTAAAGATTGTTTTAAAAAAGTTTTATTGGTACTCGCTGCTCCGTTGCGTCCTCCAACATCATGATTTTCCCCCTTTTTTATCAATTCATATGTATTTAGAAACTGATTTATTTTGAACGGAGCGATATATTACACTACCTGATAACTTAATTTTAACATATATATTTCTTTACATTTACCTGATAGCATTTTAAGTAATACAGCAAAACTTATTTTTTCACATATTTTTTTTTAAAATTTCAGCTTCATTTATTACAGATGTGGCTATATATACGTGAATGTGGGTTCGTTTTTATAAATATGAAGATGTCTTCCATTTTTACTCAGATAATTTAAGGAATGAATTTAATACCTAACCATTTTATACGGTATAAACTGGGTTGGGACAGTTTACGCTTTATCAGCCGCAAATGGGTAGCTATTAAACTCATTGTTTATTATTTAATTTTCATTCATTTGATATAAGAAAAAAAGATAACTGTTGACCAAATGCCTCAATTTGAACGTAACATCATGCGGATTGATGCATTCTTGACGAAAGTCATTGTGACGTAGGCAGCCCATTTTAAACGATATAAAGTAAGTTTTTTTATCCAAGTAAATACAGCTTCCCATACGAAAATGTGTAGTTGACCGTCAACTAGCCGTCAACTAACCGTCAACTAGTCGTCCACTGTTAATGCGAAAACAGTTGACCACTCGGAGTTGAATGCTTTTCTGAAAAGCGATCAACTGATTTGCATAAAACGGCCAGTTGACCATTAGTTGAATGCTCATACTTCGAAATTTCATGCAGAACAAGAGTTGACCACTACTTGAACACTTCGACTTGTTAGAAAATTTCTCCCACGCTAAATTTATGTTGGGTTCAAAATTACATTATCATAGATAGGGTTTGTTATACCATATAATTACAACAACCAAGATTTGGATCAGTACATGTGTGTTTTCTGTAGAAGATGGGAATTTTGATTTGAAACATTAATATTGTCTTCGTGATGATTCAGCGTGTGAAATATCTCATGTACTATTGTAAGTATATAAAATTTAAAGATTTGTTTTTACTAAACTTGTTATTTTTAAACAGATAATAGGAATATGCAAAAAAATATAGCCACTATAGGTCCCTTTTTTTGTGTACTTTTTTAAATATTGAAAGAATTCTGAAAACCTGTTATGCATCAAGTGTCTTGTTGTGTTGTAAAAATATACAATTGCTTTAGACTTAATTCTATTTTATATAACCTTTTCTGCCCAGAAAATGAAGAAGGACTGTAACCACTTATGAGAGTGTGCCGGCTCAATTCATGTATAATGCATTTTAAGATTTACAAGTACATTTATGTCAATTTAGAAACTATTGGTTTGACTTTTCATATTTTCAAGAACACTGCTTGTCTTAGATTTCAAATCTCTCTCCATTTTTTTCAAATATTTAATGAAAGCAATATAATTAACCTACGTGCACTGACTAATGGAGTATTCAACTAGCGGTCAACTGCAAAGGAAATAGTGGAGTATTCAACTAGCAGTCAACTGCAAAGGAAATAGAGGAGTAATCAACTAGCGGTCAACTGCAAAGAAAATAGTGGAGTATTCAACTAGCGGTCAACTGTAAAGGAAATAGTGGGGTATTCAACTAGCGGTCAACTGCAAAGAATATATAGGAGCATTCAACAGTGGTCCACTCTATGCAAATGAGTTGAACGCTCCCTCATTTGCATGGCAAAAATTCAACTAATGGTCAATTGACGGTCAGTTGACCGTCAACTAGTAGTCAACTGAATACTCCGATTGAATTCTAATAGTATTTTTTCATATGGGTTAACATCCAGAATTAAATTATTAGAATTTGTTGTTAAAATATTTGTACCAAAGAAGAAAGTACAGTTTGGGCAAAAATATGCCCGGTCCAGGAAATCAACTAAAATACAATATAAACTATTACAGTATATCTAATTTATAAAAATAGTAATTTTAAATTGATATCTTTTAAAACGCCTGAAATATAATTCTTCAAAGTACAGTACTGATATTTTGACGTCGCCCTTTTTAAAGCGAAATCAGACA